>CACRXP010000396.1:390973-455414 GCA_902702965.1 Spirometra erinaceieuropaei | reverse complement strand
ATCACACAGCAAGGCAAGTGCAAGAAGCCTGGATGTCCACCGACCGCTCTGTCAACCGCCACATCAATTTGCCTCCCCCTTATCTGACTTTACGAACCTTCTTAGCGGGGGACAGTCACGGCGCGGGACAATCGGGGCCGTCAGTCATCACCGCGGCCGACGGGGGCGATTTGGGTCGCGGTGACATGCGGTTGGATGCAGCCACACAGGCGGCATTGGCGGATCACGCATTGGACAAAGGGCGCCATAATAAGGAGTGCTGTGCACAGGACCTCTCAGTCCCTGAAGATGGGTAGACGAGTAAACTACCCGAAACGTCGGATCTCAAATAAACCCCTCCCGGTGAACGCCCACTCTTCTTTTGATATGCCACCTGGGAATCGGATTTTCACTACTATTGATTTAATTGTTTTCTGCACATTTACTCTAGGCTGACGACGACACGGGGAACCGACGTCGAAAATTTACTCAGTAAAGTTTTCTCTCTTTCCCAAAGAACGTATTTGATTTCAAATTATATTTCTTGGGATGCCTGCGTTCTAATCCATATCTGTGTATATATACCACCGACATTGTACAGTACTCCGACATAGGCACTAGCTAAAAGTCGAGACATGTGTTTCACCGATATTCTACCGATGCGTAAAACAGCTGCGAGAGGTTCGGTCCCTCAGTGGGTATTTTAACGTTCTTTATGCGGTTTCTTGTATATGCATTTCAGAGAATAATTAAACGAATAGTTTATTAGATTGTTAAATTTGGGACATAAGGTTTAGTCTTCGGGACATTACTTTTAGGGTCAGACGCGAAATTTCAACGAACGTCGGGGGACCCACTGGGGAGACGAATGCATCACAGCTGTATCACGCAGCGTAAGAATATTGGTGGACACGTGTCCGGGCTTATTTCTACTACCTATGTCTGGAATACGGTATAATAGATTTGCCATTACGTGGTCATTCAACAGCAGTTTATTGTCTTCGACTCGAACGTTCATGAAAATTTCAGATCTCATACTAAAAAGTCATGTCCCGAAGACTTAACTCCATGTTCTACACTGAATACTTTCTGAAATTATTCACTTGATATAAACATACATATATTGCATTACCAACAAAGACAAAGAAGACTTGAATGGTCATTTCTGGCTTATTAGCCATCGTCAGCCGGTTATGTCCAACCCCGAAGTCTGAATCACCTGGGGCTCGAACTCGCGACCTGTTAGTTAGAAGTTCAACGCCTCTAACCACTGAACTACGGGCCCGTTGTCCTGTCGGTTGCGATCGGGGAATATGTAATGGTATACAGGTCAGGAGTTCGAGCCTCGGGCGTTCCGCACTACGGAGTTGAGAATGACTGGCTGACGACGACTAATAAGCCAGAAATGGCCATTCCATCTCCCTTGTCTTTGTCGGTAATATCATTCTGCCTTTATCATTTGCCCCTGTGCGGCTGCTGGTTGGACTCGAGAGAGCCCTAAGGCACAACGGGACGAGTGAGTTGCATAGAAAAGATCGGTAAGTGCCTCTCTACCACTACATATATATTCATTCCGGACTTGGCGCAGCCCGATTCATTGGCTTCCCGAAACAAACGGGTTTTGTGGGAGTCATAGGAATCACGAATAATAAATCGCCTATCAGGCCGAAGTTGATCAAGCTATGATAACAGAGAGGAGACGACAGGGTCTGGGGTAGGTTGATACAGCAGCACCGGCGGGACAACGAGCCCGTGGCTCAGTGGTTAGAGGCGTTAAACTTCTAACTAACAGGTCACGAGTTCAAGCCCCAGGTCTTCCACACTTTGGGGTTGGATATGACTGGCTTACAACGGCTAATATGTCAGAAATAGCCATCCCAGTCTCCCTGGTCTTTGTCGGTAATAACATTCTGTTTTGGGCTTGTTTGTCTGTTTTAAAGAAGACGAAGAAGATAGGTCCATCGGACCAGGTTTATTTAGATGCCGACTTTTCAAAGAGTTTGTTTGGACCTCCACTGTCAAAGCGTAAAATACATTTAATCGATCAGAAACTTTAAGTGGCATGTTGTGTTTGTCGGTCTCATACTGATCGATTTTTCTCTCCTCTCGCTGCCTCGGACTCTCGGGGGATGATTGACGGGCGTTTTGCCTGCGCACATTGCGAGTCACCACTCCATCGAGGGGAGCTGGTTGAACCTTTGTCGGGTGGTCTGTCTGGCGGTTCTTGTTCTTCTTCACCGAGTAAACTCGCCGTCGAGCTGTCTCCGTATGGCCTTATTAAGTAGGGTGTAGTTGTTTGGTCCTGAGCTCTACGATTGTGATGACGTACGACTTTATAATCTGCAGGAAGGTCCAGATGCCTGTTGATAGAGTGGGCATCGGAGAACCACGCTTGGAGAGTAAGCCGTTCTGCTTTTGTGTTGCTCCGGCCTAAGATGGTAGCTCTCTGGAGATTGAAAGTATGCCCAGTTTCTCTAACGTGTGTTGCTAGTTCAGTTAGGTCTAACCTCCGAGTGGCCGCTTTGTGCTCTTGTAGGCGAGTCTGCAATTTCCGCCCGGTTTCTCCCACATATTTGCGGTCACCTTCATTGCAATTTATTTTGTAAATGACTGCTGAGGTTTCGGCGTGTGGCAATGGGTCCTTGGGTTGTATCAGACGACGTCGAATTGTTGGCTGGGCTCGGTGGGCTATGCCTACTCTGGCGGGTTGTAGTAGTCGAGAGACCGCTTCAGAGAAACCTTTAACGTAGAGGATGGCCTTCCTGACTTCGGTTTGCTGCTCATTTGGCCGTCGTCTTTGTGCCCGAAGTCTGCTTCTCTCGATGAAATGTCTGCGATAACCATTGGCTGTTTGTCTGTTCTGCTTGTTTCTCACCAAAACCTCCCTACCCGAAAGTTATAATCCAGGAAGTCTTACAGTTCTATTGGTCACCAGATTTTAGAAAAGCCCACCAGAACTCTGATTTCCGGTAAGCTGTGAAGTATGGTGTATTGATATACTGTTTTATCGTGCCTCCAGTTGAGGTACTATTTGAAACTCAAGCATTTGTTCCATTCATTTGAATCGCTGAATGACGCAGTTGGTAGGAGTTTTGGTTCCTCATGCACCTACCAGTATATGCTCCTAGATATTAAATGCCTGTCAGTCAAATGTGAACCTTACACGATTTTCGGACAAGATCTGACATATTAACATTTCCTGAAGAAGTTCAAGCATTATACCTGTCTTATCATTAGATGGTCGTGTTAAGAAGGAAATTGCGGATGAAAAGATATTTTTATTAAATTTCTGATTGATGATATTACGTCTAGCCAAATACAACGATGAAAACGTTAATATAGGAAATAGAGGATAGTTTTTGTCAAATCCTGACCAATTCGATAGAAACTCATGAACTAGAACATTTTATATTTTGTACAGGTAGCGATTCTTAGTTGCCCCGGTTGGGTTCAAGGGCTGTAACGGCCGGAAATTGTTCTCCATGTAACTTTCACCATCACTTTCGCCGAAACGCGCAGATCTCAATATGTTAAGCTAAATGACGAAAATGAAAACGTTCAAAGTAGGCAACTTGGTAAAAAATTGTTTTAAAAAGAAATTCTTTCTTTTTAAGAATCGAACTCTTGCGAACAAGCGCCTTTGAAACTACTTCCAGTGATGTGCGTAAGCAAAGGTGTCAACTGAATCTGTATCGGAAACATTCTCCAGGTGCAGTCAGATGTGGTAATGTTGCCGTGCTTGAGGCAAACAAAACTCAGCCACCGGTAATACGGGACCGGTGAAAATAGGGGTTTTTGCAGGTGGGACCGGGAAACGCACAGGCGACGAGGTCAAGTATTTGTATGCAAAAGAATAGCTATTGGGAATATGCGTTTAAGTAGTTGAGAAATAGTTGTCCTAACCCCAACTCCTACCTGTAGCCCCTAACTATGACTCCTAATTCTGACCCTTGTCACTAAGTCCTAACCCCTATTTTCAAAACCCTAATCTCTAATCCTAATCCTGAGTCCTAACCCCTGACCCCAACTCCAACATTCAACCCTAACCCTTACCCGCAGCCCTGAACTCTAACCCTGAAACATCCAACGCGGAAGTTAGCAGGAGACGACTGACCGAAAGTCAAGAAGCACCATTGGCATTAAGCCGAAAAAGGTAGACACGGCAACAAAAAACGGGGCCCCAGCAAAACACACACCGCGACGCCTACGTAATCACACCAACTCGAAATAATTAAGTAGGCAACCGGTATTGTGTTAATCATGTTCTGCCAAATAACCACATCTTACTCCAGATGCAACCCTCGTCAACTGTCAAGCAATAGTCAGCCATCCCAACAACTTTTTCAAGAATTATTCAACCAGTTCAAGAACATATCACAAGACCGGTATAATAATTTGCTCCATTTCTTATGTCAAAATTCCCACAATATCTGAAAAAATTAAAAGGCTAGCTGAGAGAGAGGGTCAATCAAGATTTGTTTTTGTGCGTTCATTCGTCTGCGTTTTCTAGCTCGTATCTTTGCAGCAACCATTCTATACTCGATGAGCGAAACTGTATGGAGACGCTCCTCAAATGGACCAATACGTATCATAGTAGTTGGTATTTGACGACTTCGCAAATTCTTAAAGGTTACTCGAGTGTCTGCACAAACGCGTGCCGTCACTCGACGACCGAGGCTTACAAACTGTTTCCAGGACTCTCGGGAGGCAACATTCCCTTCGTTTTGCCGTCGTCTGACCAAGGCAGGCCGCGAATAGATCAAAGTCTGAGGCTCAAACCATGCTTCACTTGATCGGCGTGGCGACCTGCGGCCAGCGTAGAAGGTGCCGTGCAAACAAGTCCAGAATTTCGACGCCTTCTGTTAATTATTTTAAATATACAGAACACGCCGCGACCTTTATTTATTCAGTTCCGACAACAGATACGAACCCAAAATATCATCCAGATAAATTTGTAATTCTGAAGTTACCGATCTCATGAAATGTTGACTGAAATGTGGGCATTTTTCTCATTGATTTTCGATAGTCTGGCAAATTCAAATATATCTTTTAGAAATCATAAACAGCAATATGCTTTTTTTCAATCAATCAATAGAGAACAACGTCTTCTTTATATTTTATACTCAAGAAAGGGGTATAATTAGATTTTTAAAAAGTTTCTAATTATGGAAATTTTTAAAACCGCGAAATGTCCATTCACATAGCATCGTACCGGTTCGTTTACCACTGCTCCTCAAAAAATGGACAACATTCCACATACATTGCAAAATTTTATGGAATCTGTATGTCATTTTTTAATGCCATAGCAAAGTATGTGGTTTTCTTTAGGCGGAACGCATGCACCTTGTAGACTGAAATCATTAAGAGCTAATGCAACGAACGATCAGGCTCCAAATTATTCGGCAATTAGAAAACTTTTTTAAAACCTATTTTTACTCCTTTCTTGAGTATAAAATACAAAGAAAACATTATTCTCTATCAATTGGCTGAAAAAATTTTACTTTTGTTTATGGTTTCTACTAGATATAATTTAATTTGCAAGACTATCGAAACCCAATGGGAAAGTACATGCTACTTAAGTAGTTATTTTTTGCCGAGACCGATTTCTACAGGAGATTGAAAAGCAGTATATGCAAGAGCTGATATCCTGCCGAGTCTGAAATGTTATAAGATTATGCGGTATGATAATCAGTATTACAATCGCGACCAAGTAACCCCTCCTAATCTAAAACATATTTCAGAATTTCAGCCAACATTCCATGAGATCGGTCACTCATTGTAGGTTATTCTTCTGGTTCATGTCTTGAAATGCCCACAACTCGAATACTCGTCTTCCGGTAAAAACTGCTCCTTGAGTGAACCTAAAGGACTGACACTCAAGAAGCACAACCAAGCCTTTTTAAAAGCACCTTGACACGCGGACTTTTTGTTGGGGATCTTTTGAGTGCGCATGTGGCCCTTTGACCGGTGAGTTCGCATATTCATTTAGGCCAAATGGGTTCAACGTTCGTTTTGATCGACTCTGTGAAACTAGCATTTCAAAGTTCGCGATGTCATAGTTCCAAAACGCTTTGGCTGTTAAGTGAATCCTACTGATGTGTGTGCTGGGATTGAAACTCTTTCTACACCCACGTGAAAAGTTGACGTGATACGACATAGACCATGTCTGCTTTCGCGAGGTGTGCCAACCAAATCACGCCTTACTGGTGTCGGTTTGATGGTCGACCTGGTGTTCCAGCCGTCACTTACGATCGATTGGGAGACTTGCCTTTGCTCCAGGAAATGATTCAGCCAAGAATTGACAACATCGTACTTGTCGCTGACGATAAGCCGAAAGAAACATTTAATGGCGATTTGTGGAGAACCTTGTGTGGTTTCCTTGTCGCTTCTAGGATTCAGATTAGCAAACGAAGAGATCCGGATCGATAATCTGAAGAAAGGGAAGTGCTCACCGGATCAAGGGAATTGTTTGGCTGACTTTTCGAAGAGCTTGGGCGGCTCTCCATTATCAAAGCGTCTAGTGCAAAAATCGATCAGAATTTTGCACAGACAGCCGAATTTTTGGGCCTTGGGCTGATCGATTTTTTTCTTCCATTCGCTGCCTTGGCCTACTGGCCATCGTTTGTGAGTGTTGGTGACCTCCTGTGTTGCGGGTCATCACCTAAATTTGGGTTATTTGTGTTTGCCTCCCCCTTTGGATAAATTGGTTGGCGCTCCGTGTTTGCTTGATATTCTTAAGCTCCGTGTGACCGTCTTGTCCTCGTCACGGACTATGTAGTGAAGCAGGACTTTATAGGCCGCAAGAAGGTCTAGATGCCTGTTGATGGAGTTGGCATCTGAGTACCAGGCCTCAAGTGTGAGGCATTCTGTCCTTGAGGTGTCCCGGCCTAAGACGGCTGCTCCTTGAAGGTCAAAATTACGGCCACTTTATCCGATGTGAGTCGCAAGATACTAGGACTGGTTTGTCGGGAAGGGAGGTTGGTTGATGCATTTATGGGACGAGTCTCTTCTACCGCTGCTCAGCCGGAAAGCGTTGAGCGAATAAGTAAATGCCTATCAACTCCGCTGGCCCGGCAGTTTTATTACTACAAATTCCATGCGGAGCATTTGCTGTGGGTTACTCGAACTCTGCGCCGGCTGGGTAACGCCTACCAGGAATCAATTTGTCCCCCGTTTTCGTCTGCCATATCTACAGAGGGGCTCGTGGGAGGACTGATTTGGAAGGCTGTAACACTGTCGGCATCCGGCCAGTAAATAACGCGTGCAGTATTCGCCGGGACCTGAACCATTGACAACCACCGCCTCTTTCGTGAATTCGGCTGCGACATTTGGTTGTTTACTGATCACGCTGCTTGGTGGCGAATCACCGAAGTAGCCTCGTCTGTTCAAATACTCGGTTCTTCAAAGTGTGCTGGGGTTACCATAGGTCGTGGGTCGAACTCCCTACCGAATGGACAAGGAAGGTTAGGATCAATCTTTGAATCAATCAGAGCGTGGGATTTTTGTTTGGCTCTACTTAAGCCACAGTAATCGACGCGAAAGCAGTTAATGTAACCTGTTGCAAATGTACGATGCTCCAGTTAGGTGAATCCTTTATAGATAAGAAATGTCTCTGAGCCCAGAAGATGTGCGTCGCTCAAAAGTATGCGACTGATGTCGTCGGCGCTTCAGTGCACGATAATTCAAAGGGAGAGACGTTCACGGGGAGGGGTTTACCGGGAGGTCTGACGTTTCGAGGAGTTATTTCGTCTACCCCACTTAAGAGACTAGAAAGTCATGCGCACAGCTCCCCTTATATGGTGCACCTTGTTCAATGCGTGACCCGCCAACGCCGCCTGTGTGGCTGCATCCGATCTGCATGTCACCATGATCTGAATCCCGTCCATCTTCGTCGGCCGCGGCGATGGTTGACGGCCCCGATTGTCCAGCGCCGTGACTGCCCCCCGTCAAGAATATCCGTAGAACCAGATATGGGGGAGGCAAATTGATGTGGCGGTTGACAGAACATTCGGTAGACATTCAGGCTTCTTGCACCTGCCTTGCCGAATGATCACCCCCGCGACTTCCGAGCTCGACGGCATCGAAGTTAAAGATGTGTCGTATTTGCGTGGCCTGAGCTGCTACCTCCGACTTTGGGCCCAACCTTAGCACGGACAACTGATGCTCGTGCATTCGCGTTCATAACGGTCGACCGGTTTTCCAACGTAATTGCACATATTGGAGCTGCATTGAAGTTGATAGACAAGGGCCAACATCACCTGTTTAAGGATAGGGTTCAGTGGCCTCAGCAATTGCCGGCGGATTGTTGAATCAGGTCTGTGAGTTACTCCTATTCCAAGTGGTGCGAGGGACTTAGCCACGGCTTCGGAGACTCCCTTCGTGTACGAAATGCCCCGCCATGATTTTGGATTTCTATGGTCTTAATTCCGCCTTCTTTGTTGCATTCGGCTCCGTCCGACGGATGCTCTCGGATAAACGTTGACTCTGAAGAGTTCATGAAGGCGCCTCATCTCCCTTAGTTTGGCGGCTGCCGTACAGAAATGAGTTTCCACGGCTTTGCTTGTGTTTCAGTGAGTGGTTGCTGTTGAAACTAAGCATTTGCAGCGTGTTCGTCGCTTTTCTGTAGATGGACTTTACCAGTTCGCCATTCGGTTGGCGGCAAACGAGAACATCCAAAAATGGAAGTGTTCTCTTCACTTCTTCTTCTTCCATCGTGAACTGTACGTCTGGAAATATCGAGTCCAGTTGTTCCCCTTACTAGTTTATTTACTTCTGGTCGATGATTACAAAGGTGTTATCGACGTATCGCACCCAAAAATTGGGTTCATACTCATCGAACAGACGCCTCTCGAGTTTCCGAAGAGTCATGAATAGAACCTCCCGTAAGCTAGCTCGGCGAATGTTGTGTTGATCTGAATGTGGACTCCTTCGGTCCTGGCTTGCGACGACGTCAAAGGGAGCAGCTGAAATCGTGAAAGGGAGTGACGAAAGAGGACCGAATTTACGTGGCTGAGCTGCCCTGGTCATATCGGATGCATCACACACATGATAGGTTGGCGTGCTATCCCATGAACTGTTAACCGGAATTCTGATATGCATTTCCGATTCGAAAAGGCAACTTAAGTAAGGTTGTAACATTTGTTACCTGCCGTGTAATCCCAGGATACTTTAGTCAAGTCAGGATGTTGGCTTTCGAACGGGCTTCTTTCTGCCCGTCCGCAAAATCTGAACTTTCTATAAAGGTGGCTCGGTTCAGTTCAGTTTATTTGAGGGAAATATAGGCATTGAACCTTTGAACTCCCTATTTGTTACAAGGAGGCGAACTATATCAAAAATTTGAAAATGGAAATATCAAACAGCTACAGAGTTACTTCAGATTGGCAAAGTTTTCGAAGCTAGACAGATAAACGAATTGTTCCAAGAGTTAAAAACATTAACGTTACTAAGTGTGCTGTACAGTAGTCTGTCTATGGATAGTTGGTGCTATCTCAGTTTCTGAGGGAGACGAATTAGATGCGAGAGCTGATGTGCTTCCTAGAGCAGCATAATCTATTATCTGATGCGCAACATGGGTTTCGTAGTGGCAGGTCTTGCGTGACTAACTTGCTCAACTGTTTGGAACGTTGGACTCGGTCAGTTGATGAAGGCAATGCGCTGCACGTAGTCTATATCGACTTTAAAAAGGCATTTGATAGTGTCCCACATCAGCGACTCCTGCACAAACTGAGCCGAACAGGCGTCAGGGGTAACCTCTTAAAATGGATTCAAAGCTTCCTATTAGACCGTTTTCAAACTGTCCATGTCGGTGGCAAGAAGTCGACGGAGGTTGCCGTTGAAAGCGGTGTTCCCCAAGGCTCAGTTCTTGGTCCTACTTTGTTCATCATTTACGTCAACGATTGCGTGAGTGAACTGGATTGTGGTGTCGTCATGTTTGCGGATGAAATTAAGCTCTGGAGCGTCATTCGAACTGCAGATGACGAAGAGCATCTGCAGGCGAACCTAAACCGACTCCAACAGTGGTCAAAGGCCTGGCTTCTGCCGTTCAACGAGAAAAAGTGCAATATTCTACGAGTCGGCAGAGCTCGCTCTCCGAACCATATGGCCTACTGCCTAAATGGTATACCACTGCAAGAAGTGGACTCGCAGAAGGACTTGGGAGTATGGATTACGACCTCGCTCAAACCCTCGCTGCACTGCACAAAGATAGCCAAGTCTGCAATGTCAGTCCTCTACCTTGTCAAGCGGGCTTTCTCTGCCTTTGATGAAGACTGCTTCGCTAAAGTCTTTCGAACTTTTGTGCGTCCGCAACTAGAATTTGCTATCCAAGCTTGGAGATCCTGGACCGCGAAGGACCTCAGCATCCTTGAAAGGGTTCAAAGGCGTGCAACGAAACTTGTGGCAGGACAGGGTTCACTACCATATGCAACGCGGTTAGCTAACCTTGATCTCTTTCCCTTGAGTTACAGGCAGTTACGGGGTGACCTGATACAAGCCCTCCGTATCATACGCGGTCAGGACTGCAGCCTCGTACCGGGGGACTTCTTCGAGTTAGCAACCACCACAAATCTACGAGGCCATCCATTCAAACTACGTGTGACAGGGGCCAGACTGGACACACGAAAGTTCTTCTTCTCCAACAGAGTGCTAGAAGCCTGGAATGCCCTGCCTGTGGATGTCGTTATGTCTGCTTCCGTCGAGGTCTTTAAGAGGAAGCTGGATTTGTGTAGCAGTGTCCACTAAATTACCACCCCGATCTCTGTAACCTCGACAAATTCCGTTATTGTAATACTACTTTCTATATTTCAGTAACATTTTAAATTGAATGTATTATTGTGCCAACCCATCGCCTACGCTTACTGACATGCACATATGCAAATTTTGTCACCGGATATATTATTTATTTCGCTGCACTCGAAACGACAGCTCTACAACTGCTCGTACCACTAAAATTCGAGACCGTTTGTTTGTCTGTACAGACCTGACGCTTTTCCGATTACTTGTTCCTTTATGATACCTTTTCGAGTTTTTGAGATGCTGCAGTTGTTTGTAAACAAATAGGGAGTTCAAAGGTGAAGACCTACATTTCCCTCAGTAAACTGAACTGAACTGAACTGAACATACATTCGACGGACCTAGGGCAATAATAAAAAACATACATTACTGAAATATAGGTAGTAATATAACAATATTAATAAACTGTTCGGACGGAATGCTAGACGTTGTCGGTCAGGTGGCATTATGACGTTTGGTGGTACACTGGTCCAACTTGCGCTCAAAAACGTCGACGGAGGTGGATATGATAAATAATAAGAGTTTTTCTCATTGACTTTCGACATTTTTATAAATTCCAATATATTTTCTAGAAAACACGAGAAAAATATTCGTTCTCTTACTCACGTGGTGGCAGATTATGTCTTCTTTAAGTTTTATACCTAAGGGACGAGGATAAATTAGTTTGCGAAAGTTTTTTTCAATTTCTGAATAATTTTGAACCCGACCTGCCGTTGCACTTTCCTTTTAGGCATCAGTACCATATGCGTTTCATGAAAGCTGGCAGTGAAGGTGAATTACAGTGTGTACTTTGCAAGCAGTATTTATACATGTAAAGGTGCGATTTTTATGAATGGAAATTTTACAGTCTTAAAAAATCTCATAATTAGAAACTGTTTTTAGACTGAAAGGCACTCCTTCTTCAAGTAAAAAATTTAAAAAAGACGTAATTTTCTACTAAAAGAATGTGAGAGCAAATGTATTGGAATCTATAAAAGCTTGAAAATCATTGAGGAAAACTCACAGTACTTAAATAGCTATTTTCTACAGAGTTTAGTTTTTACGGAGGGCCGAAAAGGAGCTCGTTCAAAGCCGGCATCCTACGTGACCGAAATATCTCAAGATAATGCAGCATAGTAATTAATATTTTGATTGCACTATCTTTTCGAGGCGGAAACGCATTTCAGAATTTCTGTTAATATTTCATAAGATAGCACATCCACTGCGGTATCTCTTCGCACTGGCTTCACCTAAGTTTTTTTAGTGTGTGAGCACATGTTGCTTTTTCGCATTTGGTACCAGCGATCTAGAGACTCCTTTGTCTATGTATTTCGACTTTATTGAAAACCGATTGCTTGGAATAAGCGAGGAGGCGCTCGTTGTGTTGCGTTATTTTAGCGTTCGGTGTTCCAAAAGACGTTTTTGGTTGCTTTATTTGGTAACTATCGGTGTTACTGCTGTCTCATAGTAAATTACTAATTTTCTGACGAGGCCTGTTCCATTGCCTATCTGTATAGCTTGAGTGTTTTGCATCTCCTTCCAGAGACTTAACCCTACATTCAAGGGCCTTAAGGTTGGCTGGTGACTCAACGCTCAGTAGGCAGTAGGTAGTTCGGTGTTCCGGTATTTTGATCAGATGCATATAAGTCATGTCCCATGGTTCATGTGTGATTTGAGATAGTGATTTCGAAGTACATGTTTTTTTTAAGAAAACTAATGGTTATTTTCCTGCTTACCTATGTGAACTCATTAAAAGCGATATTCGTGAGCAGCAAATACTTACTTCCTCCTCCGTGACTAGGTTCCGACTCCTCAATACCGTCCACTTTACGTTCTCCGTGCAGGGTGGGGTTGTTAACGAACCGTCATAACGGAAGAAACTCTTTGTATCCTCTGGGAGAAGAAGTTCAGGCTCGAAATAGTCAATTTCTGTCACTGATTCTGGCCCGTGTAGATCCCAAATCTGATCCAGAAAGTTGCCATACCTCCAAAGACGAGACAGCGATTGATCTCTTGTCAGCTCAAAAAGAATACCAATAACTGCGAGACCGTCTGTAGAATCCAGTGCGCTGTCGAAGTCCGGATAGGCGATCGAATATGTAACAATATGCATCTATAAGGTAAAGACGTTGACTCGGTATCTAGTCCGGAATGACTTTACGTCAAAGTATAGTAGAGACCCTAGGAGCTGTATTGTTTAGGAAGTGGACGATGCGTCTTTAAAACGTTCTGAGAAGTTCTCTGGTAGATTTACCGACGCAATCAATTAATCATTTATTATTCTACATGGCTAATAGGATAGTAAACTTAAACTGAAAGGCTTTAATGCCTAGACCTGTGCCCAGCAACGGGAGATCAATTTAAATTGATGAATATAAAGTGCCCTTGATGACTAAACCGTAGTAATAGCATGCAGTCAAAGTGAGGGTGTTTAAGCAACAGACCCTATGACTGCAAGACCGAATCATGGCTGTCAGAGGATGCCTTGTCTGTCCGACTTTAAAAGTAGGCGGCTCAGACGCCTGTGTGCTAGGCCTCAGATCGACATCAGACTCTTCGAGTTTGCGTCAAAACTCTACCAGAAAAGCGTGTTTTGTGGAAACTTATCAAAAAGGACGCTCCCTCTATTTTCATCCCTACGCGGCTTAAAGCACATCAGTTGAAATGTTCTTAACCGATTCTGACTATGATCCTTGATTTAACCGAGCAAGCTCCTTTGGAATTGGATACATGCGTCGGACAATCTTTTATCACGGAAAGTGATTCTGAGAACACCCTACGATTCGTTTGGGGAAGATTAGGCTACAGCCATGTTTAGTTCCATTTCGTTGCCACCGACCGCTGGATGGAGGATTTCAAGCAGTTGAGGCAGCGCATCAGTTCATCAAGTTGCCTCCATTTTTTGTCATTTCCATTAGCCGTTTCTCTAAATCATCTGCAATTCTGGGCTTAGCTTGGTCTCTGCAAATACCGTGCGAGATATCAATCTTGGTGAAACCGTTTCTCTCCTTCAGACTTAGACCTGGCTACCTATTAAGTATCAGTAGGCTCACTGCATGCAATTAAAATACTTGTCATGTTGGCGCAGCCGCTGACAGAAGTAACATACAAGAGGTGAACGTGCAATCTCGCAGATGATTAAGCACTTTTTCATCTCAAGCGTTTTTACATTTCCCCTTTTCCACACAGATTGCATCTACTTGTTGTTTGGAAGTTTTTGTTCGCAAGTCTTTGGTCGGGAAATTTAAACCATCCAAAACTTACTTTTGTTTTACTTTTAAGATCTTCGAAAAAAAACCCTATCTTAAGCATGCCCTACGATCCTGACGTGAATATTTGATAGGCCAAAAAACTAAAGCCAGCGTAGCCGAGTGGGCATATTATGTAGGAGGCTACTTGAACAAGTCCAGGGAATGAAAAAAAATTCGGGTCTCATATTTGCACAAATTCTTGACCATTCTTAAGGCTTCTGGATCTGAATACGTGTGTATAAAAAACCAAAACACGTTATTATGGAGGCATAATTGCAGTTTATATAACAAAAAGTTGACCTAATACTGCCAAATGCTGCAAGTGATCTATTAATCATTACTGCTCTCCAGTAGCACACACTCTGCCAGTAAACAGTGTTTAAATGCCCAGTCTCGCATCCTCAATCCATCCAGGTCTTGCTTTCAAAAGCCGAGTACAAAAAATGATCTTACCTCGAGAGGAAAGAATTTTCCGTCCAAGGAGTGCTCAGAACCAAAGTCACTCTCTCGTCCCCAGTGGAAATGTAGTTGCAGCACTCTATGCGTAACCTCCGTATCTCGCGAAAGAGAGACCTCCCACAAACCTTCGGGTATCGCAATCATCACTGGCGAAATATAGGGGAAATGGAGGCTTAAACACTTTCACAAGCAAATTACTTGTCTACTTCAAGGTCATTTTTCAAACATACAGCAGATGTGCTAATTCATGAAATGTTAAACGAAATTATGAAATGCGTTTTCGATTTTTAAAATACTACTTAAGTAGGGTTATAGTATAAATCACCTTACTGGATAATCCCAGGAAATTTCAGTTACTTAAGGATGCCGGCGTTTAAATTAATATTTTTCCCGCCGTTTGCAAAGTTACACTCGGTAAAGGGTGGTCACTTAGGCATTATGAACTTCCCTCATTGATTTTTAATGTCCGTATATGTCAGACTATATTTCGTAGAGAACGTACAGAAAAATATTCCTTCTTTTACCTAAATGGAAGAAAATTACGTCTCCTTTGAATTTTACAGTAGAAGGAGGAGTATAGTTGGGCTTTAAATAACTTTTCCAATTTCCGAATAATTTTGAATTTGAACTGCCGTTACGCTTGATTCGGGGTTCACGGACTACAACCCGTATACTTTCCGTATACAGAAATCATACATTTCTATACGCTATTAAGAGGAGATTATACGGGATTCATAAACTTTGGCCGTAGATACGAGCCATATTGTAAACCGCATCATCTACTGCACTCCTTGCATTGATTGTTCTTGTAACTCTATGGGCCAAGATAGATAGAAATCATAGACTAAATTTTGCGATCGCAAAGAAACAGGTTACTTAAAAAACCGTTACGATGACGTTGAGGTAGTCGGCCGAGTCGTCGGCATAACCGCACGTGAGACGAGCGAAGCGTGAAAATCGGGCCGAGCATTGTAAGATAGGCGCACAGATTTCCCACCTGCATACCAAACTCTATGCAGAGCAGCTCAAAGCTATAACTAGAGTACGAGACTGGCGACTACCATAAAGATCGATAGAGCTACCTGTAATGACCCAAGACTGAGTTAATTGGCTAGTTGACAAAGGGACTCAATAAAAGGCCAGAAAGCAGAAGTAAGAAAACGGCTGTTTCCAGCGAGGGACAATTCACCATTGACAGAGAAACGATTTGACTGCCTATTTTCCTGATTACATTAATTAAAATTGATGTCCCTGAGGCTCGAAATTTCGGCACTACTAACGATATTTTCCTTGTAATTGTCTCCTTCTTACACGAACGTCAGCCACTTGCAATGTTCAGCAGAGAAGGCAGACGACCAGTGTCGTCCGAGGTGACCGTCAGCCACTTGCAATGTTCAGCAGAGAAGGCAGGCGACCAGTGTCGTCTGAGGTCCCGGCATATCTGATACAATCTTCATCGACTGAATGATCAACGGAAATCTCCACCTGTGCAGACCAATATTCACGCAAACACACACACGGCAGTTCGAACTTCGCGTCCGACGATGTCCACCGTATGCTACACAGCAAGATGGGAGCAGAGAAGGTGACTTGCGCGGGTTTATAGTGAGAGTAGACTTGCACTGCATCTACCACGCTTTCTCCCCCTCCCCCACCTGGACCCGGTGTCAAGACAGAGTCACGGAGACCGGAGACGGGAGAGGGAGCAGGTGGATGGCACGGTCGAGCCCGCACCTTGGCGTTTCACTCCACACCCTCTGGTTCGCACAACAACTGACCAGGTTGTTAACCAACAACGGCAAAGAGAATGGAGGCTGGCACGGCCGAAGCCGCACCTAGGCGTTTCGTCCACGCCCGGCTCGGATTCCACGCACTGGGATTGCCATAAAGACCACATTGAGAAGGCGCCATTGCAGCCTGGCTCTTAGACCACCAGCCGGCCACTCCACACAAGCACACAAAACTGGGTCGATTGCGAGGTCCAAGTTATCGCGTCAGTTGGCAACCTTCCCAACCAGGGATTTTAACGCACTATGATAACTTCAAGCGCGTCAGATTGTTTATAGTGAGGAAAGTGCGCTGAGTCGTCGACCTCACTGTCCCTTCCCATTCCCGTGCGTCAGCCCCTGTTCGAGCCGGTTAGTTGACTGCAGCGGGGAATAAGCACACACACACACACACACACACACGCACACGACACTTCGACCGACATGCTGGACGATGTCAAACGTGTGCTCCACAGGAGGGTGAGAGTGGGGACGATTAGTTGGGCGCGATTTTTTTTACTAATATGAGACTTGCACTGTATCTAACGCATTCTTTCCTCCACCCTCACCCGAAAACGGTGTCAAGACAGAGTAAGGAAGACTGGGAGCAGGCCAGGCAGCATATGGCTGGCACGAAAAACCTACATTTAGGCAAAATGACTACTTAAGTAGCATAAATTTTTCTCATTAATTTTCGATGCAAGTACGGTGGCTTGCGCATAGTAGACTTACGCAGCATCTGCCGCATTCTTTCCTCCCCCACTTGATTCTCATGTCAAGATATAGTCCTAAAGACCGGTGGCAGGGGAAGGCGTGGGTGGCTTGGACGGTGCAAGTTCGCACAAGGATGTGCCCCTAAACCCCCTGTGGTCTGAACACAAAAAACCAGAATGCTCACGCACACATATGGCATTGTCTCACCATTCACAATTCTACGGTCATAATTTGACCCCTTTTTCATTACTTCAGTCCGTGCCCCAAACGACTACATACAGTAGGTGAGCTAACTCATGAAATCCCAACCAAAATTTCGAAATACGTTCTCGTTCCGAAAAGATTACTTAAAAAGGGTTGTAAACCTAATCGTCATGCAACATAATTCTGTAATAATCCAGTTACCACAGGGCGTTGGCTTTCGAATAAACTTATTTTCCACTGCATGCAACAACTATACTCTGTAAAAAATGATCACTTAAGTAGCAATTATTTTTTTCATTGATTTTCGACGCCCTTTAAAATTAAACTATATTTGATGAAAGCCGTGCATAGAAATATTCATTCTCTTACTTTTTTGATATAAAATCACGTTTTCTTCCAATTTAATCCTCGAAAGAAGGGTATAATTCGGTTGCAAAAAAGTTTCTAATCGTGAGATTTTTTAATACCGTAAAATGGCCCTTTATAAGACGTCATACATTTGCATTTACCAGTGTGGCTTGTAAAGTTAAAAATATTGCTCAAATCCCCTGCTTAATTTTATGAACCCCACATGGTCTCATCTTAATACCGAAGAGAAATGCATGGTTTTCCGTACACGGAAAATACACGGTTTGGAGTTTTCAAACCCTGAACGCAAGTGTAACAGCAGGCCGGGTTCAAAATTATTCGGGAATTATAGAAGTCTTTTAAAACCGAGTTATACTCTTATTCCGAGTTTTGAATCGGAAGGAGACATGATGTTCAACCGAATACATAAGAGAGAGAGTAGTATTATGCATGGTTTCCGTGAAATATAATTGGATTTTTAGGGGCATCGAAAATCAAGGAGAAAATTACATGCTAATTAATAAGTCATTTTTGCAGATTATAGTTCTCGCATGCAGTTCATGCACTTCATGAATTAGCCCACCTACAGTATAAAAACGATCCGTTAGTCTGTCAGCCCGACTTATTTGATGCCCGTTGTCGGGAGTCTTGCGGGCAGTCGACGCCTGCCCCCCCTCCACTAACTCACGTGTGTGACCGTTGTTCCAAGCCTGTAGTTTCTCCGGTTCTTGCACTGCCACGTTCCTCTTGATTTTTAGTTCGACTTGATCTGCCTCAGCCAGCTCCAGGGCTTCTTCGCTGTTCAAATTAACTGGAGACTGTCGCTGACCAGCGCAGGCCTTCGGATGGAGTAGATGCCAGTTTTGGGGTCCAGTGTCGGATTGCCTGTAAGACCAGTGACGGCCTAAGAAGAAAAAGAACGTTTTGAAAGACAGAGAAAAAATAGTTGACCAGCAAGCATGCTTATATTACACCAAACAATCTCATTTTTAAGTCAAGTCATTAAACTTGTAAACATGTTTGAGATAAAAAAAATGTTTGCAGTTTTTATGTTATTGGAAATACAGTAGGTGGGCTAACTCATGAAATGTCAACCGAAATTCCGAAATGCGTTTTCGTTTCGAAAAGATTAATTAGGTAGGGTTGTAAAACTATTTAGCTTGCAACATAGTTTTATAATCTTTCAGTTACCTCCGGATGCCTGCTTTCGAACGAACTTCCTTCCGTTTGCTTGCAAAAACTACACTCTGAAAAAAATGACTACTTATATACCATGAATTTATCTCATTGATTTTCGACGCCTCTAAAAGACCAGTTATATTTCATGGAAAATACGCATAAAAATATTCATTCTTTTGCACATTCGGTAGATAATAGCGTTTTCTTCTAATTTTATATTCGAAAAAAGGACACAATTCAGTTTTAGAAAAGTTTCTAATTGTGGGACTTTTAAATACCGTGAAATGACCGTTCATAAATCGTCATGTCTCTGTATTTACGAATGTAGCTTGTAAAGTTAGCAATATGGATCAAATCCACTGCTAAATTTTATGAACCCTATATAGTCCCCCTTTATTACCGTAGAGAATTGTGTTCTTTTCCTTGCGCGGAAAAGATACAGCCTGTAGTTTGGAAACCCTGAATCCAAGTGTAACGGTAGGACGGGTTTGAAATTATTCGAGAATTGGGAACGTTTTTGCAAACCGAATTGTACCCTTTCTTCAAATATAAAAGTAGAAGAAGACATAATTATCTACCGAATGAACAAAAGAATGAATATTTTTATGCATGTTTTCCATGAAATATAATTGGAATTTTAGGGGCGTCGAAAATTAACGAGAAAAATTTATGCTATATAAGTATTCGTTTTTCTCAGAGTGTAGTTTTTGCTAGCAAAAGGAAGGAAGGTCGTTCGACAGCAGGCATGCGGAGGTAACTGAAAGATTATAAAACTATGTTGCAGGCTGACTAGTTTTACAACCCTACTTAATTAATCTTTTCGGGATTTCGGTGGACATTTCACGAGTTAGCCACCTACTATACGTATCAAGGCAATCATTTCGGAAATAACTAAGTTCAGAACCTGGATGTAAGAGCCCCGACATGACTTTTTAGGGTCAGATCCGAAATTTCAATGGACATTTGAGCCAAGTACAGTATACCGCTGTGGAATAACCACGTAATTTCCATCCTGCAATCGAGTAGTACCACCAGTATCATAATTTTATATGACGGATGTTCATACCGTACTCCCGAAATAGATACTAACTAAATGCCCAGACACGTGTTTCGTCGATGTTTATGCTGCTTAATGACACAGCTGCGAGGGATTCGGCTCCTCAATGGGTCCCCTTGAGTTCTCTATGTGGTTTCTGGTATTTGAACCTCAGAAAATAATTTCGAAAAGTATTAAGTACAGGAAAGCTCGTGTGATTTACGAGCTGTACGTAAATCGTCTCTTAAAATTCACCTGGATTTCATTTACTTCTGACGGTCGGCGGGCCGACACTGCAGCAAAATTTGCGTTTAAAGAATAGAAACCATGACAGACTTACTGGCCAATACTAGGCATGGTAGAGTTAAGACGAAGAGTTTTGCAGTAATGTTGAGGAACATTTTGGTCTAAAAGTAAAAATATGCATGTAAATTAGGATTCATTGGTCTTCCCGCCAGTTTCTTTCCGTGTGTTGCCTCCTTTGTCTAAACTCCAACAACTACTGATAAATCGGCTATTAAAATCTTTTTAGCAGATTTTAAATATGTCATTTTTACCCAATGGTGGAAAAGTTCGTGCCTCGATGGGACTCGGGCCCACGGCAGCAAGGGGGGATTTTAGTACAGCCAACGCGCTAGCCACCCGAGTTACGAGGCCCTACCAGGTGCCGTTAGTCTTACCGCATTTGGACAAAGTTACCCGCCCAGCCCACTGCAAAGTCTGGAATCCACCAAATCTGATACAGTAAGCTGACTGCCCAAGCAGGAGTTCCAAAGTAATCCATTTTTTATCCACCAGATGACTCCCAGGCTCACGTAATTAATAGGTGTTTTAGCAGATTTTGAATACTTCATGTTGAAAACGAGTTTGCGAACATACGTTGATTTCTATAAATTCTCCCCAGGCCAGTACAGTTATATGGGAACGACGTACAGTAGAACACGTCAGTGACTAAAAAATCGATAACAGACGGGCGAGAGCGGAAGGGTGTGGCAAGTCGCAGGTGATTAGTTAACCTTCGACCGCAGTTAGCACGGAGTCTGAACGAGGTTCTTTTGGGCGCATAGGGTCGGTTTTCGTAACCTGGTGGCGGCCGCTTCTGCTGTTGCTAACAGGCGCTGCCCCAGTAGCTTAGGGAACCTCGAAGGAACCTTATAAATCACACGAAATGCTTCAACAGGGTCCACACGACGCCCTGAACCCACGGCATGCGCGAGAAATGCGCTGCTTATGCTCCTTGTTTCGCTTTTCCCAACCATGCTGGGAGGTTTTCTCGTATTCTCTCGGATAGACGCCGACTCGTGCGACCAAAATAGTCTGCTCCACAGGAGAAAATGAGAAAATAGATGCACACTGATGTAGTCTGAGGTGGCAACTTATCCTTACCTTCTCCGCGTAAAATAGAGTAAGTAGATAGAGAATTATATGTGAACCCTTGCTGCTGGGAAGGTTCTGGAAACAGTTTGGCCAAGACGTCTTCCTAGCAGTTCACTCGCAGCGTCTCCTTGAAAGGAACTTTGAGGAAAAACCTTTTTTTTTCGGTAGTCAGTGTGATGGGGTTTACCGGTCGTTCGGCAATGTTCTTTGCAATAGGCCTGTCGAAATACTCGTTTTCGCGAAGCCGGTCCTGGACTTTTCCAAGCTCCTCCTCGATGCTATCCTAATAAACTTGGTCAGCGCCTGTTAACAACAGCCGAAACGACCGCTATCAGGTTACGAAAACCGACCGTGTACGCACAGAAGAACCACGTTCGGATTCCGCACCTACATTGGTCGAAGGTCGACTAACGCGGCAACTCTCCGCGCCCTTCCGCTCTCACCCCGCCTATGTTTTAAAAACCAACTTTTATCGATTTTCCAATCACTGGCATGTTAGACTGTACATTGTCCCCATATAATTGTACTGGCCCGAGGAGAATTGATCGAAAGCAACGTATGCTCGCCACCTCGTTTTTTGAATACTGTCATGATAATTTTTGCAACTCTGAAACAATTCATTTTGACCCAACTGTGAAAACTCGGCTACCTCGGTGGGATTAGAATCAGGTATGTGTGCCTCTTCACGAAACAGTGTGGACACAAAAATAAGTACTTCCAGAACCAAAAGTGACCCTGACCAGGGCCACCTGTACTATTGGGGTGGTACTTATCCCCATGTGATGTGTTGTGAACGACTCTCCTCTAGGAGGTATTCCGTAAGCGAGAGACAACAACATATGACTAGCAAAATTCCATGCAAATATGCGCCCAAGACGGACTGATGACGAAATGCCGGAAATAATTGACAGATAATGTACAAGGAATGCACTTAATCAGATAAACACTTGCGACCGACGTCTGTAGAAGGCACAGAGGATAATCGAACAAAGAAAAAACGACTGTGTGAAGAAGGAGACACGATCGCCGGGACAAGAGCTTTATTCGTCTGACGTCTCGGATTCCTGCTCGAACACATCGTCGAAGACAATGGCAGATAAGGGTGGTTCATGCACAAGGGGCTGCAGTATTCGTTGGACGTAGTTGCCACGCTACCGCATACCAATGAATATTCACGGCTCCCCCCTTCATCGCGGATTGTTGCACTTGATGTGATGACTGGTTGATGGCCGACATTCGCGTCATTAGTTTCTGGTTTTCCAACACAATGGACCGAAGTTCTGGGCCTGGTATCTCGGTGGTACTTCCGTCCTTATCGACCGTGATAAACTGCTGACATTCAAGTAACATCTGAATCCGGTCTTCCCCGACACACAATTCACGATGGAGGAGGAAGAGAACAACCACCTGGCCTACCTGGATGTCCTCGAATTCCGCAAAGACTGTGGTCTAAAGAATAAGGTGTTCAGGAAGGCGACAAGTACGACGCAAGTACAGGACTTTAACAGCAACCACCCAAACAGCCACAAACGTAGTTGTATAAGAACACCCTATCTGCGTGTCGAAACGCGCTGTAGTGAGCTGGAAGACAAGATTGCCGAATTACAATACCTCCGACGGCTCTTCAAAGCCAAAGGCTACCAGCGCATCTTCGTCAACCGATGCATACGCAAGAGGAACGAAAGGCCAAACCGCACGGACCCCAAATTTTGGCCAAAGCTTCTGTATGTCAAGCACGGTTCAGAAGCTGTCAGCCGTCCTCTCGCACCACTTGGGGTTGGAGTTACACACAGACCGGAGGCAACCATCAGGCGTCGGGTGATGAGACCCAAACACCCACTGCCACGTCTAGAAACGTCTGGAGTCATTTATCGGAACTGGTGCAGCTGCGGACAAAGCAACTACGTCGGAGAAACCAGAAGACTGTTCCGAAAGCGAATGGCCGAACACGCCGCAGCAGTGGGGAGAAATGACGCTAGCTCCCAAGTTGCGGCGCATTCGACGAGAACCGGCCAAACATTCAAATTCGACGGGGGCGAAATTCTCGCTAGAGATGGCAACCGCGTGAGCCGGGAGCTACTTGAATCATGGTTTACTGGCCCCCAATCAATTAACAAGTGCAATGAACTTCCCCTTCCGTACTCGGTGCTGAGACTTCGCCTAGGTGGTGTTATAAGCCACGCGGGAAACGTACAGGTGAACACTTTTCCCAACACCGGGGTCAATGCGTCAGATGGTCGAGCAATTATCACACCAACATCCGACGCACATGATGAGATTGCAGCAATTAACGGCGCGAATATCGGCCATCAAACAGTCATCACACCACGTACAACGATCCCTGATGAAGGGAGGAGCTGTGAATATTCAAAGGTATGCGGTAACATGGCGGCTACATCCTATGAGCACTGCAGCCCCTTATGCATTAACCACTCGTATCTGCTATTGTCTCTGACGATGGGTTCCAGCAGGAATACGAAATATCAGGCTAATAAAGGTGTCTCCTTCTTCACGACTGCTTCCAGGGACTCGTCTGTCCGAATCTATTGGTAAAAGCGATTATACCTACATCCTCAGTGACTTGATCCTCGAGCATTTCAGGCAGACAATCTCTTCTCTGACATTCCAAAGACAAGTCTGGAAAAGAGCGACTTTGGAACAGAAACTGCTTAAAGTTAAACTAAGGGTTAACCTCAGCAATAGGGCGGGGATGTATTTTAAAAGGCTACTAATTAATCTAACTGGCACATTTAAGCAATCGAAGTGATACGCCAGATCCAAAGCAGTTCAGAACCAACGTAGATGAAACTTGCTTGGAAGCCGTTTCCTAATAAATTCAGTCAGGTTCTCCGAGAGTCCGCCCCGATCATTTTCGTGGTTTAACCCGGGGGCAGCGTGATTTTCCAAACGATTGATAAGAAATGGGAATTTTGCGCTAAATTCTGAAGAGGATGCCTAATTTCGAGTTCAGACCTCAATCCTGCACCTAATATGCCTGGAAGTTAGCGCAAGGCCACCCGTATGACAGGGGGTGGTTCCTATTCCCCTGCCCCACAGGCGGACTTACTGAAATTCGTGCTGTCGTCCGCAGCCAGATCCCTATGCCTTTCCGAGTACGATTTGCGCACTTTGAAATACAACAGATGGATATTATCGTAGTCAGTAAATTTCTATGTTGTTTAAAAATTGCAAGAGGTGTAATCGTTAATCGAAACATTTGATATAAAATTGACGTATACCCGTCTAGCAAAATTTTTCTTTCTCTCGGCAGAGTTTACTACTTATGTTGGATGTTCTAGCGAAATCCATGCAGTCGGCTTTTGACTCACAGGCATTTACTACTACCCTTGGCATTTTGCCTTATGGACACTATATTTCCCAACCCTGATTTTTCTGAAATGAGTACAAAATAATGTCCGTGTATTTGTGAAAATGGTTGACGAAAAACTATATCGCCACTCATTAACTAATTAATATTGCTAACTCACTAACCTTTGCAGTTGCCTTATCTGAAATATATTCAAGTTATTGGAGGGCAAATTATAAATTCGCATATATTACTAATCTCCACTACTTAAGGAGAGAGGTCCATGTTGGGGTTCGCATTCGTTCCGTTTTTTCCGACCGAAACTCATCTGATCTAGACAAAATGACTGTCAAGAAACATCCACAAACCCTAATATTTAAAGGAAAAACCTTAGTTATAGTTTATGTCTATGTAACAAGCATTTTGCCAGAATGAAAAATTTTCCCTTTTATAAAAATCAAAGTGAGATAATTACGTGGTTCAGTCATAATGTGAGGGATGCTTATTGGTTTAAAATAGGGTTGTAAATAAATTACGAGTGTGAAGCGGATATTTCAGATTTCGAAAAAATAGTCAAACTTCGGGTTAAAAATTACAGATCAAATTGTTCATAAAATCTGTACTTTAAGAGTAGGCGACTAATGTTTTCATCGGCCAAAACTACAGGCGTTGTGGTCACGACTTGCCATCTTACTTTGACAAATCAATAAAATCGGCCTTCGTACTATCTCTAGTAGAAAGCAAGCTAACGCTGGTTCTAATGGCTTATTAACGGTTGGAAATTCATGGGAAATTTAATACCTTTTTTAACACCCATTTATAATACCAAGACTTAGACAAAAATTACGTACTGAAACATCCATGAAAAAGGCGTACATTTGGTTTACTTCGGGCCATTTAAAGACAGAAAATATTAACTGAACTACTTACTGTCAGCCGTGATGCTCAAATCCCACACACTTCCGGGTGTCTCTGAGCAGATAAATGTGCTTATGTGTCTTTAGAGGCTGCCGTCACGATGCTCATGTGTTCACCCGGATCTCTGATTCACCTTTTAAACTATGGGGACAGTCAACAGTTACTTCCTTCCGTTGTGAGCACGCCTTACTCTGAACCGCGTCATTTTTAACTTTGTATGGTGACCTTTTCCGTATACTCGTGTATGATTCAAACAGCACCTGTATGAACAGGTATTTAACTGTCTATTCCTGCCTCCGACTACGGAACGGACGTGAAACCAAGTAGTTAGTTGTATGCAGAATGGTGTTATCGACAAAGACAAGCGAGACTGGAATGGCCATTCCTGGCTTATTAGTCGTTGTTAGCCAATCCTACCCAACCTCCAAGTGTGGAATACCCGAGGCTCGAACTCGCGACCTGTTACTTAGAAGTCGACGCTTCTAACCACTGGGCCACGAGCCGGAGACTGCAGACCTCCAGAGAATACATACTTTTGAAAGTCGCCACTAATCGTGGGAAAATTGTCCCCTGAACGTTAAACAGGGTGTTTCCACCCTAACTTTGTTCCACTTTGTTATGGGGAAACCGATGAAAATATGGAGTATGCAGGGATGCAGTAGGGTTGAGGCGTCCGAAACTGACGGGCTCCTACTGTCTGAAGTATCCAATCGCACCTTTTATTTGGAATAGTCGGGTTGGCTTCAAAATAGGACTGAACTTTGTCTGCGTAAAACTCATTGCTCTCTTTGTTGCCTTTCATACGCAAGTCCTTGACTGTTTGACTAATTCTAAACTTAACGTTTCCCTTTTCTTTTAGAGGACACACATAAAAACACCTCACCTAACATTTTCATCGGAAAGGTTGAGGAAATTAATTCAGATTAGACTAATATTCGTATTCTTGAGTTCAAGATCATTTTTAAATGCTTTGTCGCGCGCGTTTCGAATTTGGTTTCAAATTTTCGTCCTCCGAGGGGTTAATATTCTTCGAGATTTCCGCACTCTGGATGCTCCTGCAGTCAAACGGATTTTAGAAAATTGATTCACAGACAGCAATATTCGCATCGTCATCAACTTACGACACCACCTTTGCAGAACGTGGACTTCGACTCTACCAGTTCTGCATACGAGCCTAAAAAGACCAGTCTTCCAGCAAACGAAACGCTCAGAACAAAGGCTGAGTCTCACTTCTAAATTAGACTTTACCTGTACCTTTGCTTCAAAGCATTAGCTTAAATTTCTGTTAACCGTAGTGCCGTTAAATTCGACTAGGTTTCTGTTGTCTAAAGTCTCGAAGCATTCGCTTAGATTTCCGTTGCCTAAAGCTTCCCTGACATCTGAAAGCCTTAGGCCTTCTTTTGATTGTGTCTGTCTTCTGCTGCCAACCTTTCGGCCGTTGTTGTATCCTTGACTTTGGCGCATTGAGACATGGGAAATGTAGAAGTGTACGATCCATCAGTCCCGCGGGATGAAAAAAGGGCGTGGGGAGCGGGAGTCCGATTTCCGAGTACCCGAAGAAAGGAACTTCCTGGGGTGGAAAAGCCGAGCCCGTCTGAGCAATCGACAGAAACCTCCAGCGCCAGCGTAGACACAGACGCGACAAATGCGAATATCCTCTGTATTGACATAAAAGACAGGAGCAGTATTGCCCCAAACACGAAACCATTAGCTGCAGAAAAGATCCCTGGAGTGGATGGCAACCAGAATGTCATCATGAATGGTTCGCCAGGAACTCCCAAGTCACCAACATCACGCAACCAAGACCGGCCGCTCCGAGAACAGTGCCTAGTAATACAGGGACTTCAGGAGCCTCAAGCAGATACACCTAAAGAACGCGTATTAGCTGATCTCGGCTTGTTCCAAGGTCTTCTAAACACACTGCTTCAACCCGACGAAGAAATTTCCGTGTTGAAAGCCTTCAGACTCGGAAAGCGCTCTACTGAACCCGCTATTCCACCGCATCCTAGGCCCCTTAAAATTGTTCTGAGTTGCAAAGAGCATGTTGATCTCATCCTCTCAAGACGTTTTAGGTTAAAATATTCCCACCAAGGAGTTTTTTTCAGCCGGATTACACACCACCGGAGCGGATAAAACGCCGACAGTTAGCTCAGGAGCTAAGGCTGCGACAAACGAATGGCGAACAAGGCCTGGTTATCTACAACAACTGCATAATCGAGCGACCGTCCCGCTTCATATGGACACGGCCCATGCGTATGTCGCCACAGCCGAGACAAGTGGCAAAGGCGGCGTCATAGCCGGCTTACCAAAGGAAAAAAAGCTAAAATGCTTGTATTCCAATGCGCAAAGTCTGCTATCTAAATTAGATGAGCTTAAAATCTACGTTGACCAAACCTTACCCGATGTTATATCCATAACTGAAACGTGGCTGTCCGCGAGCGTAGACGATCGCGAAGTCGCTTTATCTGGTTATCACTTTTTCAGAAAGGACAGGTTGGGACGTCAAGGTGGAGGTGTGCTCGTGTATGTCAAATATGGCCTTTTTGCGTCAGAAAAAGAGGGACAGCTCGCGCGCACAACTGAAACGATTTGGCTCACCGTCAAAACGCCGGGGTCACAACCTCTCGAGATCCTGACGGTCTACCGCCCACCGAGGAACGACCCGCAATCAGACAGTAGTCTACTAGAGGAATTAGAAGCGATTTCCCTCCGACCCAATGTCATGATTATGGGCGACTTTAACGCTCCGAATATCGACTGGAATCTGACTTCTGCCCCGGGCTCAGAATTTAACTTTGATCGCCGCCTCCTAAATTCTGTGCAAAGATCGAATCTCACACAACACGTCTTATCCCCAACCAGACTACGTGAAGGACAACTAGCTAACTGCCTAGACCTTGTATTGACAAACGCACCGGAAAGCGTTGATGTTGTAAACTGTCTACCCCCTCTCGGAAAAAGCGACCATGTAGTCCTACAGTGGGAGTATTCTCTCTTCTCTGTACCCGATCAAAGCATCGTGATTAGACGCAACATATGACGTGGTGAGTTCAACCAAATGCGTCTCGACATGCGTCGTAGAGACTGGAAAGCAGCATTTACGGGGTGTGTCCTCAAGGACTGGCTAGAACTTAAGGCCATACTGAATGAACTTATCACCAGATACTGCCCTTTGTCGAAAAAGAAAATCACCAGCAGGCCCCGATGGCTTAAGCGTTCACTAAAAGTTGAAGTAAACCGTAAGCAAAAGCTGTGGAAAGCATATCTTAGGGACAAGACAACTGAATCAAGAAATAGGTATAAGGCTCAGCGGAATAGGGTAAAGTGCCTTGTTTACAAAGCCCGCCAAGACTTCGAGGGTAATCTTTTAAACTGTGCAGGAGAAAACCCAAAGCTTTTCTTTAACTACATAAGACAACGTACTCGCAACAGGGATCCCATCCCTATGCTAAAAACTGATGATGGCGTTGAACTTTACAAGGACGACGAAAAGGCTGAACATCTGTCCAGGTTCTTTCAGTCGGTCCTTACGAGAGAAGTCGCTGTACCCACTGATCACTGTAATGTGGACAATGTCCCGACAATTGACTCAGTGGTTCTCACAAAACATATTGTTCAACAGGAATTACTGAAGCTAAAAGAAGGGACTTCACCCGGTCCTGACGAAATACCGGCAAAGTTGTTGAAGGAACTAGCCACAGAATTGGCAGAACCTCTGAGCGTCCTCTTCCAAGCCTCTCTTGATGCAGGCAGACTGCCTCCTGAGTGGAAGACTGCGTGGATTTCACCGATTCATAAAAATGGCAGTCGCGCTTCCGCAAACAACTACCGACCAGTAAGCCTCACCTCCATATGCTGCAAAGTTATGGAGCGAATAATCAAACGCGAACTGATGCGGTTTTTAGAGCAAAATCACCTTCTGTGCGATGCACAGCACGGTTTCCGCAGAGGGAGGTCCTGCTTAACCAATCTACTCTACTGTCTTGAACAGTGGACCCGAGCGATTGATGAAGGAAACGTTGTGCATGTGGCCTACATAGACTTCAAGAAGGCATTTGACAGCGTGCCACACCAACGTCTCCTACACAAGCTCAGCCGCATAGGGGTAAGAGGCAAGCTTTTGAAGTGGATTGAAAACTTTTTGGTCGGTCGGTCCCAGACTGTTCGTCTTGGTGGCCAGCACTCGGCAGAGGTGACGGTTACGAGCGGAGTACCTCAGGGCTCCGTTCTTGGCCCTATCCTCTTCCTCATCTATATTGATGACTGTATCCATGGATTGGACTGCAAGATTGCCATGTTTGCTGACGATATAAAGCTTTGGACCGTCATCCGCAACGAGGACGATGAAGCAAATTTACAGGCAAACTTAGACTGACTCGAAAAATGGTCAGGCCACTGGCTCCTCCCATTTAATGTTACCAAATGCAACATTCTGAGGATTGGCAGAACCAGCTCTGCGCACCGGCAGACGTACTGTCTAAATCGCACACCGCTGCCACTGTTAGAGGTTCAGAAAGACCTAGGGGTGTGGATAACATCTTCACTAAAGCCATCATTCCACTGCTTGAAAGCAGCGAAATCCGCAATGTCCAGCTTATATCTCATCAAGCGGGCATTTGCCAAGTTCGATGAAGAGTGCTTCCGCAAGGTCTTTGGGATGTTTGTGCGCCCACAGTTAGAATTTGCCATTTAGGCCTGGAGACCCTGGACTGTTAAGGATCGTACCACCCTCGAAAAAGTCCAACGACGGACAACCAGGCTTGTCAGAGGTCATAAAAATCTACCTTACGAAACCAGACTTTCAAATCTTAACCTCTTTCCCCTGGACTACAGACAACTCCGTGGCGACTTAATTCAAGCGTTTAGAATGTTACGGGGTCAGGACTACTGCCTCGCATCCGGCGACTTCTTTGAGATGGCCACCACTACTAGCTTGAGAGGACACCCTCTGAATCTACGTGTGACAGGAGCGAGACTGGACGCAAGAAGGTCCTTCTTCAGCCACAGAGTGGTAAAGGCATGGAACGCCCTACCTGTGGATGTCGTCATGTCCTCATCCGTGGACTCATTTAAGAGAAAGCTTGACCAGTACAGGGATATGTACCTCCACAGCATCAGAAACTAACGAACCCCCCCCCTGTGCCACCCGTCCCATTCAACGTTTTATGTTACAAAGCATGCTACTCCCTATATTTTAGTAACATTACGTTTTACAATTTTCGCTATCTCCTGACCGACACATATGCGCTTGCTTTGATATTACTTGGTCCATTCATTGCCGTACTGGATATTGTACAATCTTGACACAGAAGGCATTAACAGACAAATTCATACCAGTGACCAATGCTTGTTGTATGTAATTACTTACCTAATTTTTTTAACACTCGCCTTACACATCGTTTTTTTATGACGTTATTGTAACCAAAAGGGAGTTCAAAGGCGTTCGCCTACTTTTCCCTTTATAAATCTGATCTGATCTCGTTACAGTTGGCATTTCCATCGGTGCAAATGACAAGGTCTAACGTGTGGTACGCGATGAGGAGGGCGCGAGGCAGCGCAGCATCTGCCGTACGCTCACCTGGGCCTTGTGAGGAAACAGAGCCGAGACTCAGAAGACGAAGATGCGACCACTTAAACAAGAAATTTATTGGCTTGACGTTTCGGAGTCTCACTCGAACCCATCATCAGAGATAGTCGCAAATTCGGACAGTGCTAGCATAAGGAGGGCAGTATTTATATAACGTAGCTTCCGTGGGACCATAAGCGTTGGAGTGGCTGGTTTTCGACACAACAGACCGAAATCTTGGACTCGGTATGTAGAGGATACCTTCGTTGACATCGGACGGGATCAGGTATTGACATTCAAAGAATTTCTCAAAGCCGTCTTCCTGGACATTCAATTTACTATGGAGGAGGACAACAACAACCAGCTGGTCCTTCTGGATGTCCTCATCTGCCGCAAAGATTGTGATGGTTTAAAAACCGAAGGAAATCGACAAATGCGACGCAAATGCTGAAATTTGGCAGCGGCCACCCGATCAGTCACAGGCGCGGTTGCGTAACGGCGCTATACGGGCGCATTGATACGTATAGCAGTGAAACGGAAGAAAAGGTTGCTGAATTACAATATCTTCGACGGGAAATGAGAGTTAATGGCTACCCGCGCAACTTCGTTAACTATTGCATACGAAAATGACACCAGAGACCAAATCCAACCGGTCCCAAATTTTGGCGCGCTCTTCCGTACATGAAGAACGTCTCCGAAGCCGTCAATCGTCTTTTCACTCCACTTGGAGTTGGGGTTGCACACAGGCCGGAAGCAACCATCAGGCGCCAAGTTATAAGGCCCAAAGAACCAACTTCACCGCAGGAAACGTCAGAAGTCGTTTACCGGATCTGGTGCAGTGATGGACAAAGCAACAACGTCGGAGAAGCTGGGAGATTACATCGGACAGGAATGACTGAGGACGCAGCAGCGCTGAGGCGGAGAGACGTTAACTCTCAGGTGGCGGCACACTCGACGGGACCCGGCCATATTTTCAAATATAAAGAGGCCAAAATCCTCGCCAGGGGTGACAACCGCGTGAGTCGCGAGCTGCTCGAGTCATGGTTCTCAGGCCCGTAATCCATCAACAGGCGCAATGACCTTCCGGTATCATATTAGCTGCTGTGGCATTCCCTGAGCAGGTGAATTAGTCATGTGGATAGGGCGCGGCCGAGTAAGAATCCCAGTGACAGCGGGCCGAATTGCCCAGCAATTCTCACGTCAACATCCAAGACGGATGATGAAATCGCGACAATAAACGATTTGGACGCGCACTAACAAGCCATCATCGATCAGTTACGACCCCTAGCGGTGACCGCGAGAGCTGGTAATTATAGTACGCACATGGCTCCATGGCAGCTACGTACTATAAAAACTGTAATCTTTGTGCCTTATTACCCTTATTTGCGACCGTCTCTGATGATGGATTCGAGTGAGAATCCGAGATGTCAGGTCAATAAACTTCTGGCTCCGGTGATCTCATCTTCGTCGTCTGAACTGCTTCCTGGAACTCACCTGTTCGCTTCTATCGGCAGAACCAAGACTACTGGAGGGAAGATCGAACTCGGTCTGCGCGTGCCAGACAGGACCCTGTCTGTGCGCAATGCATCTGCTTTTCACAGAAGGCGGGACACACAGTATTGACCACGCGGACCGAGTTATCCAGTCCGTTTTTCAGCCTTCGAAACCATGACTTTTTAAAGCATTGTGATAGATTCAAGCGATGTCCATAATGTGCTGGAGCATAGTCCACCATTTGCGTGCCGTTAGACTTTTAAATTGCCTTTTCTACTCATTTGCCTGTTCGCTTCTGCACTTTATGCTTACATTTTTGCATTGCCATATTTGCCTTGCTTAATTTCCGAGGAAATTAATGCGCGAACTTGGAGTAACTCTTTCGAAACAGGCCTTTTCAGGCACGGTCCGAAATTTGATATGAATACCTGTGTTGTTAGTACGGTAAATTATTGCACAATTGCCATATTTGGATTAGCATATGCGCTGCCTTCAGTATATCGATCGCCATTTTGCCTCCTGTCGCTGATGGCACCGTTGGGACCGGCCGGTTTATTTGAGACGTCAAATGACAAACTACTGTCTCAGTCATCGTTTCTTTGCGGTGGGAGTGCCAGGATAATGCATTAGATAATTTATTGAGTAAGCTCTTAGGAGGAAGGGTATCGCAAATTGACTCTCACCGCTTAGTATATCCACAAGCACGAGTAACTGGTTACTAAAATAAAACTAGTAGCTTTTTTGCCTTGTTTTAATTTGTAGACCTGGTAGGCTGTACATCATTTACTGACTGTGCCAAAGTTTGCGGTTCTGGTTAACGTAGTAAGAATCTAAAAATCAAGAAGAACATGCTGAGACAGATTTGTTCCAGCGAACTACTTCGTGTCCCAAAAAACGTGTGCGTGAGGACACCAGCTACCTAATAGGCCCGTAGTGTGAGTCAGACCAAAGAGACTGTCGAGTGTCCTCAAACCTTTTAAACACATGCATCGTAACTTAGAGGCGAAATATACGGAGCGGAAGTGGTCGATCGACAGTTCGATCACGCTTGCGTGTGCGCTCGCATTTTAGTGATCGACAACGAATAAAAGTGATTCAAGAAATCGCTTCTTGTTCTTCTTCGAGAGGAATAAAATGGGGCGCGCGTTAATTATGATTGCTAAAGTGCATTTGCCACTACCTGTTAGTGAATATCGGTCAAACTCATCCTTAGATAAGCGTTCCAAACGTTATCTTAACCGAAGGGTTTTTTAATCAGAATTCGTAATTCCAAAGGGGGGTAGCTCGAGCTATGACTTACGTAAGTGCCACTTTTATTTATGAGATATCTTCCTATGCTGGACCGTAGAAGTCGGCAAACTTTATTAGGAAATGACAGTAATTTGACTGCATGTTGGGCATTTACACTCAGGGTAATATACAGAAAATGAATAAAAGGCGAAGCCCGACAATTATGGGGCAGTTTAACTGCATCCGGAGTTCACAGCCTTCCAACGGGGTGATAAACGGTAGCTTGACATGAATATAATTACAGAAAGAAGTGTTTGTTGGGCTGGGGCGAGACTAAAATGGTTTCTGTCCGATCAGCGAGAGCGAGAACATAAAACGGGAACGAGGACGTTCCGAAAAATTAGTCAGGGCTGGGTTCTGTTTTGCGTCGGCGCCACCAGTAAACCACTGGTCTGCAGGTTGATCTGAAAAGTAGATATATATATATATATATATTGGAAAAAATCGATTTTTGTCCAACCAATTTTTATCTCTGCTTAGCTAGTCGGATGCAGTTAAACAAACTCCAAGAATACTACAGTTCATCAGATTTACAATTTTTGCATAAAAGTAACACTCCGATATTGTGAATAAGATTACTGCATGTTCCTGGTTGCCATCCTACATGTGATGTTTTTGCTTTAGGTTATGCAATTCCTAATTCCTCGAATAACTGAAAACTGCGCATGATGACCTGAATATTATGTTGGTTAATGACCGACAGAGGGATCTGAGGAAAAACATTGAGATTTTACTTAATTACTTCACACTGGGCTTGATCATTTGACATCATATAAGTGGCCACTCCAATTGACGCAGGTTCAGACGTTTCTCGAGAGATTTTGTTGATAGGGTATTTTTGCCGACAAAGGCAAGGGGGATAGGAATGGTCACCTGTGGTTTACTAGTTCTTACCAGATAGCCATGCCCAACCCCGAGGCGTGCGACCTGTTGGTCAGAAGTTCAATGCCCCTGACCACGGAGTCAGGGGTTCGTTGTCCAATCGGTTGCGACCGGATACATGGTGGAGTCTTAAAGAAGGAGACACGATCGCTGGGACGAGAACTTTATTAACGATCGTACCTCCTTCTTCAAGACTACTTCCTGGGACTCGTCTCTTCGCTTCTATTGACATGGTGGAGTGGCACGCACCGATGGCGTTACGGAACTCACTCGTTCCGTTGTGTCTTGTGGGCTTTCCCCCGAGCCCAACCAGCAGCCGCACGGAGGCGCAAGATATAAGCAGTATGTTATTACCGACATAGACAAGGGAGTCTGCAATGGCCATTTCTGGCTTATTAGCCGTCTTCAACCAGTCATACCCAACTCCGAAGTTTGGAACACCCGAGACTCGAACTCGCGAAGTGTTAGTTAGATGTCTACGCCTCTAACCACTGGGTCACGAGCCCTCTGCTCTGTCGGTTTCGATCGGGAATATGCAATGGTAGGGGGGCGCTCACCGATCGTTTCCACGGAACTCACTCGTCCTGTTGTGCCCTGTAGCTCCCTCTCGAGCCCAACCAGCAGCTGCATGGTGGTGCGTAATACAGGCAAGGTAAAATTGCCAGCAAAGACAAAGGGGACTGGAATGGCCATTTCTGGCTCGCCGGCCGTCATCAGTCGGCCACGCTCGACCCCACAGTATGCAACCCCTGAGGCTCGAAAACGTGACCTGTTGGTTGGAATTTGTTGGCCCAGGTTTGTTCTTCGTCTGGGATCGCTGGCAGAAAAGGCCTGAAGACGGACATACATGCCGAACCACAAGAACAATCAGCAGGTAAATGATTTTGACGCCGTGTTAAGTGGTTATAGAGGCCTAGTCGTAGTTCCCCTGCCCTAAAATAGTTTGCAACGTACTGTCAGTATAGATTGACATGATGAACATAACGGTGCACGGTGCCCGTTAAATTCGGAACATTGCGTGGAGAGGAAAGTCAAACGCAGGGTGCATTCGCGTGTTTGTTGAATAAAACTTCATTGAGGGTTTCCCTGAAGAGGATAAGCGAGGTTGCCCAGAAAGTCCGAGCAAAGGACACACCCATGTTAACCAATTGCCTGAAACAGCAGTCTCATCCGGTCGCATATATTCTGGCATTCAGGTCTTTAGTCGCCACCCGCATCACGTTCCCGCCCTGCTGATATCTCCTGGTGAATTGCTATCATCTGCTCATGGAGATCGTTTTACCAGTCCACTTGGTTACCGTAAGACGGGTGACTGTTGCCAGTGCAGAGAGGCTCGCCCATAGTGATTACGATGTCGCAGCTGTGAAGTCATCTCCCTTTCGCCATTGTTCGCTTATGGCAGTCAATAATCCTTAAAATCCCAACAGCCGGAGCCATTTTTATGTTCCGTCACTTCTAGGTGATTAGTATCGTGCAAACTACCCGCGGTTCAGGGGCGCTGGACCAGGAGGATTCGCTGGACATCTTAAGATTATGCTGTATGATAATTAATATTACAATCCTACTTAAGTAATCTTTTCAGTGTAAGCAAATGCAACTTTCTTCAACTCGCCCGCATCAGAGCCTCCAGCCCCAGGACTTACTTTCTACACGACACACCACTGCAACAGGTTGACAGTCAGATAGACTTGGGTGTATGGATTACATTATCACTCAAACCAACGCGAAGGCGGATAAATCGGTTACATCCACATTGCAACTCATTAGGCGAGCATTTATGGGATTTGACCCTGACTGCTTTTCCGAAATATTTTATACCTTCGTGCGACCTCATCTAGAATACGCCATACAGGCGTGAAGACCTTGGACTGCCAAGGATTATACCGTCTTGAGAAGGGCCAGAGACGGGCGTCCAAAATGACACAAGGTATGGGATCACTGTCCTATGAAACCAGACTGTCAACTCTCAACCTGTTTCCTTCTTCCTACAGGCAATTACGTGGTGACCTTATACTAACATTTCGCATCATCAATGGCCTAGACTGTTGTTTGGATATCACTGATTATTTCACTCAAGCGGTCATCCCCTAAAACTGCGCGCAGGAAATCAAGAATCAATGCACGAAGTTCTTTTTCAGTAACAGAGGGGTTGGAGCGTGGAATGCCCTGCCTACGGATGTTGGAATCTCCTTCTGTGTTAACCCCTTCAAGTGCAGACTTGACGCGTATCAAGCTTCCCAATTGCCAGCCTCACATCCACTCACATAACCGGCAGCAGCTTATACGTGTTTATACTACTTGCAATTAGTAAGTAACCGTTAATGATTACTCTTTTTTGACTAGCTGTAAGCTGCCCGCGATTGTGTACAAAAACCTATTTTCACCTTCCCACTTATCCATGTTTTTCTCTGACGACTTGTAATCAATAGGGAGTTCAAAGGCGCTCGCCCATATTTCCCTTTATAAACTGAAACTGAAACTAAGAACACGTTTCCGAAAGTCCGTCACTATTTCATGAGATGACACATCTACTGTAAGAGGATGGGAGAGGAGAGGGTGAGATAGATGCTGCGCGAGTTTGTATCGCTGCAAACTTGTTCATGCCCAAGTCACTGCACCTGGGTCAACCTGATGAGGTCACTAGGTAAAAAAAAATCATCCCAATTTCCGAGTCATTTTGGGCCTAATCAGCCGTTGCATTAACGTTTAGCGATTGCAGTCTACAAGGTGTATGCTTTACGCGTAAGGAAAATCATTCACTCCTCTGTGACTTTAAAAGTGTGCCATTATAGAGGTCATAAAATTTCGCAATGGATACCGACTATGTTGTACATTTCATAAGGTAAATTGGTAAACGGGCATGAAAAACTCATAATTAGAAACGTTTTTAAAACCGAAATATAACCTTTCTCAGGATATAAAATGGGAAGAAAACGTGATTTCCTACCAAATGAATAAAATAATGCATATTTTTTGCATGTCTTCTACAAAATATATTTGAATTTACAAGACCAGTGAAAATTAATGTAAAAAATGCATTCAAAAGCCGAAATCCTGGCGAGTTCGAAATACTATAGGATTATGCTGCATGATAATCAATACTACAACCCCATCTAAGTATTCCTTCCTAATCGGAAACGCATTTCAGAATTTCGGCCAACATGTTATGTAACATTGGCGACTGCTTACTGAATAATAGTCCCCTAAAATAGCACATTTGGTCGCTGAGTAGAATGTAAATGGGTCTTCTCATAGAGTACTTGTGACCCCGTACTCATCGATCATACCAAGCACGACAATTAGGAAAAAAGGGTTCAAATTAAAAGCTTTAGAAACAGGCAGACTGACGGCTGGCCACACAGTGCCCCAGAAACAGCAGTTCTCGGTTTTTTAATTTCCACCTCACCAGCCGTCGCCTAAACGAATGTGATATCCGCGACGCAGTGTTGCTATCGTAATATAGAACGAGTAAACTGTCCATTGCAAGCTCCTCTTATCAGGGGGGGGGGGGGCGCTTAGCGCTTCTACCGATGAAAAAACCTTCTGTTCCTTAACGCAAGAAAGATTCACATGCCTTTGTGGTGACTCAGCAGTGAGGGTGTACTCAGAGCGCCACAATAATCTCGACCCAGCCCCACTTTAGAGGAGAAGGGAAATTACGCCAATAGGAGTAGTATATTATGTACGGAAGCCTAATGGCTGTCTGTCAGAGCCCCTGATTCGGGGGCAGCTGTAAGCCCGCGCACGGCTGCGCGCTAGGGTGACGTGGGCGTGAGTGAATAAGCGTCACGTGAGAGTCAGTCAGTGTCAGCCTGAACAACTGATTGGGTGATAGTGAAGGTCGTGCGCGCCTGTGATTGGCTGTCTGCTAGGCTGAATGTGCTCGCGTCCTGGCGTTCGGGAGTCGTGATCACATGACTCCTAGCGCCGCATGGGTGGCAGGGGCAAGAGGCCTCATGCCGTTTGAGGCTCTACACAACCGCTGGATCAGTATAATTATTAGTCTGACCTTTCGGACTAGTACACGAGACTATATTCAGAGCCTATGGGTCACGCAAGAACAAATGAACACTTTTTTGTGGTCGAGCCATAAGGGTGGCGGGAGGGGACGAGGGGTGGCGTCCCTGACTGGGCAAAAGAAGAAGAGGCGTTCACCGGGAGGGGGGTTTATTGGAGGTCCGACATTTTGAGTATTTGATTCGTCTACCCATCTTCAGAGACTGGAAAGTCCTGCGCACAGTTCCCCTTATATGGCGCACTTTGTTCAATGCGTGACCCGTCAATGCCGCCTGTGTGGCTGCATCCAACCCGCACGTCACCGTGACCTGAATCGCCCCCGTCGGCCGCGGAGATGACTGACGACCCCGATTGTCCCGCGCCGTGACTGTCCCCCGTCAAAAGTGCCCGTAGAACCAGATATGGGGGAGGCAAATGTATGTGGCGGTTGACAGAACAGTCGGTAGACATCCAGGCCTCTAGCACCTGCCTTGTCGTATGATCACCTCCACGACTTCCGATCTCGACGGCGTCAAAGTGAAAGGTGTGTCTCATTTGCGCAGCATGGGTTGCTACCTCCGACTTTGGGTCCAACCTTCGCATGGCCAACTTATGCTCCTGCATTCGCGTTTGCAGCCGTCGGCCGGTTTCCCCAACGTAGTTGCACCTTCCGCAGCTGCACTGAAGTCCGTAGACAACAGCCGACATCTCCTGCTTAGGGATCGGATCTTTTGGCCGCATCACTTGCCGACAGATTGTTGAGTCAGACCTGTGGGCAACACCTATTCCGAGTGGCGCGAGGGTTCCAGCCACGGCTTCGGAGACCTCTTTCATGCACGGAATGCTCCGCCACGAGTTCGACTGACTATGCTCTTCATTCCGTTCCTTTGGCTATCCTCGCCTCCGTTCAATTAATTCCCTCCCGGTGAACGCCTCTTCTTCTTTTGATATGCCACCTGGTTATCGCATTTTCACTACTATTGATGTCCCTGACTGAGTTGGGTTCACTCCAGCCAACGTGCGGTAATCTCATGGTGTGGTGAAGATGTGCGTCCTCGGGTGGGAACCGGATCGCGCCACTTGGTCGCGTGAACGTCACGAGCGGTAACAGGGGTGGGGTGAGGGGGGCGTTTGTGCGGTCAGACCCCCAGGCCTTCCTCGGTTCCCTTCCTCCCCCTCGTTCTTATTGCCGGCTCGCGACATTACCTACCCTCTGGCAAGACCAAATATTTGGCCTTCCTCAAGCGTGTGAATAAAGAATTGAGACAGCTCATCACCTCTACGAACAGTCCGTTTATGCTCGAGTATTCGCGGACTGCGTGTTCGTGCTGTCTGGCCTGCATAATGATACGAACAGTCGCGGCAAGGGCGACATCCACACCAAACTGCGACCGTGCGTTCTGATGTTTCTGACACATTCCGTATATACGACAGAGGGGGCCACAGTGCTGAGGCTCTTGTCTGTTTAGAGTGGATCAGTCCATTTGAGACCTACAGGCTCGTCTGTTTGTCATTCCTAGGCGCGTTCGAGGCACCAGTCCGTAAATCTGCCTGGGTATCCTTGCCTTGCTAATTGGTTCCGAAAATGGTGTAACGGTTTTTGTCCTCGTCCCTTTGGAGGGGGCTCTAACACAACCGCGTTTGTGCGCCATAGGAATGGCTCTTTGAGGTTTCTTTGTCGACATCTGACAGCCGAGGCCTGACTTCAGGTGAAAAAAATTGCATTTGAATGCAGACCAGTCAGCCACCGAGCACTTGAGGGCCCTAACTTGAAACCCCAAGGCAGGGACGGAGTGAGTACCTTCCATCCTATGTCGGGATCGGAGTAGCTGAAAATTTTGAACTTATGGTTTCAAAATAAAGCGACTTCCTCTCTCTCTCCCTCTCTCTCTCTCTCTCTCTCTCTCTCTCTCTCTCTCTCCCTAGCGCGATTGCTAAGTGATTTTTTGTGTGCGACAGTAGACCAGATTGGCCAAACGGCGGACCAGGAACGCCTTTGTTTCAGCAAGATCTCCTAAATTCTCCGAATTTCATCCGGCCACTTATACGAATGGCATGGATTGTAGTCTGAAAACCAGGCACGAAGAAAGTGCCTAAACTGAAGGACAACAAGGAAGGACTTATCTCGCAATCAAGTCCAGTCTTTCTAGCAAGACGAGGAAGCATTCATCCTGGAGGCGCATTTGATGAGTTTGATACTTCAAAACATCGGACTGGGTTACGAAACTTCAGCGACCGAAAAATCTAACGTATAGCTCGCATTACAAGCCTGACTGCGCGCTGCACCCTGTCTGTCATTTCTCAATATAACACAAAAGTTCGTCGACTCAGTCGTCGGCCGGATAGCTCAGTCGGTTAGAGCGTCGTGCTAATAACGCGAATGTCGAGGGTTCGAGCCCCTCTCTGGCCACGCACTTTTGCTTCGCGCACACGTCCTGAAACGGCCGTCGCCGTGATGTGCAGTGAAATCTGCCCACTTTAGTGAGTTTCAGGCCATTCGTATAAATCCGCAATATGGAGGCTGTGTTCTCCACTCGACTGCTCGAATATGTAGCTTCTAATTCTGCTTACATATCTGCGTATATTGAATAACCCTAATAACTAGGACCCTCATTATTGGACTCAACTTGGGATTTTTTCTTTCATCGATTGGAGGGAGGCGGCCATTTTTAAATAGCTCTGGTAAGTAGTTTGTTCGAAGTAGAAATTGCCAACTGGCCTGAAAGAGAACCCTGCAAAATGTCGCTATGAGTTCGCATTTCGTCAGACTTAATATCTCATTTGTGCGCTGAAAATGCCCAAGTGGTTAGGAAAGATTTAGTCCATTTTGAGCACGACCTCGGAAGCAGCTGAAGCAGGCTTGGCGGTTTTGTCAGTTTTCCAACTGAGCAAAGAGGAAGGTGTCGCGAGATTCGATTATATCAATAAGTCTTGCTTCCTTTACAACGCTGATCAGCTAGATTCAGAACTATCTTTTCATTGTCTGCGACTACGAATTCACTATCAACAAACCTGCGTAGTGGCTTCTGCTGCCCAACATGAACGTACTCCCCACAACACCTGGGGACTACTTGCAAGTTATACGATGCCCCCAATAGTGTGCGAGGGTCTTCGGGAAACTGTGGGACTGCCATCCGCACTACGTCTAACAGACTTCGTAAATGACAGTGCGGAATATGGCACTGAAAAGCCCAATCACGCAGCCATGTCCTTATGCGTTCATTTAGTGGCACGTCATCATTATGGATGACAGTGTCCGCCCAAGCAACACTGTCAGCAGATGCCAGATCTCCTAACAATGACGTTGGCGGGCTAAGGCTCCCACTGCCAACGTCCACTGAGTTACCAGTGGACGACTCCCGGTCTGAACAGTCCGCTCGATAACGCTTGCTGCCGCCAAATAGCAGATCCACTTCTGCAGCTATTTCTCTTGACATTTCCTCGATTTTCTTCTTCACATGCCGCCTAATAGTGTGTTTACATTCGTACCTATACATGTTAAACATAAAAAACAGATGGGTTAATGAATCAAATAAGGGTATAACAGAGGGAAGCAGAGAGCACTTGATAGCACACACCGCACGCGATACGCACGCAATAGTGGCGACGAGCATGCGGCGTGAGATCATTGATAACTCAAGCGCGCCAACCAATGATTGTGGAAAATCGATAAACGCGCTGTCCAATCCGGTGACGAGATAGACCAATCGCGAGATTTCCGCGATAAGAGTGCATCGGGTAGCTATTCAATGCTACTAAGGGACCTTGTCCAATCTTTCTTTTTTGGAGAAGTTATTCGATCCGTTCGATGGGATCTTTAACTGAAGGTGGGAAACTCGTCAACTAGATAGCGAAAGTAGTTTTCAGGGGGTTTAGGATAAACTGTCTCTCCAAGGACCAAATTGCGGCTGAGTGTCTGCTTTCATCCAAAATTCCTCAACCACAACGGTTTCCCATGCCGTTGTTTGTCAGTCGATCTGGAGCAGTAATTGCCAGGGCCTAGGCGAAAACTTTAAAACATGTGCCAAGGCTAGTTAGAGAGGGCGATGAAAACTCTTTTTTCGGTGATGGTTCCTCCCCTGCCAGTACCCGCCCAACCCAGCCCAATTGGGCTGGGTTGGTCTATATGGTTGGGGCACGGTGTGGCAAGAGTGGATATGACCCAATTGGCCCAATTGACTCGCCTTTTAACGCTTTCCCATTTTCGTAATTAACACAGACGGTAATATCACACATCAGAAAGGCAATAGATTACGTACCATAGTATGGGTACAGCTAGGATGAAGTTAAGGCATGCCATCACGACGGGACGCTTAGATGATGAGGGCTACTTTATATACTTAATTTTATGTAGTTTACTCATAATAGATTTCATCTTAGCAGTTAAATGCATAATTCGAAACCAGGAACTGTTTCCGCATTAATCCGGAATGAGGATTGGCCAGGGCTACACCCAGCCCAACCATGGACCAATGGTAAGATTGGACCACGTCTTGGCAGGGTCCCTTTCAACGGCTTCTGGGGACTCACTTTTTCGCTTGTTTTGGCTTCTCTTGACCGTTTGAACTAATAATTTATCGATATCAGTGCGTTGAATTATTGAAAAGTTAATTATGGCCCTAGCGTAATTGGAGTATTTCGCGTACGGTTGTTTGCCATTTGTTCAGTATCTATGCAAGTTTCTGATAAAGAAGAGGTCCATTTTCAAAATTCACCAATCTATCCTTATGGCCGAACGCAATATGGACGTCTTACTACAGTCCGGAGAAACCGCCACATCCTGTCGCACAACACTGTGTCGTCATTGATCAAAAGGTTTTATCAGTTGAAGCGAGGGAGTTTGGAGCTACCGTTTCTGACCTCTTCATCGCCCTCGGTCGGCCGTATTTCAACGCCAGGCGGGGTCCAGTGTCTCCAACGGTTCACTAACGGGGCACAGCGTTGGAAATATTACATGCATACGTATAATCCTACTAGGCCTATTTGAGTAGGACGTCATGACATCAAAGAAATAACTAATCTGCAGTTTCGGGGCTAAGACAGATGCCGGTGTAGCTGCTGGATACATGTACATGCATGAAATACAGGACTCACGAGAGGATTTCCCTCATCTTCTGTGTCCACGGAACCTTCGGCGTGGATGAGGCTCTGACAAGGATGGCCTTCTTGTGTTTGACCTCACGTTCTCTGCTGAGGTCTTTTGCGACTGCCAGAGCGACGGGCGTCAGGCCGCAGAAGAACAAGCCCAGGATATTAGCCAGTCGATTTGTCGTGAGCTACAAGGTGATACGGATGCTACATGAGAATGACATACAGTGTGCTGGGATTATTCGTGTCGTCAAGCCCTGAATTTCTGCATTCACAAACAGCCAGAAGGCGGCTGAGAGTGGGCATGACTATGTAGCAGGATAGCACATTTAGGGTAATAGGCAATGTCCTTGATGACCCTATTGAAAACAGTGCATGTAAAATTCATGTTAGACACACATGTTACTAGAATTTTGCTAGTAATATATTTGTTTACAAAACATTTATGCGGTTAAGAACTGCGAATGTTACAGGGATGTGTATTATAGGGAGTGAAATCTGGAAATAATGTTCATGGTTGGTCGCAGACAGTTCCGCAGAGAGAGTTGTCGTTTATCAAAGATCAAACGATCCAACTGTCTTTTGACTACAACCATTGTGTCAGATGTCGCTATTTCACGTTGGAGTGAGTTCCGTGGTCGAACCACACGCCGACTGAATGACAACTTCCGATGGTCTAGTCGCTTACGCTCCCGTCTCCTGATACTTATTACAGAAATTCAAAGCTATTATTGGGTGGCCTGTCTGTAGGCCTCAGGAAGGCTGGATCCAAGCATATGCCGTTTCAAGTAACGCTTATTTAAAGAGGTGTTTGTCCAAATATCGACGTTAGAGAACCCCGGATGAAAAAAGCAGCGTCTTTTTTTCGAAGTGGTCTCCTCGTTGTTGAAGCAACAGAGACAGTGGAAAAGTACTTGCATCTTCAAGATCCCATATCATTTGCCGAGTATAAAGAAAAACGAAATGAATACCGTCAGAAGATACGGATTGCTAGAACCGTCTTTGAGTGTCAACTAACAGCAGAGGCGTTAATACGTCCCAATAAGTGTTTTGGGTACACTTTTGTGGCGGAAATGGCTTCCCTTAAGATCGGCACCAATGCTTTAAAAGATGGATTCGAAGCAGATTTTTTGTACAGTACGTGGCCTAACTCATGAAATGTGTCGAAATTTGCGAACGATTGCCAATCACTGGCCAACCGACACCGCTACATAGATCCACTATCTATGGTAATAAATAACAACTTTGAAAGCATAAAGTGAGCGCCGGAACGAAGCTGTGAGCGCAAAGGAAGTGCTCGGAAACGTATTAACTGAAGGACCGCGGAAAATACAACTATTGTTCCCGTTTTTTCGATCGGTGTGTACGGTGGGATCACCCGAAGACAATCCGAATTTGAAATGGGCCAGGATATTGCCGCCACTTAAACCATTGCATTTTCCGTCGAAGAAACAAGGCGGCTCCTCGGTCAAATTAAGTCAGACAAGTCTTCTGGATCGGATTGGATTCCTGGACTGACACTTAAGGAACTATCGGCAGAGCTCACAACACCTCTTTCATCTCCCCTTGAGATATCAACGAGAATCGGGAGTTTGCTTTCTCATTGGAAGGCTGCCAAGATACCGGAAAGCAGCCTTAGGCCTACAAGCTTGACTTGCCTTTCCCTCAAAACAATGGACGTCCACGGGAAGCGTGTAATGCTGTAATTTTGTGGTGAAAATGGCCTCTTACGGTTTTTTTTCAGCGGCAGCGTTCCCACCTCTCAAACCTGCTACCTTCATTTGAGATCTGGACCGCTGCTTAAGCAGATGACTTCGAAGTAGATGTGTTGTATATTGATTTCCGCAAAGTTTATGACAGTGTTCCCGGTCAAGGCGTTTTATGTAAACTGAGCGCCCTCGGTATCAGGAGAGAACTTCTGAACTGGATAAAGGCATTTCTGATTGGTCGACGACAACACGTCTATGTCGGAAAGGCTAAATCGGACTGGGTGGATGTGACCGGTGGTGTTTCTCAGGGTTCCGTTCTCCGTCCCTTTCTCTTCATCCTTTGAGTTAATGACAGCCTTCGGGGAACCGGATTGCGGCAAGGTGATATTTGTCAGAGACGTTAGGCTCTGGAAAGTCATTAAGGGCCTGAACAATCAGAAAGTCCTTCAACATGATCTACGGAGACTACACACGTGGTCCTAGAGATGTCTCCTGAAATTCAATGTGTAAAAGCTGCCGTCCTCCATCTTCGACAACATTGGGGCATATTATCTGAAAGGCACTCAAATTCCCCCAGAATCTTCGTAGACGGACCTCGGTGTTTGGGTACAGGGCAATCTGAAGCCATCATTTCGATGCGTCAATGTTGCAGAAAACTTCGTAGGAGTACTGCGCGCTATAAAAAAATCTCTTTGGAAAAGTTCATAACATCTTCTTTTGACTTCAGCTGGAATATGGCATACAAGCGTGGCGACAACAAAAAAACCTACTCAGAGGTCTAAAATACAATCCATATATAGAGAGACTGGAATGCCTTAGTCTATTCCCTCTGTATTACAGGCAAGAAGGAGGTGATACTATCTTAGTTTACAAGATAATACACGGCCTTGGGCAAGGAGTGCACTGTGAGGACATGTTTCAGTAGCACCTCTCGCCTCATCTTTTTGGACAATCTACGTAGCTGCGCACGAAAATGTCCAGACTGAATCGCCGTTCTGATGTCTTCATACAACAGGTAGTAAAACAACGGAATGATCTACCTCAATTAATCTTAGAGGTGAGTCCCTCCAGGTCTTCAAGAAACGCCTGGATAATTAGAGATGTCCCTTTTTTCCTCGACTATCTGAACCCGGACAAAATACCACATCAGTGCCGTACAGAGTTCCTTTAAAATTAATGTTACTAACATTTAGTGAGTACTATTTTAATAGTGACTTTTAAAAGAATACCAGTGACAAAGTAACGCACTAGTTGTGTACAATGGGGTTTTCAAAGGTATGACCTATCATCATCACCAAATAAAATCGACAAAATGAGATAAATTCCGGCTTTCTAAATGGACATCCTCGTGAGAAATTTATTTTTCAGTCTATGCAGCTAACTAACTAACTTACTAACGCAAAATTCTGCCGTTTGGATAAGCATTTTCCGATCGACACAACGGTGTCAGCTAAGTCCCATAGGAGTGGCTTTCACCAGCCACGCCTGATTAGAGAGATGAACACAGACGTAATGTCGTGGGTCTTAACCACGGATGGGAACATGGCAAAAAACGATCACTGATGAGATATTTTAACAAAGAAACTGAGTGAAACTGAAGCAGTCTGTTTTTATTTTCTTTCGTTCCTCAATGTTCTTCTTCACAGACATGAGGATGGATCTATCCACCGTAGGGTATTCCGAAAGAAAACCAGGACGGGACAATGCATGAATTTTCACAGTTTTGTTCCTTTAAATATTAAACGCAATTTGGTCCAGGGATTGGCAGCTAGAGTGTGACGTATCTGCTCTTCTGAGACTGTTGAGGCAGAACTCCAGCAGCTGTGGGATATACTCCAGGAAAACGGATACCCAGAAAGATTCAGCCTCCGAAATATAGGGGAGCGCACTGCAAAGCCTACCATGGTAACTGTAGAAAAGAAAGACTTATTTATAAGACTGTCTTTTCAAGGGGACGCAGCAAGTGACCTAGTAAGAAGACGTCTGAAGACAGCGATCACTAGCGCTTTCCCCGCGGCGAACTTACGTGTATGTTATTGTCGACAAAGACAAGGGAGACTGGAATAGCCATTTCTGGCCTAATAGCCGTCGCCAGCCAGTCAAGCCCAAGGGTAATATTACTCTGCCTTTATTACGCGCACCTGTGATGCTGCTGCTTGTGCTCGAGAGAGAGAGCCCGTAAGGCACAACGGGACGAGCGAGTTCCGTGGTATACAGTGAGCGTCCCCTCTACCATTGTATGTTTCCAGTCGCAACCGACAGGACAAAAAGCCCGTGACTCAGTAATTAGAGGCGTTGAACTTCTAACCAAGAGGTCTCGGGATCCAACTTCGGGTGTTCCACGCGTTGGGGCTGGGTTTGACTGGCTGAAGACGGCTAATAAGTCAGAAATGACCACTCCAGTCTCCCTTTTCTTTGTCAGCAATATTACCCCGACTGCTGTACGTAGCAAAGACAGTCGCATCTTAGAACTGCAATAAATGAGCAAGTAGACAAGGAGGCAGTAGCGGGATTTTAAACATTTAAAAAAAAATTCGTGCCTCTGAGTTGTCTTCGCTCCGAGGAAAAAGCTGAGGAAATGCTGGAGTATACGTACCCAGAGAAAAAACTGGTCGTATGTGAGAGTTTCCGAGATGAAGGAAAGCAGCGGCCAGGTCAAGAAACACCAGAGCATGCAGCCAATGAAGCAGGCAATGGTTGCTCTCCTGGCACTTTTTAATGCCCTCCGGACCTCCGCTAGCGAGGGCCGGCCTTCACTCAGTCGCGTTGAGAACTGCATGTCAAGAAGGCTGGGACAAGGCAATAAAATAAGTTCCTTAATTACTGTTACTTATAAATAGATAGAAGGCAACTTATGTGGAGTATATCACGAAGGACAATGGTTACTAGAATCACCCACCACGCTGGTATACTAATATTAACTTGATATGGGTGAAATAAGGAAGTTGTGCTGCAAAATATTAAACTACTACGTTTAAATTGCCAATTCTAGTCGTGAGTGTGAAGTGTGTTAAGCACTTTGTCGGAACCTCGTGCCCGAGATGTTTAGGATCAGTTGGAGTACCAAGCGAATCGGTGGTTGCACACAAGTGCGAAGACGATGGGCAGGGTGTCTCGGCGACAGACAGCTAGTTTGAGCTCATTGTCACAGCTGCCAGGCGTCGACTCGTTGCCTGAACCTGCCGTGAATTCGTGGAAGAAATGCATGCGTCAATCGGCACGTCGACTAAGATGCTGTGTAAAAATTTCTCAAGGACAAATGGTAGCGAGCGTAGCCAATGTCGAAGGGATGACGGATTGTAATTGGCGCACCTTAGCACGGGCTTTAGACAACCGCAGAATAATTTGTCCAACATGATTAAAGCATTAACTGTTTTTATGGATCCAGCTGGTCACCGCTTGGAATTCTCCATGTCCTCCTCCTAAGTGCTTCCACATTTGGTCCCTCTTGACATTCCTCTTTCCACTTTTTGTAACCCTCTTTAGAACGTGGTCGGCGTTCTTTTACTTAACTAAATTTGTACTCTTACCTTGAGCTGCAAATTCGATTTGCTAGAACAGTAACAAAGAAATTCTTTGTCTAGGTATCCATTGTTGGGTACTGTAGAAAGATCCAAGAGATCCAAGTCGGTACGTACACAACCACCCTAATATGAAACTTGATAAAACGTCACTTGACGCATTATCCCTTGGTCCTAAGTTTTGCATACCTCGTCGAAAAGTTAATCTGTTAGAATTGGAAACTCAGTTCGAGAACCTATGGAACCAAACCTATGACCTAGTTCCCACTTTCACAGACAGTATCCAACACTTTAAATCAACATTGGTGAATTGCAGTTATCAGTACCTGAACAAGGGGCCAAAAAGTCGGGGATTGCTGACAAAAGCACATGTGAAAAAATTAAATGAACTTCGAAAGAACAAAGATATCTTGGTAAATAGATCGGACAGAGGAACAGGCGTCGTTATAATGAACAGATCGGACTACGTAGCAAAGATACAATCCGTATTATCAGACCAGAAGAAATTCAGGAAGGTAGACAAAGAAAATGATTGCACGGAAGAAATAGAGACGAAACTGACTGACTTTCTAAGAAGGCTCCACACAGGGGGTCACACAAGCGACCGTGACCTCGAACACCTCCGACCAGTCGGCACACATATCTCTCGACTATATGGTCTACCTAAGATCCATAAGGAAGGCCTGCCAGTCCGTCCGATCTTTGACATGCGAAACTGTCCGTATCATGCGATAGCAAAGTGGCTAGTGGAGAAACTCAAGCCCCTACAGCGTCAGCTAACAGCACGGAGCTACCGAGATACCTTTGAATTCATTGACGACATCAAAGACCTTAAAGTCAACGGCATGGTAATGTTCTCGCTAGACGTCTTATCACTTTTTACAAACGTTTCGGTCACCGAGACAGTTGGTTAAATCTGTGATTTTCTATCTGCCAGTCAGCAGGAAATAGGAATTCCGACGAAGAAACTCAAGGAACTATTATTAAAATGCGCATTAAATGTGCAGTTCCTGTTCGACAACCAAATCTATAGACAAGTAGACGGCGTTGCCATGGTCTCATCCCTTGGACCTCTCCTAGCAGATGTCTTCATGGTCAAATTAGAGAGATTCCAACTAAGCGATCAAATCGATAAGCTTAAACATTACGGTCGCTATGTTGATGATATCTTTACAATTGCCACTGCAGAAACTGTCGTAGCTACCCTCTTAGATGCGGCAAATCAGGCACATCCGTCGATCAAATTCACGCTGGAGATCGAAACGGCCGGTTCGCTCCCTTTCTTAGATGTTCTTCTAAGCAGGAGACCTGACGGCAATGTCCGAAGAAGCGTCTATCGGAAGAAAACCTGGTCTGGACAATACACGAACTTTGCCAGTTTCGTACCCCTCCAGCAAACACGAAATCTAGTCCGATGTTTGGCACAAAGAGCTAGAAAAATTTGCTCGACAGATAGCATCGAGGAAGAGCTCAGAAAAGTTCAGGACTTCCTTCGAGAAAACGGGTATCCTGACAGGTTCATTGCAAAAAACATTGCCAAAAGACCAACCAAACTCGCCACACCGACCGCTGAAAAGAAAACTTTGTTCCTCAAAGTCCCTTTCCAAGGGGACGCGACGAGTGAACTCCTAAGGAGACACGTTGATCAAGCTGTCTCGCGAACCTTCTCAGCAGCAAGGATTCAAGTATCATTCTCTACTAACCCTATTTTACGCGAAGGTAAGGATAAGTTTCCACCGCAGACCACCTCAATGTGCATATATTCCTTCACTTGCTCCTGTGGAGCGGGTTATATTGGTCGCACGAGTAGGCGCTTATCCAAGAGAATACGCGAACACCTCTCGGCATGACTGGGAAAAGGCGAAACGAGGAGTATAAGCAGCGCCATTCTCGCGCATGTTGTCGATTCCGGACATCGTGTGGACCCCACCGAAGCTTTTCTTGTGATTTATAAGGTCCCACCGAGCTACCCTAAGCTACTAGGCCAGCGCCTATTAGCGAAAGCGGAAGCGGCCGCCATTAGGTTACGAAAGCCAAACTTATGCGCACAGACGAACCACGTTCAGGCTCCGCGCCTGCAGTGGTCGAAGGTTGACTAACGGTGCGACTCCCCCCCGCGAACTTTCGCTCTCACCTCACCCCTGACAGTGACTATCAGTCAGTATCAGTCAGTATATTTGGAGTAAACGACAGAAGCCATGAAAACTCCATTTAGAGGGTACAGGTATAAAGTAAAATAGTTAAATTGCAAAGCGTTTGCTTGCAGTTTTGGTAGGGAGAATTCATAAATCTAACAATGTAACATAAAGGTGAAAGGGGTATTATATTCGCAAAATAATTGCGAAAAACTTTGTTCACCGCATTCGGACTGTGAAAATTTCAATATGGGCTAAGTTTGACGCAAAAAATAGGATCTGTTGAAATCATGTTAGTAGTATATTTATAGTCATTTCAATAATCCGTTAGATCAGGCTACTATTACCCCCTCTCCCCTACTCCCCCCCTCCCCCACAGTTCCACACCCCGCCTGTGTTTTAAGGAGAACCTTTATCGATTTCTCTTATCGCTGACATGTTTTACTTCTACCCCGTTCCTATATAACTGTACTGGCTCGACGAGAATTTATCGAAAGCTACGTATGTTCGCCACCTCGTCTTCTGATTACTGTAGAATTCTTGGTAAATTGAGTCACACGTATATACACCGAAATCTGTTTTGGTTTATACGCGTGACTCAATTTACCAAAAATTCTACAGTTTTTGTACATAATCCGTAAGTCTGACGATGAGTTGGGAAACCAGTCTCGAAAACCCACACAATAAAGGTTATTTTGGCTTCAGAGAATATAACTTATTTTAAAAATTCGGGAATTTGTATATGTGTTGAAGGTAGAAGGCTCGTCGGAAAAAGTCGAGTTGTACTCCCGAATTTTCGAGACGAAATAAACAGAGGAGGAAGTGAAATTACCAGACTAAACTGGTTGGGGCTAAAGGACAGCCACCGACAGGCAAGCAATTAGTGTGCGAAAGGGGTTGGCACATAAGTAAGCTAGGATCTTGAGCTGAATAGGGAAGAGGGAATAGTTGCGACTCCTTAGATTGGAAGGTAGGGGGATGGCAATTCAATGGGACTGCAGACAGTGGACTTGGTGGTAGTTGATCGGGCATGAGGGCAGAGGTCAGTGCGCTAATGTTGGAGGTGTTAGGGATTGCAGTTGAGGTTCGCTGTGTCTGGAGGAGGAAGAGGAGGAGGTGGCGAAAAAGTTAGGTTCTTCATGACCCAGTATAGATTAACGACCGTTATTAGGTCGTAGGCGCAAGTCAGTGAGCCAGGTACGCAGACCTTCGTAATGAGCGTCTAGATCGACATGGTGATTGATGCTGGCCGCGGTAGTGTCAGACTTCTAGGAATTCTGGCACCTGTTTGGTGTTAGGGATGGAAACAACTTCGATACCTTCCCAATTGAAGCCATAGTCTTACTCCAGGGCGTGCGCATACACTGGTGCCAAAGGCTTCGTGTCAACAGATGGCTAGATTATGTTCGTTTATGTGCGTCCTAAATCGTCGACCTGTATGACCAGCATAATTGCAAGAGCAGTTAGCACACGGAATGCGGTAGACGACATTAGTTTCAGTCCAGTTTTATTGAGGGAAATTTAGGCTTCACCTTTGAACTCCCTTTGTTTACAAGCAACTGAAAAATCTCAAAAACCGGAAAAGGTATCATAAAGGTAACAAATAATCGGAAAAGCGTCAACTTTGTACCGCTAAACTAACTGTCTCGAGTGTTAGTGGTACGAGAAGTAGTACAGTGGTCGTTTCGAGTGCAGGGTGACAAAAGTAGCATAGGTGCATGCTATAAAACGTAGGCGATGGTTTGAAGACAATAAGAAATTGACTTTTAAAATGTTACTGAAATATAGCAAGCAGTATTATAACAACAGTATATGTCAAGATTACAGATGTCGGGTGGTAATTTAGTGGGCACTGCTATACAAATCCAGTTTCTTCTTAAAGACCTCGACGGAAGTTTCTTGTGTATGAAGTCTTTTTGTAAGGATAATGCTGTGCGTATGGAGGACGCAGGCGTGTGAGCAATGGAAATGCCAAACCGGTTTAGTTGCCGGGCGTTCGCTTCGGAAATGTCCCGCGTGTATATACATACCGGCAAAACAAGTGTTCTGAATGATAGAAGATATGCTCGGCCAAGGCAACTGACTAGAATAAAACGGGGATGCGGTCGTTGGGACCAATTGTTTATTTATCCGACATTTCTTACTCGCACGTTCGTTTGCAAGTGAAAATCTATTCTAAATGACACCAATTTTTATTGCTACTTTCAAAAAATCTAACACCGATACAGGCGATTTTTTCCCATTTTGATTGCAACCTACTAAACTCAGTGGCTCACCTGGCGTAGATCACAGGCCAGAAAGCGAACTCATGACCGAACACACTGCAGCAATGGAAAAAATGACCGGAGTCCTCAGTTCGTGACCCATTCGATGGGGACCGGTCACACTTTCAAGGCGACAATTGTGTGGGCCTCGGGCTACCTGGGTCATGTTTCTCAAGTCACTTGTTAATTACCTTACACAATCACCCCCACCCCGCCTATTCACCGTTAAGAGTTTACATCCAGATAAAATCGAAGGGGCGAATTCCAGGGAATAGTGTGAAAGAAGATGGAATCGCTGGAAAGATTATTTTTCTTATGACATTTCGGCATCTTGCTCCAACCCACCATCAGGGGCAGCTACAGATGGGAGTGATGAAGGCACAGGGTGTTCAGTGAATACAGGATGCGATTGCAATGCAACCATAAGCTCCCGCACTCATCGCCGATTGTCGTACTTGATTTGGCGATTGTTTGGATATCCGCGGGCAAACAACTGCACAGAGAAAGCGACAGATTACTCGAGACTCGGATGACCGAACATGCAACCGTCGCGTCAAGAAATCACTTAACTTCCTAAGTCACAGTTCATACGGTGGGACGCGGTCACATCTTCGACGTTTGTAAGGTCAAGGTCACCGAGAAAGACATGGCAGATGCCAAGAAAACACTTCAGTTTTTCAACTAGCTGCGACTTATAATGTGAATGAGTACCCCTGGCAGCAATGGCGACTTACTGGGAATAGATCTCTGGCCAGGGAGTGAGTGGACAGTCCACATCCTGCATACGTAGCCACACCACTCTCTCCTCGTCCTCGGAGAGTTGGCTTGACCGACAGCCGGACCATAGCATGGGTAGGAGAAAACCACAACAGAAGGCAGTCACCGCAGCCGCGAAGATGGGCAGATTTTTTACTGAGAACGAGTTTGAAAATAAAAAAACACATAAAAACACAATTTAATCCAAGTTATTTTTATTCCTGACAACAGTCCCGGTCTTGGTCCTATGGGAAAACCTTTTTGTACTTATCCGAATAAAGTGACACAATTCCTGGCCGACCTCCGAGGAAAAGTCGTCTAACCTGTGCTGCAGTGTGTGTGTGTGGATGCGGCGAAAAAGTGTCCGGACACAACGGCGCTTATGCGACAGGGGATGGTTGCTGTTGTAATGAGGAATTTTATCCGTGTCTGTCGCCTTTCGAAGTACACCAGTCTGGAGGGTTCCGTTTTCCTGCCTCGATGACTGGACGTCGAGGAAAGGGTGCCCTTCGTTATTTGCTTTCTCCATGGTAAATTGGATTTATGGAATAACCGAGTCCAATTCCTTTTTAAAGTTCTCTTTCGCGTCTCGGTGTAGAATGACAAAGGTGTCGTCTACGTAGCGCATCCAAAATTTCGGCTTGTAGGTCTGGAAGACCCGAGTTTCCAGTTCCTGCAAGACCGCCTCAGCCAGGTAGTCGGAGATTGGGGACCCCATTGGGACTCCCTGGATTTGCTCGTAAATTTGACCGTTGAACGGCAACTGGGGTCTATTACTGACGGTGGTTGAATGAAGTACACTGTGGCCTTAACCAATTCTTGAATTGAATTCCCTGTAAGATGGCAATACTAGTCAACTGTTGGGAGCGCCGTTTTCATTGCATCAAAGCACCTTTTCATATATTCAGCTGACCCACCAATAGTTCGAACCGCGATGGGTGAATATATACAGTAGATGTGCTAACTCATGAAATGTTAACCAAAATTTCGAAATGCGTTCTCGTTTCGAAAAGATAAATTAAGTAGTGTTGTAAAACTATTCATGATGCAGCATAAATCTATAATGATCCAGTTACCTCCGGGTGTCGGCTTTCGAAAGAACGTATTTTCGGCTGCATGCAAGATCTATACTTTGCAAAAAATGACTACTTAAGTAGCATGCAACTTTCTAATTGGTTTTCGATGCTCTTGAAAATTCAATTATATTTCATGGAAAACATGCATAAAAATATTCATTCTTTTACTTATTCAGTAGAAAATCACGTCTTCTTCCAATTGCATACTCAGAAGAGGAGTATAATTCGGTTTTAAAAAACTTTTCTAATTCCCGAATAATTTTGAACCCGACCTGCTGTTACACTTGCATTCAGGGTTTCAAAACTTCAAGCTGTATATTTTCCGTGTACGGAAGACCATGCATTTCTCTACGGTGTTAAGAGGAGACCATATGAGGTTCATAAAATTAAGCAGTGGATTTGAGCAATATTGTTGACTTTACAAGCCACGTTCGTAAATGCAGATACATGACGTTTCATGAACCGAATTGCACTCTTCTTTTGAGTATGAAATTGGAAGAAGACGTGATTTTCTACTGAATAAATAAAAGAATGAATATTTATATGCATGTTTTCCATGAAATATAATTGAATTTTTAAGGGCATCGAAAAGCAATGAGAAAAATGTATGCCACATAAGCAGTCATTTTTTACAGAGTATAGATCTTGCATTCAGCCGAAAATAAGTTCTTTTGAAAGCCGACACCCTGAGGTAACTGGACCATTATAGATTTATGCTGCACGATGATTAATTTTACAACACCACTTAATTTATCTTTTCGAAACGAGAACGCATTTCGAAATTTTGGTTGACATTTCATGAGTTAGCACATCTACTGTGTGTCAGTTCGACCGTCGCGGGTGACGATGTCCACCGTGTCCACCTCAGCGTGGTGGGGCAAAACGGTAAATTGTGCAGACCTGCGGAGCATTTATCACACTCTCTCCTCCCTCCACTCCACGGTAGCGGCGACTGACAGACCTAAACGGCCCATCTACGAGCGACACGCATCCTCTGGTCCAATTACAATTGACCAGATTTTCAGAGAAAAGTGTTGAATGTCAGCTCAGTGGGAGCGTCATATAGGTCCCATGGAGAAAGAGCCATTGAAGTCTGACTCACGGGCCACCAGTCAGCCACTTCACACGCCACAGTTCGACTGTTGTAACCGTCGATGCCCCGCGTGTACTCTAGAGTAGGGTGAGAACGGGGACAGTGACTTGAGCGTGATTTCTTTTGTGATGATAGCGGACTTACGCGGCATCTAGGCAGTCTTGCCTCCTCCCAAACCTGGCATGACAAAGCCGAGAAGAATGGAGGTGGGGGGGAGGGCGCAGGTGGCTGGCGCGACGAAAACCCGCACTTAGGAGTACCACCACACTCTCTGGTCCATACAGTAAGCTGGCCAAGAAAAAAGAGGTTGACTCGGATACCAGTTGGCTTGGCGGGAGCCTGCACCTGGGCGTCCCACCACCCCCCCCCCGATATTGTCATTTGTTAAGAGTGCCCATCACCACTTACGATTTCCGGAACCCTATCTGTCCCTCTGTTGGTTCAGTACATTTACTCGGGCTACCCGGCCACCGGGGCTAAATACACACACCGATCTAAAAACAGTTCATCTTCGTCCTCCGATTGCTCAAGGTCAGTGGGCTCTGTAGAGGTCATCGCACTGGTTGTTTAAGTAGCCATGTAACGCCCCACTAACTGTTTAGAGTTGTTTAAATGAGGCGTCACTTCCTGCGCGAACCTAGGATGGTGAAGATTTAGCTACGCGTTGGTGAAAATGCCCAATGCCTTCCCTTCCTCTACCGCCGACCTCCTTCCCAAAACTCATCGTAACGTTAACTTTTCTTCATATTCATATTGACGCAATTGTGGAAAACTCGGCGCCTTAGTGGGATTCGAACCCGCGCAGTAAGGAAAGGGCTTTTTGTACAGCCAACGCTCTAAAAACTTGAGCTACGAGGCACCGCCGGACGACGCGAGTTTAATCCCACCGAGGCGCCGAGTTTTTCACAATTGGGTCAATATGAATTATTCAAAAATCTGCCAAAGCATCTATGAATTTCGTGAGCTTGGTAGTCATCTGGTGGATTCTAGGTGAATTACTTAGGAAATCCTGCTTGGGCAGTCAACCTACTGTATCATATTTGATGGATTCCAGACGTAGCAGTAGGTTGGGCGAGTAACTTGACCCAAATATGATTAAAATCGCGCCGTCTGGCGGGGCCTCGTAGCTTAAGTGGGTAGAGCGTTGTCTGTACTGAAGCCTTTCTTTTACTGTGTGGGTTCGTATTTCACCGGGCGCCGAGTGTTTCACAGTTGGGTCAATACGAATTATTCAGAAATCTGCCAAAAAATCTATGGTTCACTTTTCTCTCTTTCTTTACGGCGGCGACCTCCTCGACCCCCCCCCCCTGAGTTCACCGCCGGTTGTTCAGTAGGCATGTCAGCGTCAACTCGCCATCCAGACAGGTAATTTTCTTGCTGCAACTAATCTCGTTTGTACAAGTGACCACTATTATATGCATCCCCCAGTTTCAATCTTTTCTTCTTATGCCTTTATGCCCACCTACTATTTCTTCTTCCCTTTCGCATGGATGAGCATTGTGACGTGTTAACGACTCCATTCAGATTGGCCTTAGCCAGGATCTAATTCCAGTGCTTTGCTACCTCGGTGTGTGTGTGTGTGAGAGAGAGAGAGAGAGAGAGACACGCCGTTCAACCCCCGTTGTGTGAAATCCTGGTGTTTGTGTGTGTATGGGGGCCAGGTCGTGCACGTGGCGCGCGCAGTCATGGTCAGTCGACCGTGCCAACCAGCGCGCCCATTTCCCACTCCAGTCTGCTGACCGGCTCGGACAGTGGCTGGGGTGTGGGATGGGAAGGGACAGTGAGGTCGACGACTCAGCGCATTTTCCTCACTATAATCAATCTGACGCGCTTGAAGCTATCACGGTGCGCTAAAAGCCGTGGCTTGGAAGGTTGCCAACTGACGGGGTACCTTGGACCTCCTCTTTCACGGGAGGCTGTCTGACAGTCAGGCTGCAATGGCTCCTTTTTAATGTGGCCTTTATGGCACTCCCACCACAGTGTGGGATCCGAGCCAGGCGTCGGCGGCACGCCTAGGTGCGGCTTCGGCCGTGCCAGCCCCCAAATCTCTGTTGTGTTGGTTGAAATCCTGGTTATTGTTGTGTGGACCAGGGGGTGTGGTGGAACACAAAGGTGAGGATCCGTCCGAGCCATCCACCTGCGGCCTCCCCCGTCGCCGGTCTTCTTGACTTGGTCTTGACACCGGGCTCAGGCGGGAGAGGTGGAGAGAGTGTAGGTAGATGCTACGCAAGTCTACTGGCACTATAAGCCCCTGCGTAAGTCACCGTCCCTGCTCCACAATGCAGTCTGTGGAGCACACGGTGGACATAGTCGAAATCGATGGTCGAACTGTCGTGTGTGTGTGTGTGTGGGTGTTAGCCTTGACAACGTCCTCTGTCGCAACGACCACTCCAAATGAGGATTTTGATGAGAGGGTAATCACTTGCTTCGTAGGCGTTCTCATTCGGACTATAGGACTATTTTTTAATTCCTCCACTTGAGTCCCATTAAGTAACTAACATGTGATTTCGCGGCTGTGGTCTCTCGGAGACGTCCGAACTACTTTGGAGAAGTTTTGCAGACCAAATAATTTGAAAAAGAAGAAGAAGAAGAAGAAGAAGAAGAAGAAGAAGAAGATGGACTCACCGGAACAGGTTTGTTTGGATGCCGACGCTTCAAAGAGCTTGGTCGGACCTCCATTGTCAAAGCGTAACATGCACTTAATCGACTAGAAATTTCGAGTGGCATGTTGTGTTGGTCGGCCTCATGCTTATCGATTTTTCTCTCCTCTCGCTGTCTCGGCCTCTCGGGGGATGTTTCACGGGTGTTTTATCTGCGTGCTTTTTGAGTCACCACTCCGTCGAGGGGAGGTGATTGAACCTTTGTCTGGCGGTCGGTCTGGCGGTTCTTGTTCTTCCTCACCGAATACACTCGCCGTCGGGCTGTCTCCGTATGGCCTTTTTAAGTCCGGTGTGGTTTTTTGGTCCTGAGCTCTACGATTGTGATGACGTAGGACTTTGTAAACTGCAGGAAGGTCCAGATGCCTGTTGATGGAGTGGGCTTCGAAGAATTCCGCCTCAAGGGTTTACCATTCTGCTTTTGTGTTGCCCCGGCCTAAAATGGTAGTTCTCTGACGATCGAAATTACGCCCAGTTTCTTCAACGTGTGTTAATAGTTGACAGTTAGGGTCTAACCTCCGAGTTGCCGATTTGGGCTCTTGTAGGCGAGCTCAGGACCAAGTAACCACACTGGATTTAATAAGGTCATACAAAGACAGACCGACGGCGAATCTACTCGGCGAGGAAGAACCAGCAGACCGACCACCCGACGAAGCAGTGACTCACAAAGCACGCAGACCAAACACCCCTCAACCATCGCCCGAGAGGTCGAGGCAGCGAGAGGGGAGAAAAATCGATCAGCATGAGGCCGACCTACACAACGCGCCAATTGAAATTTCTGATCGATTAAGTGCATTTTACGCTTTGACAATGGAGAGCCGACCAAGCTCTTCGAAACGTCAGCATCTAAATAAACCTGTTCCGGTGAGCACATCTTCTTCAAATAATCAACCTGGAACTGTCCACTTTACCAATCTGAACAGCCCAAATCACCCTTCCAGAAAGAAACTCCAGTGGGGGGAATTTGAAATCTGCCCGAAAATGGGTCCCCTCCCTTGCTCCATAGGTCATCCAGCATCTAACACGCAAGAACGACTAGAATAAGGCAAAAAAGTATCTCATTTGTCACTCACGTGATTCCTCAGAATCGCTTTCGTAAAGTGCGGACTCCGTGCCTAGCCAGGCGGCCATGGCGGCGACTGCGCTGCCAAAACAGCCAATCAGGTAACCGGACCGGGAGAGTCGTGACCAAAAGAGGGTCAGCACGATGTTGCCTGACACGGAGCCGACCAGCGTCAGATGAATTCCCCGGAGCTTCAGCTTAAAGTCCTGCGAAGATGTGCAGAAGACTTGGAATAAAAAGCTGCCCATATTCAGTAAAAGGCTGAGGCCTGACGCCTTGGAAACTAGCATTCTGCGTTTAGAAGTGTCAGCGACGAGACGAGACAAAATAGCATGACTACTAGGACAAAATACGATGCGACAAATACGATGCAAGTACTGAACTTCAACAGTAACCACCCAATCAGCTACAAACACAGTTGTGTAAGGACGCTCTATCGGCGTGTCGAACGCACTGCAGTGAGCCGGAAGACAAGATTGCCGAATTACAATACCTCCAACAGGTCTTCAAAGCCAATGGCAACCCGCGCAACTTCGTCAACTAGTGCATACGCAAAAGGGACGAAAGGCCTAATCGCAAGGACACCAAATTTCGGCGAGCGCTTCCGTATGTCAAGAACTTTTCGGAAGCTGTCGGCCGCCTTCTTGCACCACATGGGGTTGGAGTTGCACACAGACCGGAGGCAACCATCAGCCGTCAGGTAATGAAACCAAAAGACCCGCTGCCATGGCAAGAAACGTCTGGAGTCGTTTATCGGATCTGGTGCAGTTGCGGACAAAGCAACTTCGTCGGAGAAACCGGAAGACGGCTCTGAACGCGAATGGCCGAGCAGGCTGCAGCGGTGCGGAGAAATGATGCCAGTTCTCAAATTGCAGCTCACACGACGAGATCCGGCCACACATTCAAATTCGACGGGGCCGAAATTCTCGCAAGAGGTGACAACCGCGTGAGCTACTTGAATCATGGTTTGCTGGTCCCCAGTCAATTCAGAAGTGCAATGAACTTCCCCTTCCATACTTCGTGCTGAGACCTCGCCTAGGCGGAGTAATTAACCACACGGGAGCGCACAAGTGAACACTTTCCCCAACACCAGGGTCGGTGCGTCAGATGGTCGAGCAATCATCACACCAACATCCAACGCACGTGATGAAATTGCAACAATAAACGGCGCGAATATCGGCCATCAAACAGTCATCAAACCACGTGCAACGATCCCTGATGCAGGGGTGAGCCGTGAATATTCATAGGTATGCGGTAGCTTGGCAATTCCATCCTATAAATACTGCAGACCCTTGTGCATGAACCACCCGTATCTACTTTTTTGTCTCTGATGATGGGTTCGAGCAGGAATCCGAAACGTAAGGCTAATAAAGCTCTTGTCCCAGCGATCGTGTCTCCTTCTTCAATAGCAGGACTCTTGGTGGAGAAGAAGTTTCTCCTCTGACATGTTTCTGCATGCGTTAGGCGACGTAGTTAGGTGGCAGTAAGCTATACCTACCCGAATTACCCTCAGCAACCAACTTGACTTTCATACACTGGACAACTCGACCAGGGTTTGAAATCTGGTGTCATAATGGATGTTAGACGTGACGCTCTAGGCGACTGGGTTTAGGGTTAACATCAGCAAAGTCTGGACCAAGTGGGGACCCTCAGTCTATTTTTCCGGCTAACTGGTTCTCGGACAAGGGAAAGCGAAAAACGGTGCGGTGATTACCTCCCAGCAGTTCGACCGTCGGTTTGGACGGTGTCCACTGTGTGCCGCACAGCAAGGCGACAGCAAAGGGAGTGACTGACGCATGAAGTAGTTTAAAGTGATAACAGACTTGCACAGCATCTCTCGCACCCCATCCTCCTTCCCCACTCGGGTCCAGTGTCAGGAAGACCGGAGGCTTGAGAGGGCGCAGGTGGCTGACACGACGTAAGTGTGCACCTTGGCGTACTATCACACCTCCCTGGTCCATACCGCATACTGGCCAGTATTCTAAACTACAAGAACAAAGGGGGGGAGGCAGCAGGGATCCCGATCGGCACGGCCTGAACCTGTAACTGGGTTTGCCACAGAATCCCGAGTTCCGACATTCGTTATGGATGTGCAAGCCCGCTAGCGCCTGCCGGAATCCGATGTGGACCTCCATGTTGGTTCAGCACATCTACCGCGTGGCACGTTCTAGGAGCAAGACTACGCCCCACCGAGATAGAGGCAGACGAAGATAGGTGGTCCCAGAAGGGTTCACCTAATTTGTTAACAGTTTTTTGGCAAATGAAAACTAACATTCTAGACAGTGTTATAAGAGTTTATACGAACCAGTCGCAGGAATATGGGTGTAGTATGACCGATGGAGGGCCGTACACCGTTTTGACAAATCTTGCATGGGGGAAACAGCAGAGGATGCTATTATCCCATCCGCTGTAATTATAGTTCCGTGTAGTCTGTTTCGAACCTCTGTAGCGTTCCCAACCGATGTTTCAGAGTTCTTTGTAAGTGAATAGAAGTGCAGGCGAGTTCCAGGAAGCAGTTCAAAAGAAGAACAGGGAGAAGAAGAAGAAGAAGAAGAAGAAGAAGAAGATGATGATGATGATGATGATGATGATGATGATGATGATGATGATGATGATGATGATGATGATGATGATGATGATGATGATGATGATGATGATGATGATGATGATGATGATGATTATGATGATGATGATGATGATTATGATGCGGCCACTGGAACAATAGGTTTATTGGTTCGAGGTTTCGGATTCTATCGCATCTTCTTCTTCTCATGCTATCGGTGCCAGTGAAAAGTTGGTTTCGTGGATTGCAGGGAGTCCGCAGATCTTTAAGTTGGTTGACCAAATCTGTCCCAGGAATTTGGCAATATCTATTGAAAACTGTCTCTTCCCTGCAGAACCCTTCAATACTGTAATATGTAGTCCCTAAAGTTCCCAGAATCCGATTCCACTACGACATTTCGGTCACGGCAACGATGATATCCCTCCCCGTGGTGGGTGCAGGGACAGCGCCTTGCGAATAAATTAATTTATAATGGTGGCAGACTGGCGTAGTATAGACCGCGCTTTCACATGGAGAAGGAAAAGCACTTAAAGACCTTAAACAACTGGTAAAAATATCAACATTTTCCCCACGGATAAAGGTAGCTCAGTAGAGACTGTGGACATAAAAGACTGCACTGAAAAGATGTTGCCATTGTTGGAAAATAAATCATTCGGTAAACGCTTTGCTACGGACCCCAGGAAACCCAATCGGAAATTTTGCAGAATCACACTTCCGGCTTCACTCATCGTCTAACGTCCTGACTGATTCCTATTATTCAGACATGCAGTAATGTGGACTAGGAAGAGCAAGAACACTTTTTTGATCAAGCAGAGATGATAGATGTGATATGTCTTATTAAAAGAGTACGTACAAATTAATTTCTTTCATTTCCTTTGCGGCAGTTTCGAAGGAGGACGACAGAGGAAATGAGGATGAGGTGGTGGTGGTGGTGGTGTCGCTGGTGGTGGTGTCGCTGGTGGTGGAGGAGGAGGACGATTAGGGGGGGGAGGAGGAGGAAAGGTTCCCATTTTTCAGCCAGGCTCCAATCCAGGTTTTGAGGAGTTAGAACACTTTTTTTAATAAGCCCAGACACGTCCGTGCGGTTAATCTCTCGAGCGTGTTTTGTGAAAAGATTATAAGTAAATTTGTTTTCCTTATTCGCTTTGCAGCAGTTTCAAAAACAAGAGGAGAAAAGGTGGTGGAGAAGAAGAATAAGAAGAAGAAGGGGAAGAAAAGATTTAAGATAAAATTAGAGGAAGAGGTGCTGAGACAAAGCAAATTGAGGAACTGGAGTAGGTTAAGCGGAAGAAGAGAGCGAATGTGGACGAGAAAAAATCAGCACGGTTAGGAGTCCTTATTCATGTAAATTACCGCGCCATTTCAAAACAACTTCAAGGACAGGAAGGAGTGCATGATTACCTCTTTCATATAGATTGTAATAACCAGTGTCATGATCAGGCCCAAAGTGATGTAGGTAATTCGCAAACGCAGATTCCTCAGATCGGTTTTGTATGCACGATACCCGCCGTGCATTTTACAAATGTATGGAATGGTCCAGCGCCTCACCGACCGGCTCGTCATTCTGAAATCCGGAAGGTGGAAGGACATGGTATTAGTGGACTCTTCACCAGAAACAACTTTCCACTTCGGAGACAGTGGACGCAGTTTCAAAAATTTAAATTAAGTAGAAACCATCAAACTCCCGGAAGAGGTGATGGCATGGGACTGTGGAAAGACAGGTTTACTAGGTTGCACGAAGGCGTCTGAAATCTTGTTTTGGAGGTCGGATGATAAGCGACCGGCGTAACTGACAAGTTATATATATATATATATATATATATATATATATACGGCCTCCCGAAAGTGCACAAAGTGGATGTCCCCCTGAGGATTATAGTGCCACTTATCGGATCACCCACTTACAATATGGCTAAGTGGTTATACAGTCGTCTGAAGCGGCTCACTTATGGATCTGACTACAGCATTAACAACTCTCAA
>CACRXP010000396.1:363059-390418 GCA_902702965.1 Spirometra erinaceieuropaei | reverse complement strand
ACTGGTCTACTGTGACAACATAACTTTCCCCCTCGTTTTCATTTCGTCTGACGACGGGTTGGTGTTACCAGCTCGAAAATTCACGAGTAAAACTCGATTTTTCCGAAGAACCACTTCTACTTTTCATATATATATATATATACCTATATGGATGACAAACGTATTATACCGTACTCCCGACATAGGTACTAACTAAAAGCCCAGACATGTGTTTCGCCTATATTTTGCCGCTGCGTGACACACCTGCGAGGGGTTCAGCTCTTCGGTGGGACCCCCAACGTTCTCTAGCGGTTTCTGATATACCAACTCCACTGAACTTCGGTTAATGTTCACTGAGATGGTAGATCAGCAGTATATGCAATAAAGGGTACCACAAAGACGAAGCTGACTGGAGTGCCTTTTTCTGGCTTATTGTAGCAGCTAAGCTGTGATGGTGTACGCTCATTACGCCACAACTTTAGGCCATATCCCAAGTTGTAAGAAGCGGGACGCAAGTTGGAGAGAAGATTTTATTTGTTCTGCACAGAATAGGGAAGGAAAGTTGTCAACCGGACGATGGGACGTCCGTCGCCGCGGAGACGGCGTCTGCAAGAGCGACGAGCCATGTGTCGCCGAAGGTCGCCGCTGCAAAATGTCGTGGCCGATTGTTTACTCTAGTGGACTGCACTGTTCGCCTGTCAATGTACCAATCAGCGAGAGGAGGAGTCTCGATGATTGGCTCCGAGCCCACGCGAGGGAAGTGGCAAACCTCGCATGGTGCAGGCAGAGAATCGACGAGGTGTGTGGTGCAGACAGTGAATTGTAACGAGACAAATCGAAGCCGGCCAGACGTGCGTGCCATAGCAGACTGTCGTAGGACGTAGGTGCAGGCGCTAGCGAGAGGCGCGACGTAGCCACTGTGGCTGTCCTCTACATTATCAACTCTCATCAGCCAGACATGCATGCTAAAGTGATTTGGGATCGGAATCCGGACCTTCCGCCATTTAGCGTCGGATTCCAAATTACCCATACATGGGGGTCGGGTATGATTGGTTGAGGACGGTTAGTAAGCCACGTCGGGCGTCCACGACATCGGAGGCGCTGTTCGCTTGGCAGTTAACTTTGGCTCGTTTTGACTATTCATTGTGAACGTGGGATCGGCCTGTCGCTCGCTGTGACACGAACAATGCTCATCATGTTACATCGTTTAGGATCACACCGGTTACACTTAAAAGGCGCTAGTCCATGAGAAAAATGGACACAAAGAACGTTTATGGGAGGGTATCTCATGCTCTGACCATCCTAACTTCTGAAAGCCAGAATCCATCAGTTTCCACAGAGGCTTTTAGTTATTGCAACAGGAACGACCTGCTTGACAGAGAGAACTGATTTACATGAATCGGTTGTGAAGGCTGCCCCAGGCGCCAGATAAAGTCTCAAGGTTTTGCCCCAGAAATCATGCTTCGTGTTGTACATATATACATGAGACCTCTGAGGAGACCGTCCGGCAGGTAATTCTCTTTGAAAACCGCATTGACCACAAACCAGCGCCCTCACTATGTATAGCGTTGCCTTGAATAAGTGATCCCACCCCTAAAAAGGAATAAGCGAACGTAAGCTACCGTCACTCATAAGCTACCTGCGCCTGTGTGGATCGACGCTTGGGCACTCATATTGACGAAAACAAGGTCGTTGCCCGTCAGCACGCCGCTTGAAAGGGACTACCACGACGATAATGCAGTCGTCGCCATGCGAAACACAAACGGAGCACGAGGCATCCTTAAGGCCTTGTGCTCAACACGGACGATGTCAGCTGGGGCTTTTGTCGTTGTTCGTCCTTCTGCATTCACTCTGTGACTGCCTGCGAACGGCCAAGACTGAGTCTCAAGGTGTAACAGGACGCGCATGTCCGGTAACTCGATTGACGAAAGCGTTCTGCCCTAAAATGCCCCGCTGTAAAGGAACTCCAATGAATGGAGCATGAAGCAACACCCACCTGTCTTCCCGTCCACACTCAGCACACTCCAGCATGCTGCAGCAGTGGCAACTTTGCTTGCTGCCAGGGAATTTTCTCCGTGGTTTTGCACAGAGAAGGCAAATTCGATGATCCTCTTTTTTCTTGTATGGCTTAATGAAAAATAAAAGTCGTTGTTACTCATATAAAACGAGTAGTATGTTTTTATTATAACGACGAGTTGCCCTAAGATCGGCATTTTGATGCTCATAATAATGGAAATGCATAAAAAAAGCGCGGACTCACCTTCAGGTAAACCTCTAGAACATCGTGATAGAGGATAGAGCTGCCTCCCATAACCGCATGTGAGGCTGCCGTCACAGTCGTAACGAGGATCAGCAGAGTTATCAAGAAAATGCCCCCTCGTCCCAGCACAAATATGGGCACAACGTAGGGCATCATGGCTGTCAGATCACAAACAGAAAAGATGTACGTACAACTGATATAAAGGAAAAAATTAAATCTATCCAAAAGACGTTTGAAGGACAACTGCTTTTATTATAAGGAATTATGAGGGACCTCCAAATCCCCATGGACATCGTATGCTCGTAATATCTGTCCTAATCGTAAATTTGTGCGACACGTTAGGCAAACTGCTATAAAAGACAGCTGAATACTTTGGTACTTTCAAAAGTAGTGTGTAATTGGCAGTGATTACAAGGACGAATGTTCAAATGCTGCTGTAAGTGGGCATTTGTAGTGCGTTAGATCCGCAATAACAACGGCATTAACTAACCGAAGTCTTACAAACTCTTAATTCAACAGATTGTAGAACTACAATATCGATCGATACTGTCCCCGGCTAACGGGATAAGACTATTTTTCACAATAACCAACAACCACGGTAGCTGCGGATATTTGCATTCAAAAGTGTGTAACCCCGGGCAGACGAAGGATTTCTTTCCAGAAATTAACATGCAGATGTCTACAATCGCGTATGTCTGAGTTGATAGGAGCTGAAGATGGGTTGACAGATCAGTTACGGCGGCAGCGCAGAGAGGATAGACTGGGGAAGTTTTTCAATTTTCAGACACCTTTTTAATCAAAATTTTAAATGGCAACTGTCATAAGTCATCTGAATTTACAGAGTTGTTCACGCCTTTATCATCCTCAGAACCTTGATAGACTTTGCAGTAAGAAAACCGAATCAACGGTCCAAAGATCGTTAGCGGACTCCAGTTTTATTGCAATTCATCTATTCCGCCCACACAGCCAGGTGTGCAGCTCACATCGCCGCGAAATACCAACGGTGTCACCACGCCGGGGGACCATTGTGGACTAGGCGGCACAAACCAGACCTAGCCACGGACGTAGTCCCCACCCCGCACGGAAAAACAATATAAAGGTTCACACGTTGCTTCACTCTAGCAGCCTCTGATGATGAACTCCAGTTCGAGCTCGAAAGCTAAGGCTAATGAATCTACCGTCCCAGTGATCGTGCCATAGTCTTCTTTTAAACATGAACCTGGGATGCGCATATTCTCTCCCATTCGTTCGAAAGAATCTGTTCTAAAGCAGACGACAACATTTATTGGACCATAAGTAACCTCCAGAGTCCGGATTACTATAAAGGTTTGCTGTAATGACCATGAAATATAATTTCATATCACTCTATGCACTCCATCAGGCAAGATACTATTTCGTAACCGTGCCTGTTAGGGGTCGGGGTTAGGGGCTAGAGTCAGGGCTTGTCTTTTGCAGGTACGGCCATGAAATAAGATCCAACTCTGGATCATACTGATTTTCGATTTCCAAATCTTCTCCATGCCGCATCTCTCCAGAAAAGTCAGTTCTCAAGTAGCATATGCATTTCCCTTCGACAAATACTTAAAGGCAGTTTTTCCTTTGAAAAGCATCAAGATTATTCACTTTTTATTTCCTTAGAGAAAACCTGGTCTCCTTGAAATGCACCGTTTCAAGTGCAGTCATGTGGTTAATTAACAGTTGCCCAACAATTCAAGAATTTTCTAAAGCCTACTTGTTATCCTACGAAATACGATCACCTATTAATTAAGGATGGAGGTATTACAGACGGGCGACTTTGATGTCAGATTCTGACTTTGTGGTCGTCGTTAGACAACCACACCCGAACACCAGGTGGGTGACTGTACTTCGAGCGCCAGCTGGTTGGTCATCAGTCATTTTTGAGTTTAACGTTCTGAAACTTGAATTACAGTAAGTGTGTATTATTTGACTTCCAGAACGGGCTAAGCCGCAGACGTGCCGGACAAAAACGGGATCATCTTGGCTCACTCTGCGCGTTAATCGCGTTACGCAGAACCCTCTGAGCCCATAATTACTGTCACACATGGGAGGGGTATGGCATCACACCTAAACGTAGGCCTAAACACTACGTCAGCTACCGCGTCCGATCCCGCCGTTAGCTGATGGATGGATGCCTATATCATGCGCCACTGTGCGGCTATTGGTTGGGTTCGAGAGAGAGCCCGCAAGTCACAACGGAAAGGGTGAGTCCCGTAAAAACGATTGGTGAGCACCCCCTACCATTGTATATTCCCGATCAAAACCGACAGGGCAAGGGGCTCGTGGCCCAGCGGTTAGAGGCGTAGACTTTTAACTAACAGGTCGCGAGTTCGAGCTCCAGGTGTTCCACACTTCGGGGTTGGACATGACTGGCTGACGACGGCTAATAAACCAGAAATGGCCACTCCGATCTCTCTTGTCTTTCTCGGTAATAACAAACTGCTCTCCTTCCTGGGGAATCCGGCACCCCCTCGTGAGAGTCCGGTACGTGGTATGGGAATCACGTGGCGTGTGGGGGGCGTCTTCAGTCTTCTGGACATTGCTTCACCACCAAAACGAGGTAGGTGAGCGGGGGAGAGTGTGATTTAGGCTGCACAAGTCGGCCTCATTATGCTGATTATTGCTGCTGCGTCCCCTACGTGGGACACTCTATGGACGCCGCTGCTTATGACGATTAAACTGTCGGGTTAATATGTAAGTTGTTGGGAAAGGTCTTAATTACATTCTATCATGCTACAAAGTGTAAGGTTTGGTTTACTCTACTTTGACAACCTTTTTCAGTACGAAATACGCTTTTTGATTTGAGTCAATGTCTCGTGAAAATAGCATTACTGGCAAAGACCGGGGAGACTGGGGCGGCCACTTCTGGGTCGTTAGCGCTCATTAGTCAGCCGTACCCAACGCGGGACATGAAAACCCCGAGATTCAAGCTGTTGGTTAGAAGTCTCACACCCTAAATACTGAACCACGGGCTCGTTGTCCCGTTGGCTCCGATGGGGAGCGCGTACCGATCGCGTTACGGAACTCACTTGTCTCGTTTCGCCTTGAGGCTCTCTCTCGAACCCCTGCAGTAGTCGTACAGTGGTGCGTAATATAGTCGGAATAGCATTACCGACAAAGACAAGAGAGACTGGAGTGGCCGTCTCCGCCTTGTTAGCCGTCGTCAGCCAGCTGTTCCCAACCGCCGAGGTATGCAACCCCCGGAGGCTCGAAAATGAGACCTGCTGGTTAGACGTCTAACGCCATTCCCTGGCTATCATGAGTATGTTTGCCTCCGGCACCCAGCCCAGCCTCAACCTAATGTTATCGATAACGCCATTGAGCATAAAAACCACGAAATACGGCCTGTTTTCAAGACACTATACTGTGTGCTCTCATGGTGCTATCCGAATGCTAGTTCTTATACAATTGTGCGTGGTGCGGCTGCGATCAGGCCTGATTCAACTGGCCTCCATAATGTCACGTACTGCATCTCTCCACGCGTGACGATCTGCGGCAGTGGATTTAGGCAGTTCGACCTACTCTCTTCTCTTGCGACGGAGACCGAATACCGAAGGTCCAAGAACTACTTTCATGTCTCTACGAAGTGCGTCGAGCCAGGTTATGACACCTTCAGATGGCCAACGTCTCCGGGCAATATAAATGAGTTCGTGAGGAGGAGAAGAAGAAGAGGAAGAAGATGATGATGATGATGATGATGAGGAGGAGGAGGAGGAGGAGGGGGAGGAGGAGGAGGAGGAGGAGGAGGAGGAGGAGGAGGATGACGAGGACAAGGACGAGGACGAGGCGGAGGAGGAGGAGGAGGAGGACGACGACGACGACGACGACGACGACGACGACGACGACGACGACGGCGGCACCGGACACGTACCCAAGCCATCTGGGTCGTCTTTTTTCGAGCGATCTGAGATGTCCCCGCGGTATTGCTGCAGCGAGTGTGGTCTGCAGCATTTAAGACAAAGTCGGTGTACTCAAGCAGTGATATAAAAATTCCTCTAGCTTTCGTTCACGCACACTCAAAGCAGTTGAGAGAGAGAGGTTGTATTGGAGGAGAATTTGGGCAGTGATGGAGCGATAGTAGGTTCTGATCATGACGGTGATTTTGCCCTGCAAATCATCTAGTTCTCACCATTCGCCTAAAGGACTCACAATAGACAGGATCGAACGCATTGGCGACGTCAACAAAGCACACGGCTATCTGTTGCTGGTAAAAAGGTCGAATTCAAGACTGAACCGTAGCACATCCACACCCTACTTGGAATCCGGCTTGGTTTGGCCTCCTTCTAGTCACACACAGTTTAGAATTACCTGAAGGGGACAACAGCGAAGCCCTTCGCCGATGCCGCGGCAGCTCTCGCACTTTGTTTTGTCTCCTCTTGGGGAACCAGTTGTACTCAAAATCCACAAGAAACCCCAAGAAAATGTCCGACTAAAGAACGATAGTTCAGAGACTGAAGTAACTTTTTGCAAGGTCTTCGGGTTCTCCCCTCTGTACTTCCCACACAGGCACTTCTGGCCGCCATAGTAACCCTTGAGACTTTACACCAAGCTCGCCAATCAGGGCTGAACGCAGCTGTGAACTCCGTTTAACTACGTCACTAAGGCTACTCAAACGCTTAGAGTAGGTTGAATTAATGTACTAGTTTGTAAGGCTCATGATTGGGTTCATGGAATGACGTACATTCCTTGGTGCCGTATGTCTGCGAAACAGCTTCGCCGTAAGCCGAGCAGAGTGCAACGAGTCCGAGGCCCAGGGAGGTGGAGAACACCATTGAAGTAGTGAAGTTCACCACAGAGGCAATAACTAGACCGAGGCTGCTGTTATCTGGTGGAACGTCAGCACTTGTTATCCAGTAGGTCTGATTTGCGAAGAAACTCGTCCAAACCACTAAAAAGGAGATCATGGGGGAGCGGGTAATCACAATTATGACGGGCTGATAAGTATTGAAAACAATAGTAATGCATGTAATAGGTATTGAAAGACGTGCACCTACTGAAACAAAATCTGCAATGCCTGCCTTTCTAGACTGGCAGCCAAATTGCCAGCCTACTTATATAAGTACTAAATCGGCAAATTTTTGACCTCGTATAGCGCTAAGACCATGAAAGTATTTGGATTACAGTTGCTTCGTGAATTTTCCACTCGCCATAAATATAAATGGGCTTTCTGGTACTTGACTTCGTCAAATTAATCATTGGCTCTCTTTCAGTCACTTTCGAACACCCAGTCTCCTATTCGCCCATCTACTTTGGACAGGGATTATCTTCCCATCACACGCCAGACGGTGTTCGTGTATGCGGGCAAACGTCGATTGCTTAACCCTTACCGGCCTCGACTGACCGGTGAACAGTTAAAGACTGTGACACGCAAATGAGGATTGGGTGCAGGTCACGGGTGACAAATCATGCAACCCAGACTGGGCACTCGTTGGACCTTTGTGACGCAAAAATCGACCAATTGGCATTAAAAACTGGCAACAGTTCAGCTTTGAGGCTTAGGATTGCAGAACGCCCGCCTAGTCGGTCAGGCCTGTAAGAGGGCCACTGAATGTGGGAAACGCTACGACCCTGCTGACAACACGGACGCTGGACGTGGAGGCGACTATTACTCATGTGAAGGCGGGTCGAGATATGGCAGGGTGCACTTTATACGCGATGAAAAAACCAACTGGCAGTTCGCCCTACGCACATAATTCACCCGTGCCAAGCTATCAAGACCTCAATAGCGTAATCGCGGAGGTAATATCAGACCAAAGGTCGCATGATAGACCATACATGACAGCATAGGTACTTGCTAAAATCCCGTGCACGTGTTTCGCCGACATTCTGTAGCCTTATGGCACAGCTGCAAGAGGTTCGGCTCATCAGTGGGTTACCCGGCGTCCCACGTGTCGTCTTCTGGTTGATTCTCCAATTTTGGAATTGCGGCTTTTTAATTTCCTCAGAAGCTAATCGCTACCTTGAAGTACATAAGTTTATTTGACACTTTTAGGCTCAGACTGAGATGCGATATGAATATTTAGGACGAAGTCTATCCGCCACAGCGGATTGAGCGCGTAATACTCATAAACTGTCATCAGCAGTATATGCAAAGACAGCAAGATATAGCGTGGTTCAAAACTGTATAGGGAACACTAGGGGACCCCTGAGGAGCTGAACCTCTCGCGGCCGCGTCATGCACCCCGTGTGACCTCTGTCCCCTGCCCGGTCGTCCTTCTCGCTCCTAGGTCCGTGTGCCCGTGTGGGCCCTCCCCTCATAACCTGATGGGCTGATCAGCTGCCGTTCCATTTACGGATCATATTCGGCCGTTTGGGCGCGTCGATCGATCGATGTCTCGCCTCGGTCGTGTGAGCCCCGGCTGACTCTCTCCTCCGGCTGTGGAGGTGACAACTATTGAGGAAGCCGCGATTTGTTCGCTAGTGATGTCGGCCCCCTCTGGACTGACTTGAGCCTCGTACGTAACGCCTGGTAGGCCGGATGAAGATCAATGGCTCTGTTGATTGTGCCAACTAAGAACCAACTTTCAAGAACCATTCTGACCATCTTGTCGCTGGCTCGACAGATGACGCTTGCTTCCCCAAAGGCAAAACTGCGATTCTCGTGTTTTATGTGGTCATATACCAGTGACAGGCTATCCTCGCGTTTGACTGCAAGCTGGTGCTTTTGCAATTTTGTGCAGAGGCGTTTGTCCGTTTCACCAACACAACTCGCCGACAAGGGAAGCTCGGTGGTTTCATATGACAAGACTGAGTACATGACGAAACTGTAAGGTCTGTTGGAGGGCGAAGATGCCTAGGAGCTTTTGGCGTTCAAGAAGCATGTGAACAATGTAAACAGGGCGATAGAAATATTGTGGAAGGCGGGGTCATCAAGAGAAAGGAGGCACTGGCCACAAATGCCACCGATACCGTCATGGTGCGTTTTTACGGTCTGCCAAAAGTATCTGAGCCAGAAGTTCTCTTACGTGCCATAGTCTCCTTACACGGCACTCTGGCATTTGGACTGTCAAAATGGCTTTACCAACAATTCCGTTTCCTGACCGAGGATTTCGAATGGACGGTGAAACCGGCTGGGCAGTTCCTGAGGAGTATCAGACATCCAGAAATAGCGTCGGACGACATAATGATATCATATGACGTGGTCTTCTTTTTCATCTCCATTCCAACCGGCCTCGCCGTCAGCACTATCGACAGGCTTCTTCAGGAAAAATATGATGAAGCTGACCAACGGCTTAAACGAACGCACGTTCTCGAGCTCCTGAAATTGAGCATCAGAACTTTCCTCATTCTCATCAATCGGGTTTACGAGCAAAAGAAGGGAACACCGATGCCCTCCCCCCTGGGCTGATTGCCGAGGCTGTTCTGAAGAGACTCGAGCGACTAGTCTTTCGTTCGTACTCCTGAAAATTCTGGGCCAGATACGTCGACAACATATTTGTCGTAATTAAGAAGATCGGCGTTCAGAACTTCAAGGTCTTGTGGAACTCAGTTTTTTCTCGACGTCCAATTTACAGTGGAAGAGGAAAACAACAACCAAGCACCCTTCCTTAACGTAAACGTCACAAGGATGGCTAGTGGGGTATCAGAACTACGGTATACTGCAAGGTAACAAATACCAGACGCATCGTCCAATTCCCAAGTAACCACCCCACTGGTCACAAACGCAGTTTTGTTCGAATTCTTTTCCAGCAGATTGGATATTTATTCGATCAGGAATGGACGCACACCGATCTATTGGCTTTACGGAGCAAACAAGCTCCGCATGGGTGGCAAAGGTCACGAACAGGCAACCTATGACAAGTGGCGAGGCACTGATGAACTTCGGTTCGATGAAGTGCTTATGACCCATCTGGTAGACCCCAGTGGTGGACCAACTGCGCCAGGTGCGTCAGTGCGTATGTTTGTGTTTCTGGTCCGAGCTGTTGTTCAGGGTTATGATTGGCTGAGTGAAGGCACAATAAGCCCGAAACAGACTGTATCAATCTACCCGCATTCTCTGTCGTCCCTCCTTGCTGCTATTATAATTTGGCCGACTTCGGCCTGATTATTGGTTGCCTGTTCGTGATCTTTGCTTGTTTGCTGCGTGAAGCCAATAGATCGATGTGCACCCATTCCTGATTGAATATATATAAATATATGTATGATGTTAGGGGGCTTTCACCGATCGTTCATACGGAACTCACTCGTTCCGTTGTGTATGGAGGATGACAAAGACAAGGAAAACCAGAATGGCCATTTCTAGCTTATTAGCCGTCATCAGTCAGCCATGCCCAATTCCGGTAAATTTTTATTCCCCATGAATTACCCATCTTCATGTTCAAGCAGAAGTTGAAAAAACTGCTGTACATAGAATTTTTCCGAAGACTTACTGAGCATGTGAGTGATCCCGGTCAGCAGAACGTGCGGATTGTAAGCAGACATGTAAACTGAAACCACTCCACCGGAAGGTGCTTCGTAACAGCTCAAGAGCTTGTAGATGCGGTCTATGGATCCTGTAATTTCGAAAAAAGGTCAGTCAATTTTGGCATAATTTGTAGTAGGGGAACTTTTTCGGAAGTGCTCAGAGATATATCGCCCTTCCCCATCAGAGTTTATTTTGGACCTCTCTTATTTGACGTGGGTTCATTTCGGCACTTCGTTAGCATACTAAAATAAGCATACGGCGTAAATGCAATTTTTACTCTTCTTACACTCCAGACCTTGGCCTTTCTGGCTTGAGAGATCCCGTCTATAAAATTTGCATATTTTCACCGGAGACTTTTCTATTGGGCAGGGTCGAACAAACGAGTCTGAAAGATAACATCAATGACCTTGAGTTCTACGGTCGATATATAGACAGTATCTTTTGCCTTACAAGTCATTCTATCGATATCATTGGTCTAGTTCAGAAGTTTAACAGGGCTCACCCCTCACCGAGGTTTAGCGCAGAGACTGGGGAGAATAACGAGATCGCGTTCCTCGATGTCCTTTTAGACAGACAAGAGGATGAATCTATCTAACGCAAGTTATTCAGAAAAAAGCTTGGATGGGACGATACATTCGTTTTTACAGTTTTGTTCCCCTAAATCTCAAACAAAATTTAGTACAGGGACTGGCGGCTAGAGTGTGACGCATCTGCTCTCCTGAAACTGTTGAAGCAGAACTCCAGCAACTGAAAAACACACTCCGCGTAAACGGCTATCCAGAGAGCTTCATTCTCCGGAAAATTAGAGAGCGGGCCACAAAACCGTTGCCAATTTCTACCCCCTCACCCCTCCCATTCACACACTCCGCAATCGATTTCTCTTATCGTTCACACGTGTCACTTTGTACCTCGAGATGTTGTCCGAAGCACGCTTATGCTTGCTCAATGGTCTTCTGAATCGCTCCGTGGGAATTTTCGCAACTCTAAGTCATATAAGTTTTTCCAGGTATTTTGGGTTCCCTTATAGGTCTAGACGTATCTTATTGGGAGGAATGCACAAAACTATCCTTTTTTTACGTTTGTGTTGTTTTGGTTTCCATTTTGAAACGTAGAGATATTTATATCACGCTACCTACTGTAATTAAGTACAAACTATTTTTTTAATTTTCGCTCGTTATAGCCATAAGTCTGTCCTAGTTGATGTACTTTTGAACGGCGTTCAGCGACGTAGCCCAATCGGTTTCCTCTGTGTCTTTGTGCTACATTGCAGAATCTATGCAAGTTATTGCCTGGTTTAACGCGATTAACGTGAATTAGCATGACGAATAGACTTACCAAGAGGAAATGCTTTTTCGCTCTGGTACACATAGGCGAACAGGCTCACAGTCGAGAGCAGCACAAAAATACTGCTGAAGAAAGTGTAGATGTGAAGTCCAGTGTTGCATGAGCAGATGGCCCAGAGGCCCACTGTCAGGAAGAGGAAGGCCACGAGACGTTCTCCCTCTAAGTCTGCACACACTACGTCCAGGGCGGAGGCTCCAGCTAGGGGCGTGGCGGGAAGCGGGGAGACATCTGTTAAAAGGCAACCCCAACTCCCAAGCCCGATCTAGAGGACTACTGAAATGACTATAAAGATGCTACTAGCATAAATTCAATAGATCCTTTTGTGTACCTTAAGCTCAAAGCGGATGAAAATTTCAGTACGAATGCAGTGAACGATTTTTTTCGCCGTTATTTCGTAAAATGTCACACCTTTTCCACATTAGATTTATGCATTCTGCACGCTAAAACTACATGTAAATTCACACCTGTACCGTTTAAATGGAGTGTTAAGGGCTTTTGTTATTTACTCCAAATATACTGGCTGATACTGACTGACAGACAGTTTCCTGCTATCCTCGGTCTAGGATCATGCGAACGTAAATCATCTCGCTGACAGCCCCCGGTGTTCGTTTAAAACACTCCACTCACAGAGCCTGGGTGTCTGACTGAAACAGACTTAGAGGCTGGGTCTCTGATGAGAACACCGGCGTTCATTCACGCGAAGAGACGAGTCCCAGGAAGCAGTTAGGAAGACGGATACGCGACCCCTGAAACGGGTGTTTTAGCCACCTAACCTTTGGGCTTCGTCATCAGACACACAATCAGACAAGAGTAATGTTCTGAGCAAGTCATGTAGTATTTAGAGGATACCGTTGCTACCCCGCTGCGCACTTTTCAAACTTGGCAGCAACTGTAATCATCACAAACAGTTGCACTTTCTAAGCCCTGAAAAGCAACTGAGACAAGTTTGTTGAAATTAAACCCATAATTTCGTTTTTAATCATTCCTAATACCTCATTTTAAGGGTACTTATTCTACATGCATTGTACCAATGAGACAATGGTGCACACAAATAGCTGCTGTCAAAGCTTCGGAACTGAGCACGACAACGACACCATAGCAACGTAATCACATCTACTCATTACAAATAAGTAGCTCAACAGTATTACGTTCCGATTGTTTGGCTGCAAAATAAGATCTTATCTAGTTTTTTTTTATCATGACACACCTGGTCTTGTATCGGTACTGCCTGCTTAAGAGGAAATCGTCTGACTAGTCAAGTTCGGGAACCCGAACGCCTAAATGTCACGTTGCAACCAGTTCGCTTAATGAGCTAAGTGGATAGTAACAGAGTTTGTGAGCACCTGTGCTTCACTGCACTCGAGCTTTTCATGCGGGCGCGTCGCGTCTGCTTAAAAGCCCTTATCACCGTACTCCTGACGCATCGACGACAAAACTGCCGATCGGAACTCAGAAGCCAAATTGGTCTTCTGGACGGCTTCATCCCTCCGTATGAAACCGTCCTTGAATCCTCCTCGACACAAAACCGAAGGACTGCTGTCCTGAAAACACTCTTGTTTGAGATGGAGACGTTGATCGCCAAGCTGCCTCCGTAGCGGCAGTAAAAGGTCCCAGAAATTGAGATCCTGGAAGGATCAGGCGTCCTCAGTATTCAAGCTATGCTGCAGCAGATACAACTGCGATGGAGAGGCCACGTTGTGAGGATGTATGGCGAGCGCTGGCTTAAGCGTCTATTCTACGGCGACGCGACTATGACTGGTCACAGACGGAGTGCGCGAAATTGATCGATAAATCGATAAATCAATTCGACGATCTCTACGTGCGCAATGAAGTACAGACTGGAGCAGTCGTCTACGAAGCCAATAGAACAGCCGCTGTCAAGGCAAAAATATAGACCGGTAAGACTTTATTGTCGCAGACTAAAAGTGCAAGCACCTAACAGCTACCACACCGCCAGCGAACGTTCCGGGCATGGATTGTCCTTACCGGACATTTGCAATCCAAGCCCATTATCAGCACGATTAACCCGTCTCTTCTGCGGAACGACACCTTCTCCACCATCATCGTTGACGTTTTTCGAAAGGACCCTTCTACCATCCTCACAAACATACAAAGTCAAGCGGGAGCGTACACGCCTAGACAACCAGAAATTTTCCTTCAGCCAGCGTGTTGTTCGACCATGGAACTCACTCCCAAGTGAAATAGTGATATCTGATACAATCGCTGTATTCAAAAGGCAACTGGATCGTTTGATCTTTGATAAACGACGACTTTCACAACAGGACTATCTGCGGCCAGCCATAAATTTCATTTCTTGATTTCATCCCTACTTAACACATTCCTAACTTTTAATGAAATGTCTCCTCTCAAAGTATGCAAATGACTGAACTTTATGCTGATTGTATATAACTGCACTTAAAATTTCATATGTACACTGAGAAGACCGCCTGACGCACCCTTCGTAGTCCCGCATTGTGAAAACGTTTTCCGTGAACAAATATGTTACTGACAAAATTGTAGTAAGATGTACATTTAACATTTATATTTTATGCACCGTTTTCAATAGGGTCATCAAGGGCATTGCCTATTACCCTAAAATACACTATTATTATTATCATTATTATTATTATTTTTATTATTATTATTATAACCATCGCCCCTTCTACCGTGAACTCAGTTCCGACCTGTTCCTACTGCAATGGCCTGCTTGGCATTCGGAAATTTAAAATTCAATTTGACGAACATGTGTTTTCGGTAGCTCATCATCAGGCCAATGCAGTTACAATCACCGTTTTGTTCACCTAAATATTCAACGAAACTTGGTCCAGGGAGTCCAGCGTATCTGCTCTCCAGGGACAGTTGGAGTAAAACTCCAGCAGCTGCGGGATATACTCCACGGAAACGCATACCTAGAGAGATTTATCCTCCGAAATACTTGGCAGCACACTGAAAAGCCCACCAGCAGAAAGGAACGACTTACAGTGAGTGACCAATCTCATGAAATGTTCGCCAAAATTCTGAATTGCGTTTCCAATTAGGAAGGATTAGTTAGGTTGGGCTGTAATACTGATTATCTTGCGACGTAATCCTATAAAATTTCGGACTCTGCAGGATGTCGGTTTTCAACTGAACGTCTTTTTAGTCTCCTGTAGAAGTCGTGCTCGGCAAAAAAATCACTACATAAGTAGCATGCATTTTCCTATTGATTTTCGATAGCCTTGTGAATTCAAATGCATTTTATAAGAAGCTTTAACAAAAGTAGGTTTAATTTCACTCGTTTGATAGGGAACCACCTCCTATTCATGTTTTATACTCGAAAAAGCATTAAAATTAGATTTTAAAAAAGTTTTCTAATTCCCGAATTATTTGGCGCCTGATCAGCCGTTGCAATATCGCCTAGTGATTGCAGTCTACAAGTTTCAGGCGTTCCGCGTAAAGAAAATCACATCTTCTTCTATGCCTTTAAAAGGTTTCATATAAAGTCCATAAAATTTCGCAATGGATGCAGACTGTGTTGTACGTTTCATGGGGAGCAGCGGTAAAAGGACAGGTATGATACTGTATGAATAGACATCGCACGGTCTTAAACATTATCATGATTAGAAACTTTTTAAAACCTAATTATAATGCTTCTTCGAGTAAAAAAATATAAAGATGAGACGGTTCCCTATCAACTGACTGAAATAAAGCATATTTTTGTCAACATTTGATTATAAAATATATTTGAATTTGAAAGCCCATCGACAACCAATGAGAAAAGGGCATTCCACTTAAGTAGTGATTTTTGACGAGCATGACTTCTACAGGAGATTAAAAAGACGTGCAGTTGAAAACCGACATCCTGCCGAGTCCGAAATATTATATGATTACGCCGCAAGATAATCAGTATTACAACGCCACCTAATTGGAAACGCATTTCAGAATTTTGGCGAAAATTTCATGAGATCGGTCACTCACTGTATTTACGAAATTGCCTTTTCAAGGGGACGCAGCAAGCGACCTAGTAAGACGACGTCTGAAGACAGCGGTGAATTTACGCGTACAGTTCACGAATTCTCCCCGCCTACGCTTGGGAGGTCAAGACTGATTACCGCTGCAGACCACATCGATGTGCATTTGCTCATTTACTTGCTCCCCTGGCCGCACAACGAGGCACCTGGAAACGAGAGTGTCAAACTTGCCTGGCTAGGCGGAGGGAAAATATTTATTTCGAGTTCTATTCTCGCACATCTTGTTGATGCGAATCACCGACTCGATGCTAAAGAAGCCTTTCAGGCTGTTTACCGGACATCAGAAAGCTCCTCCAGAGGCCTGCGTCAACGCGTGCTTTCTACAGCCGAGGCAGTGGCTATACGGCTAGACAATCCAGTGCTATGTTTTCAGAAGACGTTGACACAGGTGCTCTGTCTTCCATGTCCAACGTCGACCTCCGATGATCATTGCACGTTGCTCAAACCTCCTGATGGCAGTGATGTGTGCTCAACGTACTCGACTAACAAACACCACTCATCGCCTATTTCACCCCTCCCCCTCGCCCAAATGACCACAACATTCCGACCTCGTCATGCGGGTGGCATGGGAACGATGAGTGTTGATAACCCCTGAGCCACTTATAAATCCTGTGAACTTCTCATATTTTCAATGTCTATGTAATTGTACTGGCCTGATCATGCGTTACCCAAAACACGTGTTCTCTAAACTGAATTTTCAATTGTAGCATGGGATTATTCGCAGAACTTGCAAATTCATCTCAATGAGATCTACCAACCAATGTCAGGAGCCCTGCCACACACCAATCACAAATACCTCAACTTGCCTTGTTTAATTTCCGAGGAAATTAATGTGCAAACTTGGAGTAAATCGTTCGAAACGGGCCTTTTCAGGCACGGTCCAAAGTTTGATATGAATATTTGAGCTGAAATCCATCAGCTACTGCGGAATAACCGCTTTATATTCCGCTTAATATCTCAACTGCCCAAATCATTCAAGGACATTCGGGCATCACATGGGCCCATTCATCTCGTATTGGTCTGCATGACAGTCCTCAGTAAAACGATCAATACGAACCAATCATAATACCTCGACTTTCTGCTCAAATATACCCATCCCTAGGCTGCACATATTCCATGGATGTATTGTACGGGCCGACTCTATAATATTTTGTTGACGATAGCTTCTTGAGACGCGATCTGGCCTGACATTTCAGGTTTTGGAGGCAGCCATCGTCTGTGTAAAGTGTGTCTAAGTTATCATACCCCAGCCCCATCGAACCCTGACTTTAATTAAGCCATAGCCTGGTCTGCATTAATAGATGGACATCAGGTCACGTGATTTCCTGACCCACATGCTCAATACATGTTGAGGTATGTCTTACGTGTCCCGCCAAACGAGCCACATGGTAGACGCGCTGGACCAACACGGGGGCCATGGCGGATTCTGGCAGGCGGTATCGGATTTGCGTACCATAACAAATGCCAACATTTCGGGGTGCGATGGCAGACCCGGTTGCCGACGTACGTCGCGCACACTGGGACCCCTGTCACCCCCATTGTTGTTGTTGTTTTTGTTTTTGGTTAATATCCTGGTTATTTGCTGCCTACACCAGGGGGATGTGGAGTGGAACGTCAAAGTGCGGGCTCGACCGTGCCGTCCACCTGTGTCTTCACTAGCCTTCGGTCTTCCTGACTTTGTCTTGACACTGGGTCCAGGTGGGGAGTGGGGAAGAACGAGTGCGGTAGATGCTGCGCAAGTCTACTCTCACTACAAACTAATTCACGCGTAAGTTACCGTGCCTGCTGCACCCTGCTGTGGAACACACGGTGGACATCGTCGGATGCGACGGCCGAACTTTCGTATGTCTGACTATTTAGTTGCGTCCACGATAAAGCTCTTCAACATCCGCTTTGCCATCCTCTCCTATGCTTTCAATTCAATCGCCCTGTATAGCAGCAGTCAGTGTTCAGTCAGTCAGACAGTGTTTTGCATAGTCGTTTTTCAATTTCCTGAGAAATTATCTACGAAGTTGGAGTAGTTCAGTTTATACCAGGTCTATAGGCTCAGACCGAGAATTATATACATGAATATTTGGGCCAAAGTTCATCAACCACAGCAGGTAACCGCGTAATATTCATTAAGGGGAATGCTGGGGGACCCACCGATGAGCCGAACCCCTCGCAGCTGCACCATGCAGAGGCAAAACATCGGCGAAACACGCGTGTATGGGACTTGGCTAGTACCTGTGCTGTTAGTATGGTATCACCTTACCCTAAAGTATTTTGCATCACCATCAGTTAAACAAAAGGAGCTGCCCACTGACTCACCGACGATTATGACGAAGACGTTCACGAAGGAGGTGATGAGGAACATGCAGGTTGTCAGAATGTGGGCCACGTTCCCAAAACGGCTTCGAACCGCTTGAGGAAAAGTCTTGGCACCCGGCGCTTTGGTTCGCATCTCCAGCAGCACCAGGGAGAACGCAGCGGGTGCAATGGCCATGTTGACCGAATAAATTACGCAGCCCAGGAGTCCGTACTGTGTTTTTCCGATAAAATAAAGGTGGACAGATGAGGTCCGTATTGGGGAGGGAGCGAATCAACACCAAACAAGGACTGCAGTAGATGTGCTATCTCATGAAGTGTTGCCTGAAATCCAGAAATGCGTCTCCAATTCGAAAAAGGTAAGTACAGTAGGTGAGCTAACTCAAGAAATGTCAACCGAAATTCCGAAATGTGTTTTCGTTTGGAAAAGATTAATTAAGTAGGATTGTAAAACTAGTCGGCCTGGAACGTAATCCTATAATAATTCAGTTACCTCAGGATGCCGGCTTTTGAAAGAACTTCTTTTTGGCTGAACGCGGGAACTCAACTCTGTACAAAATGACTACCTATTTAGCATGCATTTTCTCCTTGATTTTCGATGTCCTTAAAAGGTTAATTATATTTCATGGAAAATATGCATAAACATGTTCATTCTTCCACTCATTCGGTAGAAAATCACGTCTGCTTTTACTTTCATACTAGAGGAAAGGGTATAATTTGGTTTTGAAAGAGTTTTTAATTGTGAGATTTTTTAATACCGTGAAATGACCGCTCATAAAATGTCATGTCTCTGCATTTACTAGTGTTGCTTGCAAAGTTAACAATATGGCTCAAATCCACTACTAAATTTTACGAACCCCATGTGATCTCCTCTGAATACCGTAGAAAAATTTATGGTTTTCCGTACGCGGAAAATATACGCCTTGTAGTTTTGAAACCCTGAATGCAAGTGAAGCGCAGGTCGAGTTCAAAATTATTCGGGAATTGGAAAATATTTTAAAACCGAATTATACGCTTCGTTCAAGTATAAAGTTGAAAGAAGACGTAATTATCTAACAAAGGACCAAAAGACTGAATACTTTTATGCATGTTTTCAATGAAATATACAGTAGATGTGCTAACTCATGAAATATCAACCAAAATTTCGAAATGCGTTCTCGTTTCGAAAAGATAAATTAAGTAGTGTTATAAAACTAATCATGATGCAGCATAAATCTATAATGACCCAATTACCTCAGGGTGTCGGCTTTCGAAAGAACTTATTTTTGCATGCAACATCTATACTTTGCAAAAAAGTACTACTAAAGTAGCATGCAATTTTCTCATTGATTTTCGATGCCCTTGAAAATTCAATTATATTTCATGGAAAACATGCATACAAATATTCATTCTTTTACTTATTCGGTGGAAAATCACGTCTTCTTCCAATTTCATACTCAAAAGAAGAGGATAATTCGGTTTTAAAAAACTTTTCTAATTCCCGAATAATTGTGAAACGGACCTGCTGTTACACTTGCATTCAGGGTTTCAAAACTACAAGCTGTATATTTTCCGTGTACGGAAAACCATGCATTTTTCTACGTTGTTAAGAGGAAACCATATGAGGTTCATAAAATTAAGCAGTGGATTTGAGCAATATTGTTAACTTTGCAAACCACATTCGTAAATCCAGATACATGACGTTTCATGAACGACCATTTAACGGTATTAAAAAATCTCACAATTAGAAACATTTTTAAAACCGAATTATACTCTTCTTTTGAGTATGAAATTGGAAGAAGACGTGATTTTCTAGCGAATAGGTAAAAGAATGAATATTTTTATGCATGTTTTCCATGAAATATAATTGCATTTTCAAGGACATCGAAAATCAACGAGAAAATTGTATGCTACTTAAGTTGTCAGTTTTTGCAGAGTATAGTACAAGGAAGGTTGGGTCCAAAATTATTCGAGGATGAAGAACGTTTTTTTCAAACCGGGAGACATCCTTTCTTTATGTATAAAGTTTTAAGACATAACTCTCCACCAAGGGTGTAAAAACGAATATTTTGTGCATTTTCTCTATAAAATATATTTAAATTTATACTGGTATAAAAAACCAATAAGAATAATTTATGCTACTTAAATGCTCATCTAAAGTAATATCACTTCCATAAGCGGTCAATATGAGGCTCATTTTAAAGCCTGTATCCTGACACGGCTAGAATATTTTAACATCATGGGACCTGAAGATTAATATGATGAGTCTACTTAAGCAACCTTTTCAAATTGAAAACACATATCAGAATTTCAGTTAAAATTTCATGAGATCGCATATCTACTGCAAATTTCTTTCAACGGGGAACAGTTGAAGCGTGAGTTCGCAGACTCCGGAGCAAAGTTGGGTTCACGCCATTGGGAGATTCCTGCACTTCCATGGTAACGCACTCCCCGTAGCATCAGATGTTTTAAAGTGATATAAAAAATTACCTGCACAACTAACGGCGCCACTTTTCTAATGAATCGATTTTACCAGAAAGGCGGCATATGCTAATGCGCGAACTTATTTGTTAACGGGAAGCAGATTTGTCCCTAAAAAACGAGTGGCGTCGACAGACACTCGTTGTATCGGTCATATTACCGAAAGTTCACAAAGTGGAGAGGCGGGAGGCATATGTTTAAATTAAACCCTCTCCCCAGTGCTCTGTGAGATGTTGCCCAGAGGCTGCAGAGACGCAAGAGTCCCTTAAATTATGAGATTTTCTAAGGAAGTTTTTTTTATAACAGCATTGTGAGAGGAATGGGAAGTTGACACAAGTCGTGAGAATCATTTCCACAAGCCGCACTGTTTGGCTGATGCCTGAATTGTCGTGCAGAACTTGAGGGAATAGTATTCACCATCATCAATGAGCAGTACGGTTTTCCCATCTATGGAGTATTCCTTTCTTTTGCTTTAAAGTTGTTTTTAGTCGGTAGAGAAATCGCCACCTCGTCAGCAGTTTCGTGAAGCGCATTCTGCAGCCATCATCTGTAGCAAGTAATAATTGTGGTGAGTTACGCATTATTATCCAGTTAGATACAGGAATAGAACACCCCCCGTATTCCGAGGGCCTTGTGACAATTTCCAGGAAGATAAGGTTTAGGACTAGGGGCAAGGTTAGCTTTGGAGCTAAAGTTCGACCCAAGTTCAAGGTTGGGGTTGGAATTCAGCTTACGGTTAGGGTTAGGGTCTTGCTTAGTGTTAAGATTAGAAGACGAGTAGGGCTAAAGTTAGCTTTGGAGCTAAAGTTCGGCCCAAGCTTAAGGCTGAGGTTAGAATTAAGTTCGAGGTTAGGGTTAGGGTATTGGTTGGCGCTAGGATAAATACACGAGAATATTTATCCTCCCCAAATTTTGACCATGGCGAAGTGCTTTTAAAAAGTATCTACGACTGTTATTATACAGTACGGCATATAGGTACTTGTAGTTGGTGCTCATGGCATAGTACCAGCTAGCAGCCTTTTTCGCTAGCGGATAGATGTGTATGTCTTTATTTACGACATTACGATCACTTGCCAGCCATCCTGTTCACGGATCAAGTGGTACGCGATAAGTTATTAATTATTGGCCACTGTGTGAATATTGTTCAGTCCGCGGTATCGATTTTGTGTTTTTTAACAAAAAAGTGGACTCGAAGCAGCTGCCTCAGAATGAGTAGCGTAAATAGGGACTGTTCGCTTCTGCTTTTAATTTTCACTTACCTGCCATCTGTAAATCTTTGAAACCTCAGATTTATTGTCAGATTTTCCGTCCCAGAAGAGTAATCGTCCAAAAGTAGCCGGAGAAGGCACGAACGGACGCGCTGACTACTGTCCATTAGTCTTTAAAAGAGCCGAACCCCTGGCATGAAGTTGATTTTTTACTCTGTTTAGTAAACCCTTCTCTATTTACGACAATACAGCAGGAGATTAACTTTAAAGTTTCCCTAATAGCCAGATAATGTGTCCTTACTTGCTTCGCTTGACTTGGTTGTCCTCTCTAAACGAAAATACAACCTTTCACGACATTTTGACAAGTTCACTCGTACGTCGAAGGACAATGGCAGTGTCAGCTACCAGTGGGTAGGGGCGTGGACTTCTAAACCAACAGGTCGCGAGTTCGAGGCTCGGGTGTTCCACACTTCGGGCTTGGGTATGGCTGGCTGACGACGGCTAATAAGCCAGAAATGGCCATTCCAGTCTCCCTTGTCTTTGTCGGTAATACTATTCTACTCATCTAATTGTCGGTCAAGTTGGGAATTCCGTCTGGCTTCCTGCGGGTAAGCCGTCAATTTGTTCAAGGAACAATTATTTGAGGGTGTTCCCCCGTCTTTTATTTGTTTATACAAAAACGAAAACTCGTGAAAATGCCCCATCATTCAAAACATGCTGAATTCAAAGACTGATTTCATGAAATTTGAATCGAAATTCTGAAATGCATTTCAACTCACTGAGGATTACTTCAGCGGAGTTTGTAATATTGATGGTCTTGGAGCGTAAACCCAAGATATTGCAGTCAGGCCAGAATACTGGCTTTTGGATGGACTTCTTCCCAACCGTGGTCGGTAAAAATAACTGCTTAAGAAATTTTTCTACTGATTTTCGATATTCCTATAAAATCTATTTCATAAAAAGCACGCAGCAAATATGCTTTTTCATGATCATTTGGTAGAAAATCACGTCTCTTTTAGTTATCTATTCGAAGAAAGGACGTCTTTCGGTTTTAACACAGTTTTCAAGTACAGGACTTTAAGACCGCGAAATTTCCGCTCAAGTTGCATCGTAGTTGTACCACATAGCCTAAACCCAGGGCAAAATTTATCGACACAAGCATGACCTATTCCAGTGGCATATAGGTACGTGAGATTCTCCTTACATGGAAAGTATGCATCTTCTCGAATGCCAACTCCAAACGTCAATACAGTGGTAGATCGGACTCAAAATTTTTCGGGATCGAAGAACTTTTTAAAGACTAGATACACACCCTTTCATCGAGCATGAAATTTTAAGAAGACGTGGTTTTCTACCAAGTGAATATAATTCAGCATATGTTGTGCATACTTTCTGTAATAAACTTCAAATCTATGGGAATACCGAAATTCAGTAGATAAATTTCACATTAATTAAGTAGTCATTCGTGCCGGCTACGGCTTTTGCGGCCGGCTGAGAATAAGTGCATTCAAGAGCCAGTATTCTGACGTGACTGATGAGTCTTGGGATTATGCTACAAAATAATCACTATTTCAACTCAAATTAGGTAATCCTTCCTAATTTGGAAACATTTTAGAATTTCGGTTGACATTTTGTGAGATCGATGTAATTCCGGTGTCTACGTTGTAAAGTACGATAGGAGTAAAGATCGGGCCCCACCACGCCGCGAATCGATGTTGGAGTGTCCACCACGCACGCTATGCCCATTGGACAGTCTATCGACCAATCATATGGCAGGTAGGAGTTGTCAAGTGGTTGCAGCTTCTTCACAGAAAGTGTTGGTGCCAGATTAAGTATGAAAACAGAATAAGTACCTGTGATTTTTTCAGTAAAAAACCGCATCCTCCTTGCACAGGGAGATCTTGAAATAGCTTGAAATTCTTTCCACACACTGCATAAAAACGCTAGTACGTTTTTTAGCAAAATCGTGAACAACTTCATATGCACATCACAGAGCAGGAAACTCACTTTCATCGCAAAGATAACCGAGTCTGTAATATAAAGAGGCCAAGTGAACTGTGCGATGAGGTTGCATGCTGTGAGTCCGAGGTTCTTCTGCTCACTTGGCAGTCCATAGTGTCTTTGCTAGACGTTGGGACATGAAAGAGTAAACGAGCGTGATCTTAGTTGCGAAATCCGGAAGGTTTAAAAGTCTTTAACTGGAAGGCATTAACTAACTGTTGGAGAGTAGTAGTAGTAGTGGTAGTAGTAGTAGTAGTAGTAGTAGTATTAGTAGTAGTAGTAGTAGTAGTAGTAGTAGTAGTAGTAGTAGTAGTAGTAGTAGTAGTAGTAGTAGTAGTAGTAGTAGTAGTAGTAGTAGTAGTAGTAGTAGTAGTAGTAGTAGTAGTAGTAGTAGTAGTAGTAGTAGTAGTAGTAGTAGTAGTAATAGTAGATGCCCCAGTGTCAATGGTAGTGGAAGTGCAGTGCCACTCCCACGTCATCAAAATCGTAGAGCTCAGGACCAAACAACCGCACTGGACTTAAGAAGGCCATACGAAGACAGCCCGGCGGCAAATGTACTCGGCGCGAAAGAACAAGAACCGCCAGACCGACCGCCCGACACTGGTTCAATCGCCTCCCTCCGACGGAGAGGTCACTCACAAAGCACGCAGACAAAACGTCCGTCAACCATCCCCCGAGAAGCTGAGACAGCGAGGGGAGGGAAAAATCGATCAGCATAAGGCCGACCAACGTGACACGCCACCTGGGATTTCTGGTCGATTAAGTGCATTTTACGCTTTGACAATGGAGAGCCGAGCAAACTCTTTGAAATGCCAGCATCTAAATAAACCTGTGCCGGTGAGACCATCTTTCGCCTCAAATAAGTAGTTCTTTTCGGTAAACATTTATTGAGGCAGGCGAGATACCCTAAGCCTTCGCGCTGCGTCGTTAATCACGCTCAGTTTCATAACCCGTTGGTGAACAGACTCGAACAGTCGACTGGTGGATGGGAAAGGGAAGAGGGCGGGGGGAGACCGATACTGGTGAATCCAGTCCCACGACCAATCAGCTTCTTGCCCGGACAGTACGTGACTTAACTCGTGAAGGGTGTCGTAATTTTCGAATGATGGCTAGTCACTCGTAAAATGACACTAATGCGAGGACCCAATGTCTGCTTTAATAAATTAAAACTCTAGGAGAATCAAAAACATAAAACAAACGTTAATGTGTTTAGAAATACCAACTTTTTTAGAAAAAGCGGAAAATCCCGAAAACGTTAAAATGGTTTTAATTGCGGAATCTTCATTTTGATATGTACATCATGTCTGGCCGTGTTAAAAGTGAGTAAATATGACAGCTCGACGTTTTACACGGAGAGACTTTTTAAACATACAAATTTGAAATTTAGTAAACTACAGTCATCTCTGACTTCTTCTAGATTTTCCGTTCTTTTTAAAAACTCGATATTTTCAAATAGCTTAACGTTATCTTTAACGTTTTTTTCATGTTATTTATTCTCCTAAATTTGTATTTATTAACATAGATTTGCGTCCACACCTTGGTGTCGGTTTGCGTGAGATTAGCGAGAATTGGCCAATTTCGGCGTATTTCACCTTTTAGGTCGACCCCCGTAAATATCTTCTAAGAATTATTGCAATTTTAGGCACAGCGGCTTGCCAATAGCATACATTCCAAAGCACTTTTTCGGAAGATTCCTGGTATGGTTTACGTTATCGAATTGATTAAGATGCGGTTGAATAGGTCAACAGGCTTTTCCTTGATTTCGCTGATAGGGACGTCATAGGAACAAAAGTTTTCACAAGGGCACATGTTCCCAGGCGGGTCAGTGACTACTAAATTTAAATAGAATTGACAGGGGTAATCGTAAACATACCATATGGTAATATAAATAGGCCTTTCCTCCTAAGAAATTAATTTGCATTTTTCCTTTATTCTGGATTACGGCGAGTTTCCAATCGGGCTTGAAATATCGCTGAATAGTTCACGATTTTCTTAGCTTTCGGTCGATCGCCCATAAAGGCAGATTCCGTATTATTTGTTTGTTTACATCTTAAAAAGAATACGTGTAAAGGCATTTACCTAAGTAGCGAGTGTTTGGGAGTTTTTTTCATGTAGGAGGTTGTTTAAAGACTCACTCAGGCATGAAACCTCATTGTCGAATGAAGTTAACGTCCACAAAAAAAATCCAGCAGCGAATATGCCTTCAATCAATTGGAAAACATTCTTTTATAAGTTGTCATCTAAAGGAGTGTCTCAATACTGCATTCCGTTGATAGATGTCTGTTTACTTTGGATTTTTGCACGGTGAAGCCCGGGAAAAATTTGATACTTTTGCCATTTTTCTTCACGTTGCTAAAAAAAATACTGGTATTTTTCCACCGAAAGCGTATGAACATGCTGCGTTCTACGATTATGAATGCACGGCAAAGCGGCCATATAAATATTGATATTTTGCCGAAATTGTCAATATTTTGCTCGTTTTGCACGGAAAGTAACGTTCCACATGTTCAAAACTGAAAACGGCTAGTTAATGCATTAATAGCAAGAAGGTGCGAACCTAGATGAGAGCCTCGGCCTCTAATACTAACTCAAATTTGATTGGTTCCCAGCGCCCCTGGCGTTCGTATCACTAGGGCCACAAATTACTGCGCGCTTGATTATCGGCAAATCGATCGGACGAGACGATGGCTTTCGCGATAGCGCTCTCGGGCGCGCTATTTGGATGTCACATTGGTGAGAACGACACCGTGGCCTGACCTTCAATTCTGAATAGGAGGGAGTTAAAACAATCGCAACCGTCCATGCGAAGCCGCTCGTGCGAAGAGCAGAAGCAAAGAACTTTGAGTCGCTCCTTTGACGCGAAGATGAAAAAGCCCCTGAAATTAGAAGGTACAGCGGCTCTTAAGACGATCCGTCAAAGCAACCCACCACCTGTATGGGGGTAGTAAATAGAATGAGGTTTTATTACTAATCAACCACTCAAACCTCCTGTGTTCTAAAAAGGATGCCGAGTGAATATTTCTCAGAATTTCACCGCAAGTGTGGTGAAGTGAGCCATCCCTAATCCACGAACATATACAGTAGATGTGCTAACTCATGAAATGTCAACCAAAATTTCGAAATGCTTTCTCGTTTCGAAAAGATAAATTAAGTAGTGTTGTAAAACTAATCACGATGCAGCATAAATCTATAACAATCCAGTTACCTCAGGGTGTCGGCTTTCGACAGAACTTATTTTCGGCTGCATGCAAGATCAATATTCTGTAAAAAATGACTGCTTATGTGGCATACATTTTTCTCGTTGATTTTCGATGCCCTTGAAAATTCAATTATATTTCATGGAAAACATGCATAAAAATATTCATTCT
>CACRXP010000396.1:343004-354372 GCA_902702965.1 Spirometra erinaceieuropaei | reverse complement strand
TAATACGGTCGGAAACTTACATCTACACGGATTCGCACTTCGTAATTTGAAAAGTCAAAATAAGTGCTACTTAATTGGATTGTGTAGTATAATAATTAGCGTGTGGTAAGTGTCGGTCGTATGCGCGTACGCTGCCTTCCGGCAGATACGCAGCGCAGGCAATGGTAGGCTATCCGCATGAGTCAGATATTTGAGGAAATGGCACCACGTACGACTAACCACTGTTCCTTCCACCCTCCTGTCTCGCTCACCTGATTCCGTCAGCATGAAAAATGCAGTACGATCGGAGGTTGCTTCTGGCCTACTGACTCTTATATCTTAACTGCCCTCCTAACCATGCCTCGTAGATCTTTTTCGCTCAGCTTTAGCCTTTTTTTCTGAGAAATGGATTATAAGCCCTCACTTTTTCGATGGGACACGGATACTTCATCCGGAGCTATCTGCTGAGCCTGACTCTGCGTCCTGCGTGTACCGATTTGCCCAGTCAACTTGCAGCCTTCAATGCTTTGACCGTCTAGAGGTGGAGCAGGGCGGTGGGACAATCATTCACTGTCGTTACTACATCAGTCCTCAGATTAATTAGATTCTAGCTGGTTTGAAGCCGAAAGCAAGAACCAGCCTCGTTCCTTCGAACCCGTAAACATTAATGTCTGCCCTGTTGTAGTACTAGATTAAGCACGGGTGAAGTATCTTATGATTGATCACCTCTTAATATTTCCCATGTTATTGCATTCAATGGCCTTTATTTGATTAAATACTTTATGGCGGTAGGCGAGGGTGTTAAGGACGAAGTCTTAGCCCTATTTCCGTACGGAAAGATTGATGCTGTGTAGCACCACAAATCAGAGCAACCTTAGCAGAACTGAGATTGCAAAATAAAAATAATCCGGCTTATCTGTGCAGCTCAGTCCTTAATCCTTAATGCTTAAGCATGATGACAGGAAACTAGAGGGGAACATTATGCTACCAGCTTATGCATCAGAGCCAAAACACAAAAAACACTGGGTTGAGTAAACTGGCATCTGCCTCTTCTTTGAGAGAAATGACTCATTTGAATTAATCAAAGCAGGGATTCATTGTAGCCCCCATATTAGGAGGGGTCGTTCTAACCATCTCGTCCGCATGCCGTCCTAACGACGTCCTCATACGCCCTCCTATCGATCCGCCCACAAAGCGTGCTGGTGTTGATATTGGCCCAGCCTTTAGCATCATTGGAGCGGTGGCCAGCCACTCAGATGAGTCAGAACTCTACATGCTCAAGGACGTAATCTGATTGGCTAAAATGTAGGCCGACAACGGCAACAGACTTCTTGTTCATCCACCCTTTCTCTTAAGTTCTTAATTAGAGATTCGATCGCGGAGAATTGTAGAACGGGCTATCAGTCAGATAGGAGGTCAGATAGAAGGCATTTGATGCCAAGAGCTTCCGGATGGACTGTCGGAAGTCTTAGCAAAATCAAAGTAACTGACTCTAACCGACTGTTCATAAAGAGGGAAAGTGAGGAAATTGATGAACGGTAAGTCAAGCAGAGCCGAGCAACTGAGTTACGGGGTGAAAATAAGGGATTTAAGCAAAAGTCATCTTTTCTAGATGTTTGCCTAGCGACAATCATAAACGCGGATTTGGGAGCCGACTTAAGAACAGGAAGAAGTATAGATGTCTTTCATGACTCAAGGTAGTTAATCAACCGAGCAGAGTGGTACATTTTTGATAAATGTGTTCGGTTTATAGTGAATCCCAAACAGAATGAGTTCGCGAACGGATTATTAATACGATTAAGAAATTCATTCGAACATGCCTGAAAAGTAATAACAGGCTAAAATTCATAATTAGACTGCATGGAAAACAAAATGTCAAACAATTAATGCTTGCCGAAACCATTGGTAAAGAATCTTTTTCTGTATTTGGTGAGGGGGAAAATCGATTACCGCTATGGGTTGGGAACCCACAACGGAAGTTTCTGGCGTCCGATCGCACAGAATTAAAATTACAGAGAGCAAGCGATTCCCTTTCGTTATCGGAATTCTTAAACTGACGGGCAAGATCTGGGGGGCGAGTCTTACATCTACTTTCTCTACTTCCTTGATCTACTAGGGAAAAAAGTAAGGAATGATGGATCCAGGTTAATCATATTTAGGACTTTTGAACGATGTAAATTCTAAAAGGTCTCTGGTAATAATTGATGTGAATTCAGAAGGAAATTCTGCATCAGTACTGAGTGAAAGTTGTGCTTATCTTATGATTTAACCTACCTGTCGACTAGGCCGATGTATACTTGCTCAGGATTCAGGTAAGTTCAGTTCAGCTTTATTGACGGAAAGATAGACGGACACCCTTAAACTCCATACTGGTTAGGGAAATGTTGAAGAAAAAACACCGAAGGATAAAGAACGTTGGAAGGGAGATCACTTACACAACTGCATGCAACAAAGAGTGAATAATTAATATTTACCCAACTATGAAAAACTCGGCGCCTCTGTGGGATTCTAACCCACGCAGTAAGGGGAAGGCTTTAGTGCAGCCAACGCTGTAACCATCTGAGCGTCGAGGCCCGCCTGACGACACGAGTTTAATCACATTTGGGGCAAGTTACCCACCCAACCTACTGCGACGTCTGGGATCCACCGAATCTCTCCAGGCGTCGCAGTCGGTTGGGCGGGTAACTTGACCCAAATGTGATTAAACTCGCGTCGTCCCGCAGGGCCTCGTAGCTCAAATGGTTAGAGCGTTGGCTGTGCTAAAGCCTTCCCCTTATTGCGTGGGTTCGAATCCCATCGAGGCGCCCAGTTTTCACAGTTGGGTCAATATGAATTATTCAAAATCTGACAAAAAGCCTATGAAAGAGATAATAGCCGTATACAGGGTTTAAAACAATACGCATTAAGGTGTACTTAATTATTGCAAGTAGAATGTAATTTAAATTATCGTGTATGTGGTGTAGGCATGGTGAGAGGAATGATGCGTGTCGAGGAGAGAACATCATCTGACAGAGCGTCTCACTGTGCAACCACTCTGTTATTGGAGAAGAATTTGCATCCGTGAATCCTAGCTTCCTCTGTGCGTGTTAGGGAATGACCACACGCGGTGGGTTTGTTCGACTGGGCGAGAAAGCCGTTGGGGACAGTAAAATTGTCCAAGTCATGCATAATGCGAAAGTTGGTATGGGGAGTCCCCTCTTAGGTGCTTGTAGGGAAGGAGAAAAAAAGCTGATGGTCGACTCTCTGTTTTCATAGGGCAGTGATCTCAGACCTTTGACCGTTTTCGTAGTTCATATCTGGACCTTCTCTAAGACGGTGCGATCCTTGACGGTTCAGGGTCTCCATGTCTGTATAGAGTATTCCAGATGCGGTGACATGGAGGTTCCGAATATTTTTAAGAAGTTGATTTTGTCAACCCCTTGAATTCTGGCCAGATGATTTGCAATATAGGCATGCCCGACTCGGCTGTCTTTGTGCAGTTCAGTGTTTTTTGAGTGAAGATGCAATTCACACCTCAAGTCCTTCTGCCTATCAACTGGTCGCAGTGGTGTATCACTAAAAAAGTAAATTTTTGGGCAGGAGACTTTGCAGTTGCCGAATTCAGGAAAATAAAATCTCATAGCATCGAAGGGCGTAGGCAAAAGTCTTGACCAAAGTGGTCTTCGTCCAAAAGAAGAGACGAGACGAGTCCCCGGAAGCAGTCTCGAGGAAGGAGACACGATCGCTGAGGCAAGAGCTTTATTAGCCTGACATTTCGGATTCCTGCTCGAACCCATCATCAGAGACAAAAGCAGATACTGGTGGTTCGTGCATTAGAGGCTACAGTATTTATAGGATGTAGTAGCCATGCTACCGCATGCCTATGAATATTCACGACCCCGGTCCATTAACAAGTGCAATGATCATCCCATTATATACTGGGTGCTGAAAGTTCGCCTAGGCGGAGTAGTTGGCCACGCGGAGTCAGCACGTCAGATGGCTGAGCACTCATCATACCAACATCCAACGCACCTGATGAAATTGCAGTAATTGACGACGCTAATGTCAGCCATCACACCACGTGCAACGATCCCTGATGAAGAGGGGAGCAGTGAATATTCATAGGTATGCGATAGCATGGCTACTGCATCCTATAAATACTGCAGCCTCTTATGCACGAACCACCCGCATCAGCTTGAGTCTCTGCTGATGAGTTCGAGCATGAATCCGAAACGTCAGGCTAATGAAGCTCTTGTCACAGCAATCGTGTCTCCTTCTTTAAGTGATGTTCGTCCGCCACACTGTTGACTAATTTCTACAATTTCATGTCGTCAGCGAACAGGATGACATCACAGCCTGGGTTCCTTACGCAGTCGTTGATGGAAATAAGGATTATTGCGGGATCTTAAACTGAACCCTGTGGGACTCCGTTCACCGCAGTGACCTCTACAGACTGCTGGCTCCCGACTTACACTCTTTGAAACCGCCCAGTCAGAAAGTTCTGGATTCATTCAAGAAGGCTTCCATGAACGGGCAGCAGAAAAACTACTTTTCTAGAATATAACTATTGGAACACGTGTTCGGGAAGGGCAAAGTTCAAATTTCCTCGACCTGTTGCTCACTCGAGATGATGAGAGTGTGATGGATATACAAATATGTTACTGACAAAATTTTAGTAAGATGTGCATTTAACATTTCTATGGTATTACCGTTTTCAATAGGAGTATCAAGGGCATTGCACAGTTTTCACAGGAGGCGTTGGCGAGATACGTCGTCGAAGAACTTGTTAAAGTCGATGGAGAAGTCATGCTCCATGCTGCCTTCATCGTGTACCTTGGTTACGCATTTAAGTGGAAAGAGTGGATTTGTAAGACAGGACCTACCCCAGAGAGGGCCGTGTTAGGCATCGGAGGGGAGATTATTCTGCTCGAGAAACTGGTTCAGTGCCTTCTTAATTGTTTTCTTCATGATTTTACAACGTGTGGAGTTGACACTCAATGGCCTGTAACTACTCGCAGGTGTTCGGCATCCACTCCTGAATAACAGAGCGATGCTTGCGGACTTCCAGGATGGGGTCAGCCAACGAAGTCTGTTCGTTGGTCTTCTTCGCACGATTGGTCAGGCAGGAAGTGTTCGAGGGAAAAGTTGATATGACTTAAGAAAAGACTACCACATATACTTCAGTAATATCGGCAGTGGACCACAAAATAATCTGTAGAACGAGAGAAGTCGAGAGCACCGGAACATTCTGTTTATTGTTCTGGACTTCTGAACGCGTGCAGGAGTCCATCGCCGGAGATAGTAGCAACAACAGAACAGGCGACAGTGATAGGGCGTGCTGGTTAAAACTGTCCTTGTAATTACATAGACCAGACTGGACGCATGCTCGGATGGCAAGTACGCTAACATAAGCTGACTGTGCGACGGGGCCACAAATTATCACAAGTGGCCGCCCACGCCCACGAAATGTGTCATGAGTTTAACTTCGCAGCCATCAAACAACAAAATCTCGGATGAAAACTCAGTCGATCGATTTATCGATCTGGCGTCGGCGTACAGAGCCTTGCGTAGTCAACTCCAGTCTTGCGCCATCGATCGATAATTGACTACCTCCCTCTATAATTATCGCTCGTTCTGCTGCTGCTATCGCAGATGATGGACTCCCGCACGAGATCGAAAGCTCAGAACAAGAAACAGTCTGTTCCGATGTTCAACCAGTCTTCTTCTTCTTCTTCTTCTTCTTCTTCTTCTTCTCCTTCTTCTTCTTCTTCTTCTTCACTTATACATACACCTGAAACTCGAACTCTTGCCGTCATTCGTGAGCAATTCATATGCTTCGATGAGGGAGCAGGTTATCGTCTGGGGTGTTTTTAAAGGCAAAGGTATCAAATGGGGCCATTAATGGAGTGTAATTAGTGTAATAATTACCATACCAAAAATCCCACAGATGTTACTATAGCAACGTTGGCAAAGAATGACTGAGAAGACTGTCTCCGAAATTGGAGGAAAAAGTTGCAGGACACGTGAATAAGGAACAGTTGTTGGAGGTTAGCCCGGATGGGGGACATATGGCAGCAAGTAATGGCCAGTGGAGTTAAGTAGACCGCTGTCTGAACGGGCGAAGGGTGTGGCGAGATGGTTAAAACATTCATGTGGAAGAAAAGTTTGAACTTGTGTGGGGGTGAAAGAGAAAGAGATATTCCGTTAGCCTACCCGGTTTGACAGCATCGTGACGCCAGGCAACATTTTCGTTCACACAGATTTGCCGCATCCAGAAATGGCTCAGAAGCATACGCGCATCTGGCGCCGTCGTTATAAAAACAACGACTGGCTGCCAGCTTGGTGGAACAAGCGTTGCCACTGCCTTCTGGGTTGCTTGTACTCTCAGGTCACAATTAAAACTGTCCTAGGAAGACATTCTGTCTAGTTTCCGGTTTTGGGGATTTATCGCTGTCGACAGTCACGCTTCGCCAGGCCCACTTTATTGCCGGGAAAAGTATGGCCCTTTTACCGAATTCCCGTTGTCGCGCTTAAGCTTGAAAACTCCCCCTTCTGAAACTGTAAGGCAACACTTCCTGAGGCGATTAAAAAGGCGAGATTTTAAGCACGAAGTACAAAAAAGTAGTCGGTAGTATGCAAATCAGGTCAGATCAGATCAGATTTATAAAAGGAAAGGTAGGCGAGTGCCTTTGAACTCCCTTTTGGTTACAATAAAAATGCAATATACATGTTGACTGATTAATTATACCCCTAGCAGGAGTACTAGCTGAAAGCCCCCACATGTGTTTCGCCGTTTTTTTGTCACCACACGGCACAATTGCGTGAGGGGTGGGGGGTTAGACTCATCTGCGGGACCGTTAGCATCACTCAGCGGCAGAGCGATAAAGGAGAATCCAATTTCACACAATCGATTATGACCCCTTTTTGGTTCAGGTATTAGAGTAGTCCGTCAGTTCCGTGTCTGGTGTTAGTTCTTGGGTAGAACTTGCGGCCTGCGTAAATGTCTTAGGGACTTAAGATTCAGGTGCCAGGTCTATTCCCACTATGCCCACGCGCTCTGACAACCAACCGTTCGTATGTCGTCCTTTTAAAAAAAATCAAATAAGCAAGCTGCCCTCTCCTGCTCAGTCATCGTGTACAGTCGTTGAGTTTTTGGGCGTTATCGAAGTTATACCATGATCTCAGACAATGTCATTTCATCCTGCTTGTTTATTTGACCGTCGGCAACTGGTTAAGTTGGTGAGGAGTTGTTTAGGTGGTATTGTGTAAGGGCAGCATTTTATATCGAGTACGCATTGGCGAGTGCGCGGAGCGTGGTTCCGTGGTGTAGTGGTTATCACGTCTGCCTAACACGCAGAAGGTCCCCAGTTCGAAACTGGGCGGAGCCATGTTAGAGTGCACTTTTGTCTCATCACATGCCAACACCGCAGCCTCGTGCAAATGTCAAGAAGCCGCACGCGTGTCTGGACGTCTGTTTTGCCGGTACATAATTCAATAACTTTCGGCCCATGAAGACGTTTCCACTCCCTGCGTCATACCGGGTAGGGCATTTCTGAGGCATGCACAATCTTTGCCAATTTATCACCCTTTGTGTAGGCAGACGGCTAATTCCACGCGACTGACACAGTTGACGCTTGGAAACGGATGTTTCCCCCTCAACTACTGTGGTATTAAGGGCACCTGTAATAAGGGAATGGCGGCAATGCTCCTAGGATAGGAACATATGTCGTTCGTTGATGTATAAAATAGAAAAAGGTGTATTTGCGCTACGTGCGCATTTTTATATAGCAATTCAGACCTTTAGTGGCCTAACTCTGGGCGCCTCTCGAAAGACTGAGCCTCTTGCGAGTGTTTGCACGTACGCACCAGGGCTGTCTGGTGTTCGCCCGCTCGGCCTTTCAACTGACCAATCAAATTCAAGGCCGAGTCGGACGTGCTCTGGCTTAAGACGCTCTGACGCATTCCTTGACACACGCTTGGGACGCCGCGCTCCCGGCGCCGGGGACACTTTCCTCCAATCACTTCCAATCCCTTCTCGGATTGTTCTGTGCAGAATATACGATCCGCCCAACTGGCGTCGATCTTCCATTTTCAATCGGGACTCGGTCTGACCCTAATAGCAAGCTAGCTCGCAGGGAGCTCGCGTATGGAAGAAGTGGTGAGGTTTCAGCGAGCTCGCGATTTGATTGGTTGTTAGGTCGGCTGCGCTGGCGTCACGATTGGCGCAAACGGCTGCGTGCAAATACACTTGCTTATCGATTGGCTCCGGTGCCCGATAATACCGACGCTCTTTCCGGCGCCACTTCCTGCTTTCTGACGTTGGAGTACGCACGCCGTGCCGGCCTCGACGCTCTCGTTGCCTACTTGACCCCTTTTTGTCTTTTAGTTACAAGTATGTCGAATTGTGTTAGCAGTGGAAATCACCGACGTCAGACACATGAGGAAACATCGAACATAACCCTCCCCCCTTTCTTAAAGGCTGCCCCTGTCCTAATCCCTCCGTTTTCTAAGATGTAGTTCAGGAATTGTACGTCTGTGAAGAGCCACCATGACCATAAAGTGCTATAAAAAACGAAAATAGTAATTTTTGAAGTGTGCGATTTCAAAAAGTGCGAAAAATTCAACAATATGTACAAAAATGTCATCTGGTGATTTTCACTAATGTAAAGACGCCACGTTAGGGCTGAGTAGAGAGGCGTGCGTGAAGGTTATTTAAAGTGGCGCTACCGTCGTTTAAAATTACACAGCAAAGTATTAAATGTGGGATAAATGACACTCGGTAGTTATTAAAACAGCAATAACGCGCAAATGTAGTAGTTTGTCTGAAGTACGAATGTTGACTAACCGTTCGTCGTACGCAAGTTGGAGATCTTTAGCTCACACTTGTACAGCCGATGATAGGCCTTCCTGAAGGTATTCATGAAAGCCTTTTTCAGTTCATCGCTGTCAGACCGCTGATCCACAGTTCAGTTGGTGAAGACATCCGCGTAATAACAGTTCGACCGTCGCTTACGCCGATGTCCACCATGTGCTCCACAGCAAGGTGGAGCAGGCACGGTGACTTGCGCGTGAACTAGTTTATGGTGAGTGTAGACTTGTGCAGCATCTATCGCACTCTCCCCCCCCCCCACTCACCTGGACCCGATGTAAAGACAGAGTCCAGAAGATCGGAGGTGAGGGAGGACGTAGGTGGCTGGCATGGCCGGATTCGCACCTTGGCACTCCACTTCACACCGCCTGGTCCACACAACAAATGACCAGGATTTTGACCAACAAAAACGACAGCGACGGCAGCAGGCAGACGAGAATGACTGGGCAGCCATGTTCACGACCTGTATACCCAGCGGCAACGCAAACGCATCCATCGACAGGGAACCAGGTGCCAGAGAACTGTCAGTGCATACTAGGCTGGTGGAACCATGGTTTTCTGAATAATGGCATAGCAGACGCTTACAGACCTCTAGGCCCAGAAGGGTGACACGTGACGCTGAATTTGCCTGGGCTGTCACCCTTCAAGGCTGGGTAATCAAACAGTCGTCGACTGAGAGACACTACCAATAAAGCACACACACGATAATTCGACCGTCGCATCCGACGATATCCACCGTATGCTCCACGGCAGAGTGAGAGCAGGGACGGCGTGATTTATATTGAGAGTAGACTTGCGCTGCATCTACCACATCCTCTCCTCCTCCCCCACTTAGGCCCGGTGTTAGGACAGAGTCAAGAATACCAGAGGCGGGAGGGGGGCGCAGGTGGATGGCGCGGTCGAGCCCGCATCTTGGCGCTACAATCCACACCCCCTGGTGTACACAACGGATAACCAGGTTTTTGACCAACCACAAAAACTGGATGGGCGACTGGGCTCCACTGTGCGCAAGTGGGCCCGCTACTGCACTCCCGAAGTGTTGGCATCTGTTATGGTGCGCAAAACCGTTTGGGAGGCATCAGTTCACATACAAAAAGTAGACTATTCCATTTGGTTTTAGACACATACATGCCATTGGTCAGCAAAATATATCACCCCATTCATGCAGACTACCAGCACTGTAGTGACAGCTTAAGTAATTATATGTGAAGATGTGCCTCGCTCACTTGTGTGAGATCTGCTTTTTGATGAAATATACTTCCTGCCAGATGGGGAGTACACACCTATGCGGCGAGCACAAACAGGGTGTTTTATGCCATTTCACCGTGAGTCGGCCTTACGTGTTACACGGAAGGGGGCGTAGTGAGCGAGAGCGATTTAGCCAGTGACCAGCATTTGCGTTCCTCACAGGGTTAATAAGGGACTCGACGGTTCGACCATAGTTTCCGATCATGTCTACCGTGTGCTCCACGGCAGGGTGGAAGCAGGGACGGTAGCTTGTGCCTTGATAGATTCATGGTGATAGTAGACTTGCACAGCGTCTAACGCACTCGCTCCTCCTCTCCCGCCTAGAGTCAAGGAGACTGGAGGTGAGGGAGGAGGCAAGTGGCTAGCACGGCGAAAACCCGCACCTAGACGCACCAGTACACCCCCTGATATACAACGTACACTGGCCGAGATTTTTCATCCAGAAGAACGACGGGGTGGCTCGGACACCTACTGCCGCGGCGAGAACCTGCACCTGGGCGTGCCACCGAAACCCCAGTGCTGGCTTTCTTTATGAGTACGCATTCCCAATAACGCCTGCTGGACGCCGATCTGGCTCTCGTATTGGTGCAGCGCATTTGCTGCGTGGCTCATTTTAGAAACACACCTTCCTCGGCATTAATTAATAAACACTCCACTATGACACTACGACGTGCTAAAAATCTTGACGAGCATCGTTGGCAGCTGGTAGAATAACTTAGCTCTGCTCAAGACTGTGGGTCAGGCTGCAACGGCCTGTGTATATGAAGCTTCAGGCACCACATTCCTTTAAAACCCAGCCAGTGTGGATTTGGGGATCAGATTATGTGTGGCACGCGTAGACGGATTATTTGGATTTGTTACCCACCGTACCCACGCTCGTCCCCAGTCGGTGTGTTCTGCCGTTGCAACACGCTGAATATGTATAAGGGGAAAGTGAAGTTGATGCTTGGAAAGACACCACCGCCCACCACCTCGGGACTTTGATAGCCCTGATCGCTTACGACGGATGGAATACTATCGAGTTTATGTACGTATCGTTAGTACGCGGCGGTCCATTAACACAAGCCAAGACCGGCAGACCACTTCGCGGTCTACCACGTGCTCCGAAACACTGACACTTCATTCGTTTACGTATCGCGGATGAACTCACCAAGTTAGATGATCAGGTTTATTTTTTACTGTTGTCAAAACAGGGTGTCAGTATTCACGATGAGTTTCCAGGAGACTCGGATCTAGGGTCTCACATGCAAACTTGTTCTCGCTGCTACAATTATTCAACTTCGAAAGATCAAC
>CACRXP010000396.1:330300-340695 GCA_902702965.1 Spirometra erinaceieuropaei | reverse complement strand
TCCTGCTCCCCCCTTCTTCTTCTTCCCCTTCCCCTCTTCCCCCTCCTTACCCTCCATGCCCTCCTTTTTCCGTCACCCCATATCTCCTATTCGACAGACTAATCCACGTCAGTGAGGCTTTTTCTATAAAAGTTTAACGACGCTCGTGTGCGGCGTGGCGTCTAGGGTTATGGTTAGGTCTCCTGTGTTGCTCTTGTTAGTCTTCAGTGCAGAGCGAATTAGCAAGCCGGAGCGTCGGTTTTTAAGTGGGTTTATGGACAATGCTATTGAGACTACTGACAGCCGAAATCAAGACTTTACCGTTGAGGTTTCATGTCCTGTTCTAGGGCGATCAATGAGGAATCGCTGTTGCAAATTACTTGCTCATTCAGACTACCGAAAGTATAGGGTCTGGGTACGTCAAATACTGCCACGTGGTATGGTTTCCAAGGACTGAGTAAAACTCACTACCAATGAGGATGGGCGATGACTGAACTCTAAGCTTTAGTGAGAACGCTGATTAGAAGGATTGAGAAATATCCGGTTGAACGCTCCTGTGGATATTAGACTTGGAAGACTCGTTGTTAACAGGGCTAAAACTTGCACTCAATAATGAAGCAGTTTGAGTTTGAACCCAGTACCAAGGAGGTCGGCTGCACAATCTTCTTCCACATAAAATGACTAATCAAACTCCCAGCTTATGCACTGCAAAATTCCACTTACGGACGCATATGTATTTGAATTGGTACTAATGTGTGGTTATGCTTCGATCCGCAAAAATTACGGGACGGACAACTTCATACCACTTCGCCTGCCGGTTCCAGAATCCTGACATGAATCTTAAAGGCTCGTGGAAATTCTACAGATGTAGCGTACACGATGTTTCCGGTCTCCCCCCTGGGTAAGGTCCTCATCCGTAGGGTGACGGCGGGAGGGGGGGGGGGAAGAGGAGTCTCACTGGAGGATAGATAACATTACTCATGCCACAATGCCACTGTGATTACTGACGCTTTTTAGGGGCAATCGATAAGTAAGATCAGTAGCCGGTCGCAGCTGAAGCTATTACTAATATTCAGATTGGCAAAGTTGGGAGATCCGGGCTGATTATTTGAAGATGAAGATAGGCTCTCCGGAACAGGTTTATTTAAGTGCTGACGTTTCAAAGAGCTGGGTCGGCTCTGCATTGTCAAAGCGTAAAATGCACTTAATCGACCAGAACTTTAATTTAAAGTGGCATGTTGTGTTGGCCGGCCTCATGCTGATCAATTTTTCTCCCCTCTCGCTGCCTCGGCCTCTCGGGTGATGGTTGACGGGCGTTTTGCTTGTGTGCTTTGTGAGTCACCACTCCGTCGAGCGGAGCTGATTGGACCTTTGTCGGGCGGTCGGTCTGGCGGTTCTTCTTCTTCCTCACCGAGTAAACTCAGCGTCAGGCTATCTCCGTACGGCCTTCTTAAGTCTAGTGTGGGTATTTGGTCCTGAGCTCTACGATTGTGATGACGTAGGGCTTTGTAAGCTGCAGGAAGGTCCAGATGTACGCAGGCGATCCGATGAGCGGCACTATAATCCCAAGTGGGGCGTCCACTTTGTGCACTTTTGGGAATCCATAGGCGAATAAAATCTTAAGTGAAATGGAGGCGTATAGTCTCCTTGCCGAAAACTCGATGCAAAACAAACCATAGCCATCGGTAAAAAAAGATTTGTGAACTCGCTCATCTAAGGGTCCTATGTCCAGATGACTCCAAGCTGGTGATCCTCAGTGATCTTGGCATCGCACACGCATATGGTCTTCCGAAAGTGCACAAAGCAGACGTCCCACTGGGGATTATAGTGCCGCTCATCGGATCGCCTGCGTACAATATGACTAAGTGGTTGTACAAGCATCTGATCTGGTTACAGTACTAACAATGCTCACACATTCCTCCACAGGACGCAAGGTCTCAAAGCAAGTACTGATGAATGCCTCCTTTCGTTTGACGTTGTTGCCTTGTTTTCTTCCATATCACACGGTTTGACAATTGAATTCGTAATGCAAGGCTTACGGAGCGATCCTACTTGGACCCAAACTCAGCACGTTATAGGACTCCTCAGACTCTGTCTCAGGAGCTACTGTCTATTCGACAACAAACCCTTCCAACAGGTATGGGGAGCCCCCATTTGGCTCGCCAATATCAGGATTACTAGCCGAAATAGTACTGCGGAGACTAAAAGAAGAGGTTGTTCAAACTCTCACAGCGGACATATGGCTTCGCCATGTAGATGACACCTTGGCGTAGTGAAGAACTGTGAAGATGGACGACCGCAGCAGAGGCTGAATGATGTCTTCCCCGCCATACAGTTTACCTGTGAAGAGACAGCAGGAGACGGCTTGCTGTTTTTGGACATAAGAATACAAAGGCTGGGCGATAGTAGCTTCGTAGCAAGCGTCCATAGGAAAGGATCTAATTTTGAGATTATCGTCACCTATGGAAGCAACCAACTTGCGGCTCGCAGTGGAAGCCGCACCCGAATTCTGTTACACCGGGCCTACCGTAATTGCGGCAACTACGATCTCTGTTGGCAAAGAGCTCGCCAACCTGTATCGGTGGTTTCGATCTAAGGGATGTCCGATAAGTTTTGTAAAGAACTGCCTTGAGCACCAGGCACAACCACAAGGCCCCACCTCCAACAGAGAAATTGGAGCACGAAAGTTCTACTCCCTGTCTTAAATGCAGGGAATCTCTGAAGTAACCGCCCGACAGTTAAATCGCTCTGGAATTCACAGTGTCCACAAGCCAACATCCTCACTACACACAGCATCATCTCGAATCAGGGGACTTCATCCCTCAAAAAGCAACAAACAAGCGTAATTTATCGCATCCCATGTGCAAATTGCACCTAAATGTATGCTGGTCACATGGGTCAACGCCTGAGTACTCATGTTAATGGACTCAGACCAGCTGTCTGTCTCCGAGACCCCCCTGTCCCTCGTTTATGCGTACGCCCTCGAGTGCGACTACCGATTCAAGCTGTATGGTACAGAGGTCGTCGCTCTTGCCAACAAAAAACGAACGAGAAAATTCCTCGAGGCTTGGTAGTATCAACCGTCATGTTGACCAGGACGCCCGTTACAAGGGTCTCTGTTCACGGTCCCTGCCCTAATCCCACACCAATGACCGCTAGTACAGCCGCCCGGAGTTCAAGCGATCAACCATCCCCCTCTCCCTCCGGCACAGGGTGCCGTAGTTGTTCCGTCTTCCCTCGCCCCCCTCACTCATAGACCTACGATGACTTCGGGACCCTCCCCCTCACACGCCAATGGTCTGTCTGTCCTGTCATGTCAACCGGTCTAGTGTGGAATTCTAACTTTCTCTTTTGTTCCCATTTCGCCTAACGACGGGTTGATGTCACCAGCTCGTAACTTCCCAAGTAGAAGTCGATCTTTCCGAAGAATCCCTTCCTTTTTCACATATACATATGTAATCGGAAGAAGAAGGTAAGACGAGTTCTGAGATGATGACTTATTCATCTGACGTTTTACACTCGTACTCGAGCGCATCATCAGAGATGGGAAATATAAGAAATACACGCCTTAAATAGGTTCTTCTCACTCTCTTTTCGCTTCTCTATTCTCGCTGGGTCTCTCCTCGTGCGTAAGTTGTGTCTGGCGGTCTCGTATGGCGCCGATAGGTCGACGCTGCGGTGGATCGAGTTGGCGTCTGATTGTCAAATCTCAATTATTTTTCTCGTCAGTCTGCTTTCCGCTCGGTCAAGCACTTGGACATCGCCAAAGCAGACACGGCCTGTCGACCAATGTACCCAAAAGGGGGACACAAACGCAACTACTTCCCACTGAGGTGACGACACACAACACAAGAGGCCACCAACACTCACAAACGACGGCCAATAGGCCAAAGCAGCGAAAGAAGAAATTAAAAAATCGATCAGCCCAAGACCGACTAATTCAGCTGTCTAATCAAAATTCTGATCGATTTTTGCACTAGACGCTTTGATAATGAAGAGCCCCCCAAACTCTTCGAAACGTCAGCCAAACAATTCCCTCGATCCGGTGAGCACTTCCCTCTCCTCTAACCGGCGATTATTTTCCAGACTGCGCATGGCGACCTGTGATCGTACATCCTTTCGATTTAGAGCTAAAGCGTGCTCATGCATGCGCATTCTTAGTCGTCTGTTGGTCATGCCGCAGTAGTTGGCCTGACAATCTAGACAGTTGACGCGGCAAATGACGCCTGACGTGTCCTCTGGGGGCAGCCTACCCTTAGGCTGCATAATTAATGAGCGGTGTCCAACGCCCGCGTTGAGTGGTCCTAGCGTGCGCTCAGTGGCCTCGGAGACGTTCCTCACGTAGGGCAAGACACGGAAAACTTCAGGTTTTTGGTTCGGCTCACCGTCAGTCTTTGTGTGTCTCTGGAATAAGCAACGCGGGTATCCATTGCCAATGAAGAGGTGCCGCAGGGACTCATGTTCTCGTAGCTTCTCGACCTCTGTGCCTCAGTGTGCGTTAAGGCGGCTAACAAGTGCCCGGACAGGACTGCATTTATGCGATGGAGGTGGTTGCTGTTGTAGTGGAGTATTTTCTCAAAGTTTCTAGCTTTTCGGAAGACACCGGTGTTGGGAGTGCGTACACTCCCAAAAACAAGAGCCAGCCAATCACTGGAGGCCACGTGCGTTTTCTCTACTGCGCTGTCATCTTAGTCGTAGCGCCTCTCCATTGGCTTTTCAGCCCGGGCCTGATCGATCTGCGTATTCGAATCATCGACCAGCTCGTCTGGAATGTTCTTCCCGAAGGGCATTGGGCCGAATGCCGGCGAACCACTGTAGGGCGTTATAAATATGCGTTACTTCCAGTTACTTCCTAATACACTTTTTCGTGGTCGGTCGCGTTCTCCTTCTCTGACGCTTTGGCGACAAGAGTCGGGTACGCGTACGCTCCCACGTGCTTTCGAGTACCAGGCCGTGTCATAACAACCGGTCTGGAGGGTACCACCCTCCTGCTTCGACACCCGCATGTCGAGGATAGGGAGCGTCCAGTCCTTTTCTTCCTCCATTGTGAAGTAGATTTGTGCAGACTGTCGGACCAACTACTGCGGCGTGACCAACAAACCACTGAGAACGCGCATGCATGAGCACACTTTAGCTGTAGAGCGAAAGGATGTGCGATCGTACGTTGCAATGCGCAGGCTGGAAAATAATCGCCGGTTTAACTATGACGGTGCCCAGATGCTCGACCGAACGAAAAGCAGACTGACCAGAAACATAATTGAGGCTTGGCAATAAGACGTCAACTCGATCCACCACAGCGTCGAACTACCGGCGCCATACGAAAGCGCCAGACACCACTTGCGCACGAGGGGAGACCCACTGAAGATAGAGAAGTGAAAAGGATCTATTTAAACCGTGTATTTCTTATATTTCCCATCTCCGATGATGCGCTCGAGTACGAGTGTGAAACGTCAGATGAATAAGTCATCATCTCAGAACTCGTCTTACCTTCTTCTTCTTCTTCCGATTACATATGTATATGTGAAAAAGGAAGAGATTCTTCAGAAAAATCGACTTCTACTTGTGAAGTTACGAGCTGGTGACGTCAACACGTCGTCATATGTCCTACCTCCGATGGTGCATCTTACCTCCTCCTCCTCCTCCTCCTCCACCTCCTCCTCCCTCCTCCTCCCCATATTCAAAATGACATGGTCTACTTGACCCCGTTCCCATATTTATGTGCCGGTTTAACGATAATTTGTCGAAGGCAAGCTAATGCTCGCCAACTAGTCTTCTGGATACTGCCATGGGTATTTCCGAGACTCCATTTGAACCTCCCACACTCGTGCATGAGAACATTAAGAATTAAGGCGAATAGGCCTATTCGGCCACATACGCATCCACGAAAACCTGCGGCAGACAACCGCCGGCTGCACCACATCATCGCACCCTCCCTGCCTCACCATCACCTCACCACACATCAACACTCACCCACCGCAAGCACCCAACTGCCACCTCCCATGCAAGTGGGAAGTGGGCGTCTCGACCCGCTCTCCGTGTGGCTCCTGCTGCACGGGCGACTTGAATCTGAGACTATCCCGACACGTCAAGCGTCGTGGATAGGAAGGCTGCTGATTGACGCCCCCACTCAGTCCACGCAGTCCGTCCCGCTCTGTGTGTTTGTGTGGAGTGGCGGACTGGTGGGCTGGTAGACGGGCTGAAACAGCGCCTTCCACGGCTCTCTCACGCAAGTGAGAGATACGCCGTTCAACCCCCGTTGAGCGAAATCCTGGTGTTTGTGTGTGTCTGGGGGGCCAGGTCGTGCCGTGGCGCACGCAGACATGGTCACTCGACCATGCCAGCCACCGCGCCCATTCCCCACTCCAGTCTGCTGACCGGCTCGGACAGCGGCTGGGGTGTGGGAATGGGAAGGGAGAGTGAGGTCGACGACTCGGCGTATTCTCCCTCTCACTAAAAACAATCTGACGCGCTTGAAGCTATCACGGTGCGCTAAATGCCGTGGCTTGGAAGGTTGCCAACTGACGGGATAACTTGGACCTCCTCGACAGGAGGTCTGAGAGTCAGGCTGCAATGGCTCCTTCTTAATGTGGCCTTTATGGCACTCCCACTGTGTGGGATCTGGGCCAGGCGTTGGCGGCACGCCTAGATGCGGCTGCTTCGGCCATGCCAGCCTCCAATCTCTGTTGTGTTGGTCGAAATCCTGGTTATTTGTTGTGTGGACCAGGGGGTGTGGTGGGACGCCAAGGTTAGGACCTGTCCAAGCCATCCACCTGCGGCCTCCCTCGCCTCCGGTCCTCTTGACTCTATCTTGACACCGTGTCCACGTGGGGGAGGAGGAGAGAGTGTGGTAGATGCGGCAAAAGTCTGCCGGCACTATAAACCCCCGCGCAAGTCACCGTCCCTGCTCCCATCACTTCTGTGGGGCATACGGTGGACATCGTCGGATGCGACTGTCAAACGCTCGTGTTGCTGGATAGGGAAATAGGTCTAAATGCAGATCACAGAAGAGACAGAATTCGGCCAGGGTATGTTAAAGTTGCAAGATCGACAGAGATGCAAAAAAATCGAAGTAGCATTGTTTCCAGCTTGTTTTATTTCCAATTTTGCAGTCATTACGCTGGCCATCACTTGGAATCGCGAGCAAAATCACCACTGTCCCTGGTGGGTTCACTCGTGTCTGACGTTTGTTTACGGTGAGGTAGACTCGGGCAGCGCCGGCCGAAGGCGACGACTGGAAAAGTTAGATAGCCCAACTACACGCCCCACGCACAACCTTTTCCCCACAACTTCATGCTTACCAGGCTTAATTCAGGAGGTACTTCGAGTTCCCCATAAAGACCGCACTATGGGGGAGCCTTCATAGCTCGATCCCTGTGTGGGATAGGGCTTTCATGTCGCCTGGCGGTCATCCAAGATACGACTGTTGGCATGCTGTGATGGCTTTAAGGCGTGTTTGACCGTCCGAAATAGGGATAGCATGTGCTGTGTTCGAGCTTGATCGACTTCTCGCTCTCTCCCCTCTTTCATGTGCCAGTAAATTTTCCAAGTTGAATGTGAGACTGAGCACAGTAAATGACGTGACATGATACCACCGTCGCTACGCGGACGTGCGTCTAATGGAAGCGAGAGTTGTCACGAAGCCCACATTTATCAGGGTCCGTAAGATGGCAGGCTTCCTAGCCACAGCGTCTGGTTCTTCACGAGAGCTTAAGTCGAATCAGGTTTACCAGAGTGCCTTGCGTAAGGATGCCTCGCCACTGACCACAATGTCCCTGATTTTTACCAGTCACTGATGACCTACCCGAATCCTTCGGCCGACTATTGCTGTGATTGGTTGCGGCGTCTGACTTGACACGCGCCTCTGTCCAACGCATGTCACACGCAGGGGAGGCCTTTGTTGAGGGCTCGCGTTGTCTCCGAGTGGCCTAACTCGCGCATTCCATAGACAGATCTGGGCTCCGTGTTGGTCTAGTGCTACAGCAACCTAGTAGGTTTGAGGGTGACTGTTGACACTTACTATTTTAAGTGAGCGCGCCACCCTCACTGCTGTGGTTAGGATCTAGCTCGACCCCACTATGTCCGTCGGCCAGTCAGTTGGTGACAACGGCGACATACTGCATATAATGCGTAGGCGTCTATGTAAGCGGACGCGAAAGCACCATCCTTTCTGGCTAAAGTAAGGTAGGGAAAAGTCCATCTCAAGCGCAATTGTGGCTCACTTGGTTGACAGAGGCCACCGGGTAGACGTCAACAAAGCATTCTGAGTCATCTATCAAGTGTTGGCGAGACACTCCAAGTTTCTGCGTCAGCGAATACTTGCGACGGCAGAGGTAGTGGCCATACGGTTATCCGACCCAGTCCTGTGCTCGCATAAGGCGTTTGCACGGGCGCGAAGGCTCCCCTAGACAAAGACAAACCCAGCATACGTGTTCACACCCGCCACAGCGTACAGCGACGAAACACGGACAGCTAATCCCCAGACTCCTTCAGCCACCCCCCCCCCCCCTAAGCCCCAAACAGGACTAGAATCTGACCACGGATCTCTGAAGCCCCTCAACCCCCCCCCCTTTCCCCCATATTGTCCTTTAATGGATGTTTAACTTTTGCTATTCTACCCTCCCTTATATTATTGTACAGGCATGATGATGAATAATCGGAACCGTAAGTTGTCGGACTTGACTTCTTGAAATGCGCAGAGAGCTTAATGAAAATGTAACAGGCCAGACGCAAACGGCTGTTTCAAGGTCACTACCGAGAGTCAATGCATCATGAAGTGAAACAGCTGTCCGCGTTTGACCTCTTGCACTCTTAATGCACGCAGTCTGCCCAATTGTGTTCGTTTGGGTGGAGGGGTGGACAGGTGAGTTGAGAGCCAGGCTGTCACGGCTCCTTCTTAAAGCGACCTCTGACACTCACTCAATCGTGTGGTGTGTGTGAGTGTGCTCTCAATCGACGACTGAAGCGTGGCGACCCAGGCAAATCCAGGTCCACGTGTCACCCTTCTGAACCCTAAGGTCTGTAAGCGTCTGCTATAACTTGACCAAAATTTGATTAAACTCGCGTCGTCCGGCGGGGCCTCGTAGCTCAAGTGTTTAGAGCGTTGGCTGCACTAAAGCCTTCCCCTTACTGCGTGGGTTCGAATCCCACCGAGGCGCCGAGTTTTCCACAGTTGGGTCAGTATGAAATATAACAGGATCAGCAAACAATCCCCTCGCAGTCTGGTATGCACTGGCAGTTCTTTGGCACCTGGTTCCTTACCAGTTGATGCACTTGCTCTCCCGCTGAGTACGCAGATCGTGAGCATAGCTACCCAGTCATCCTCGCCCTTCTGACCCGATGTGGTGTTGTTGTCATGGCGCGAAACCTTGAGCAAGTTCTTGTTGTGGACCAGAGGGTGTGATGGTACGCCTAGGTGCGAGTCCGGTCGTGTCAGCCCCCTGCTCCCTCCCTCACCTCCGGCCTTCTTGATCATGTCTTGACACCGGGTCCAGGTGGGGAAGGAGGGGAGAGTGCGATGGATGCTGCACAAGTCCACACTCACTATAAACCAATTCACGCGCAAGTCACCTTGCCTGCTTCACTTTGCAGTGGAGCACACGGTGGACATCGTCGGATGCGACGGTCGAACTGTTGCCTTCTTAGTGAGTTATCTACTTCCTATTTTGACAAAGAGGACTGTCAAGTAGAATTAAAGAAAACTTTGCATTTTTTTTACCAAAAGTAGGTGCCTTCTCACCTCTGCGCTTCGTTATATGAGACGATAGTGATATAAACAATAGCGTACTCCCGGAGCTACAGTCATTCATGCAACAAAAATAAACCGCCTGGCATACTCTCACTCACACTAAAATTTATCCGAGTCCATCTCAAGGTGAATAATGACGCACTACATACAAGCAGCATACGAAGCATGTACACTGAAGACAGGTTTGCCTATTTTTATGGGAGGCAACCTTTCAAGAAATATCGTGTGGCAAGTGAGAGACGATATACGACTGCAAGGAAGGGTAGCATGCGGTCACCGGCACAGCGATAGCATTCGTCCGAGCATTCGTACACCGACAGGAACCGGCAGCAAGTAACTGTGAGAGGACAACAACATACGAGCGGTGTTTGTAGTCCGGCAAAGCGGAGGAGGGTGGCGGTGGGGCCGTGTGTTCTCTGCTGGGGTGGTTGGAATCACGTTGCCTGACCTTCCATGGTCTTTCACTTTGGCGGTAGTGGACGTCCTTGGCTGGAAATCAGGCCACATCATTTGATTGCGCGGGCGTAATGCGTGATAACAGGGCGGGCATAATAGTACGTCTATGTGTGGAATTGCTCCCGTGCCCACACCATTATTTACGCGCCAGGGTAGGGGGTGATATCTTGGCACGGCGGCTTGACCACTTCAGCGGTCTGTTTGTTCTCGCGTAC
>CACRXP010000396.1:301963-330177 GCA_902702965.1 Spirometra erinaceieuropaei | reverse complement strand
CGCATCGGCCTGGTCGGTCACTTGCGAATCCATCGCACAGAGACTGGCGAACCAGTGCCTGGAGCACCAACCTACACCCACCGCACTCGCCTCCGCTGCCCACAATGCCCTCGCACCTTCACTCATCGCATGGGTCTATTCGGCCACATACGCATCCACGAGAGCGGAATTGACCGCAGCCTTGACACACCCACCCCACCGAGCCCCACTCCCAATCCACCACCTTGTGCACCCACTAACCACTCCCCAGGCGACATCGACGCCACCGACTTTACCACCCCCCACTCCTCCCCTTCCTCCTCCTCTTCCTTCATCACTGCCACAACGACGGCCGCTTCGGCGTCTGTCGCCCACGACCTCACCACAGCAGAACCTGTCACAACAACAGGCACAACCCCTGCAACCTCCATCATCAGACGTGAGGGCCAGGACTACATCTGCCCTCACTGCGATCGCACCTTCACTTCACGCATCGGCCTGGTCGGTCACTTGCGAATCCATCGCACAGAGACTGGCGAACCAGTGCCTGGAGCACCAACCTACACTCACCGCACTCGCCTCCACTGCCCACACTGCCCTCGCACCTTCAGGCATCGCATGGGTCTATTCGGCCACATGCGCATCCACGAGAGCGGAATTGACCACAATTCCGATACAGCCACGACATCCAACATATCCACCACGCCCCGACCCATCCTCGCTCCACCGTCGCACGCGCCGACCACCACCACCAACACCACTGCTTCCTCTACAGCTGACACCGACACCGCCGACCTCTCATGCCCACAGTGTCCACGCACCTTCACCTCACGCATCGGCCTGGTCGGTCACTTGCGAATCCATCGCACAGAGACTGGCGAACCAGTGCCTGGAGCACCAACCTACACCCACCGCACTCGCCTCCACTGCCCACACTGCCCTCGCACCTTCACGCATCGCATGGGTCTATTCGGCCACATGCGCATCCACGACGACCTGCGGTAGACAACCGCCGGTCACACCACACATTCCCTCACCCCCTACCTCCTAACACCATCACCCCACCAGACATCAACCCTCACACACCTCATGCACTCAACTGCCGCCTCCCACGCAAGTGGGAAGTGTGCATCTCGACTCGGTCCCCATGCGGTTTCGGCTGCACGGGTGACTTGTGTCCAAGACTATCCCGACACGTCAAGCGTCGTGGATAGGAAGGTTGCTGATTGAGGCCTGCTCTCGGTTCACGCAGTTCGTCACGTTGTGTGTGTGTTGTGTGTAGTGGCGGACTGGTGGGCTGGGGACGGGCTGAAGCAGCACCTTCCACGGCCTTCTCACGCAAGTGGGAGACACGCCGTTGAACCCCCGTTGTGTGAAATCCTGGTGTTTGTGTGTATGGGGGGCCAGGTCGTGCTGTGGCGCGCGCGGGCATGGTCAGCCGACCATGTCAGCCACCGCGCCCATTTCCCACTCCAGTCTACTGACCGGCTCGGACAGTGGCTGGAGTGTGGGAATGGGAAGGGAGAGTGAGGTCGACGACTCAGCGCATTTTCCTCACTATAATCAATCTGACGCGCTTGAAGCTATCACGGTGCGCTAAAAGCCGTGGCTTGGAAGGTTGCCAACTGACGGGGTACCTTGGACCTCCTCCTTGACTGGAGGCGGTCTGAGAGTCAGGCTGCAATGGCTCCTTTTTAATGTGGCCTTTATGGCATTCCCACCACAGCGTGGGATCCGAGCCAGGCGTTGGCGGCACGCCCAGGTGCGGCTTCGGCCGTGCCAGCCTCCAAATCTCTGTTGTGTTGGTTGAAATCCTGGTTATTGTTGTGTGGACCAGGTGGTGTGGTGGAACGCCAAGGTGAGGATCCGTCCGAGCCATCCACCTGCGGCCTCCCTCGTCTCCGGTCTTCTTGACTCTGTCTTGACACCGGACCCAGGCGGGGGAGGAGGAGAGAGTGTAGGTAGATGCAGCGCAAGTCTACTGGCACTATAAACCCCTGCGCAAGTCACCGTCCCTGCTCCCACGGCTGCTGCAGCTGTGGGGCACACGGTGGACATCGTCGAAATCGACGGTCGAACTGTCGGTGGTGGTGGTGGTGGTGGTGGTGGTGGTGGTGGTGGTGGTGGTGGTGGTGGTGGTGGTGGTGGTGGTTTCCGAAACGTCAGTACGAATACAATTTGATTCATGAGCTCGCCTCCCCTTCTTCTTTGCCTTCTTCAGGAGATGACAAAAGTGGTATACAGTAGATGTGCTATCTCGTGATATGCTCCTGGAAATTCTGAAACGCATTCTCGACTCGAAAAGATTACTTAAGTAGGGTTGTAATAGTAATTGCCTGCCACGCAATCCCAAGATATTTCAGTCACGTCAGGATACCGGCTTTTGAATGAGCTTCCTTGCAGCTGCCTCTGTAAAAAGTGGCTACTTAAGCAACATGATTTTTTCTCATTGATTTTCGATGTCCTTAGAAATTCAAATATATTTTATAGAAAACATGCACCAACATATTCCTTCGTGCTTTTATTTGGTATCAGCTTAGGTGTTCTTCGAAGTTATACTTGAAGAAAGAGCATTTTCAGGTTTTTACGCGCTTCTAATTATGACACTTTTCAAGACCCTTAAATGTCCATTCATACAGCGTTGCAACGGCACGTTTATTACTGTCGCTTACAAAATGAGCAACATGATCCTCATTCATTGTGAGGTTTTATAACCCTACTAGTATGTCGAAATTTAGAACTTTCCTTATACGGAAGTATACAGCTTGTAGTTTGGAAACCCTGAATGTAAGTTTAACGGCAGGCAGCGTTCATATTTATTCGAAAATTTAAGGAGTTTTTTCAAACCGAACGATAGTCTTCCTTCACGTATAAAATTTGAAGAAGAAGTGATTTGTTACCAAAGTGGAGAGGAACGAATATTTTACGAACGTTTTCTATAAAACACATGCAAACTTCGAAGGACGTCGAAAATCGATGGGGAAAAGCGCACTACCGTAGACTCGAAGAAGCGAAAAGACTACGACCTTGTAGAGAGTACTGATGATGACCCTCTCTCCCACCGCACTCCCTAGGCCCTAATGCAATTTTACGCGGCAGAATACTTGAATATCATAGGGCAGTGGGGCGCACCCTTCTGTCCTGTGATTAGAGGTCGAGATCGGGTCTGTAATTCATTTAGGCCCCCTGCCCCCTAAAACGGGCCACGCCGTATATGCGAAGGGGTCAGATGGAAGTCTGGTAGGCTATATTGAGAATGCACGCCCACAATAAATACCAACATTGGGGTGTGGTGGCACGCCCATGTGCAGGCTCGTTCAGCGTCCGCTTCGATTCATGCTCTCTCCCCGCCCTTTCTTTGTTCTTATGGTATAAAGTTCTGGTAAGTGTTGATTGTGGACCAGAGGGTGTGGTGGTACGTCTAGACGCGCGTTTACGCCGTGCCAGCCACCTGCGCCCTCTCTCACCTCCGGTCTTCTTGAATGTGCCTTGGCACCGCGGCCGGATGGGGGAGGAGGAGGAGGAGGGGGCGCGGTAGAGGCTGCGCAGGTCTTCTACCACTATAAACTGGATCACGCGTAAGTCATTGTCCCTACTCTCACCCTGCTGTGAAGCACACGGTGGGCTTTGGCGGCAACGACGGGCGAACTGTCGTTTGACTCCTGTTGCTGTATCAAGCGCATTGTTGGATAACTGACTGACTCTGGGGGTCGGAATCCGACTTGTACGGTCTGAGATTGCGGGGCACCACTGGCAGATAACGGTAAATAAGTCAGACATGACCGCATCAGTGTCCCCGTCTTCGCCTAAGTCAAAGACTTTCCAAGAATTCCTTCTATGTGCTCAATGGAATAAGAAATTTATTGGCCTGACGTTTCGGATTCTCACTCGAACCCATCATCAGAAACAGTCGCAGATGGGGGTACTGGTGGCACAAGGAATGCACCATTTATAGCACGTGGCTGCCGTGGGACCGCATGCGTACTCTAATTAACAGCCTAACACGCAGAAGGTCCCCAGTTCGAAACTGGGCGGAGCCACCTGAGGTCCTGCTTTTGCCTCACCACATGCCAAAACCACAGCCTCGTGTAAATGCCGAGAACCCACGTGAGTGTCTGAATGCGCCTTTCGCCAGTACGTAATTCAACCATTTTCGGTCCAGGGAGACTTTTCTACTCCCTGCGCCGTACTGGATAGGACATTTCAGAGGCATGCATAAACTCTGCCAATGTATCACCGTTTGTGCAGGCAGACTGCTAATTCCACGTGGATGAGAGAGTTGGCTCCCGGATACGGATGTGTTTCCCCTGAAATATTACGATTTTAGGGTGACCTTGATATTCTACTATAAGTTGGATTGTTGTCATTTGCTCATTGCTGCGATTTGATTGGCTCTGGCGGCCCAGGGGCCTGGCTCGCTAACGCCGCAGATGACTGCTCACTTGATTATTGGCAAATCGATCGGACGACGCGCTTGCTTTCGCGCGAGCGCTCTGTCACGCCATTTCCCGCTCGCCCACGCTGCTGCGCGCACGCAGTTACTGCTCTCACGATGTCCATTGTTCGCCCTCAGGCGGGTCTCCACAGGCAAGTACTTGTCTTTTCAACTGCCGTGTTCGCCCTGGGCACTAGCAGGCGACATCGAAAGCGTCGACGCCATACCTCACCATCAAGGAGGCGCAAGAACAATACTCTGAAAGTCTGCCTACGCTGGATTATGGAAAATTTGATCCAGACGGCGAAGACCATAGAGGATATGAAGGTCAAACAGTCGGCGGGGACATGGGCATTGCTGCGACCCAGCACCCACTCCAGCACCGCACGGGCCTGGGTTCCAGCGCATGGGTACCTTGGAGGAGCTGGATGAATTTACAAACGCTATATTGGACCCAAAGTTCAGACAGCAAGCGGTAAATATGCCCAGTAATTAAACATTTTTTACTAGATTTCCTACCTCATGGCAAACGGGGGTGATACTATTTCCGCCTTCGCGGATAGGACGTTAAGTATCCCGTTTGATGACAGGATTACCCTAAACTGACGTTTTACGGCCGGCCCCAGGGGAAGAGGGCTTTCTTTGAATCCAATTTCATTATATGTCATGTAACAACATAGATGCTTTCGCGGTGTGGAACGATGCATGCAATTACGACCAACATCAGCTGGAGAAGGCCTTCCGAACTGCCTTGAGGAAGGCTTATGACAGATTGCACAAAAGAGGTTATAGGCAATCGACCTCACTATGTCCGGACGGTTAGTGATATCTTTCTAACACTTGATTCATGTTTTTGTACTACTATTCTGCTGCCATACACTGTTTCAATTGGCAATTAATGTCGTCTTCTTTGATTTTAGACAACAACTATGACGGGAACATAGAAGACAGAAAACATTCATCCCCGGGGCCGGCCGTTCCCTCAACACAGCCCTAAATTGAGTCAATTGTACATATTACATTTATTCCCCTATTTCTTGTACAGCTTCTTCGCCGTTCGTATTTCGCCTTTTTGGAGATTAATACTTCTAATATCTCTTTTAAATAAAAAGCCATTTTAAAAAAACCAGACTTCCTTATGTCCTGCTTAAGGGAAACCAAAATCGGGGTGATGGAGGGGGACAAACGGATGAGGTTGGGGTAGGGGTTATTTTTAAATAAAGGGGTGGGTGTTCCGTCCACTTAAGCGTCGTCCGGCGGAGCCTCGTAGCTCAGGTGGCTAGAGCTTTGTCTGTACTAAAGCCTTCCCCTTACTGCGTGGATTACGATCCCACCGAGGCGCCGAGTTTTTCACAGTTGGGTCAATACGAACTATTCAAAATCTGTCAAAATACCTATGAATGTAGATTTAGAAGATGAAGATGCGACCACTGGAACAAGAAATTTATTGGCCTGACCTTTCGGATTCTAACTCGATTCCATCATGAGAGACAGTCGCAGATAAAGGTGATGGTGGCACAGGGAGTGCAGTATTTATAGCACGTGGTTGCCGTGCGACCGTATGCGCACTGCAATTAACGGCTCTTATAATCACCGCTGGGGTCGTAATTGATGCGGTGGTGGCTTGTCAGTCCGCGTCCGAGTCGTTAATGGCCGTGATTTCGTCATCCAGGCTAAATGCTGGTGTGACAGTTGCTCGGCAAATTGGCTCACTGTCACTGGGATAACGGCTCGTCCGCTCCCTCCCCACGTGACCGATTCCCCCGCCCAGGGAAAATCTCAGCACGGAATATGGTACCGGGAAGTCATTGCGCTTGTTGATGGATTGCGGGCCTGAGAAACATGACTTAGGCAGCTTGCGGCTTACGCGGTTGTCACCCCTTGAGAGGATTTCGGCCATATTTTTAAGTTTCAAGGGGCCGAAACGGTTCAAATGTCAAAGACGTAACATTAACGCCGAGAATTTCGTCCAAACCTACCAGGCTAATTCTGTCTTCCCAATGCCCACTGTCTGTACTGAATGACCGACAGCGATACCTTCGCCAAAATAAGGCGAAATCTGATGCCAGAATGCCATCTAACCAGGTATCCAGTCCAAAGCTGCTATGTTAAAGACGTGGCTACATGCGAACTCCCTACAAGAGGGTAGAAATATATATCAGCGAACTAAACCATATAATGTTTAAATTCCGCCAACTCCGGCACCTTTTCAGAGTCATTGGATATGCCCAGAGTTCCAGGTGGGCCCACGTAGTTGAGTGGCTGCAACGCTGCGAAGCCTTCTGCACCCACTGAGATTTGGGAACCCCGAGGTGAAGGCTGGTCTCAGCACCACTGCAACTTACCGTACTAGTGTTGACATACGAAAAAACCGATGCCAACCATACATATGTGCGTACTTAAGACCAGGTCAGGTGTACCGAGGAGACGAAAATACAGCGATCTGGCACAAGACTGTAGTGCACTCTTACTCGAACATCACATGTGCACAGTTTTGGCACGATTTGAGATCGAAATCGCCAGTTTATGCGGACTGCTTGCCCTTAAAACGATTCACGCAGTTGACGCACCGGACCAACACAGGGGTCAGCTGGGAATCCAGCGGGCGTTATTGAGGATGCGCATCCGCAGCATATTCCAATATTGAGGTGCGGTGGCACGCCCATGTGCAGGCTCCTGCCGCGCCAGTTGGGGTTCGTGCCGCCCCCCATTTGTGTCGTGATACGAAACCCTGGTCAGCGTTTGCTGTAGGCCAGGGATGTGTTAGTACGCCTACGCATGGGTTTTTGCCGTGCTTGCCGTCTGAGGCCTCTTTTACCTCCGGTCTCCTTGACTATGTCTTGACACGGAATCCAGACGGGAGTGGAGGAGGAGAAAGTGTGGTACGTGCTGTGCAAGTCCGTCATCACCTAAAGTCACCGCTCCTGCTTATATCCTACTGTGGAGCTTACGGTGGACATCATCGACATCCTTGGGCACAATGCCATACGGTTCCTGATGCAGAACTAAGAGCGTTGCTGTGAAATCAATTGACTGGTGTTTGAAATCTGGCATGTGCGGCCAGAGATAGCAGATAACTGCAGATAAACCAGAAATGGCCAAATATATCCCTGTCTTCGCCGATATGTAAAAACTTTCCACTTGAGCCATTCGCTAAGGCGATCCGGACCTCGACACGCCATTCTCATTATCCGGCATTCACGCGCAGAAGGAAACCTCCACGCCGCGGAGCGGTCTCGGTGTACGGAATGTGCGTGTTCGCAACTCTAGAACCAACACGCCACAGGGCCGTGCAAAAGGGCTTTTTTTATTTATTCTATGTGTTGCGCTCTATTTTTGCTGCGTGTCTATTTAACGATTTCGAGCATGAATTTCTTATAAAATATTTACGGTTGCTTTCCGTTTTACAAAAAAAATCCATGCACCTCTATAAACTCTCATCTGTTTTTTGAGCATATCAAAAGCAATTGTTGTTAACAGGAAGAGTATGATTCACAGCTGCGCAAACTTTGGAGAGAGAGAGTCGTCACAAAGTTTTGCAATTCGCATGAGCAACTACGACCGCAAATCCCCTGAGGCCCAACTCACCAGATCTCTGTCTGATGCAGTTAGGAATAATCATTACCCGTCTGGCCTATTCCGAATGTTACTTTGTTCTCGAGGGATGCGGTCTGTGATTCTTTCGGGATGCCGACGAGTAATCGAAAATCGTGCGGTGTTGCTGAATGAAGAAATGAATTAGTGAATTTCCGTAGTCGGGCCGGGTGGATTTGGAATTTCAACCCGACATCAGTTGGCTGTCCATATTCACAGTCGTTAGCGAGTAATATTTCTGGGATAAAACGCACGGCCAACATTCACTTTTGCCTTGAAACCTTTACGGTAGGGCGAACATCAGCCAACAATTTTGAGAAATTAGTATAAAAAGTTCCCCTTTCCCCGGCCCATAATGTACAGAAAATGTACTAACTTATGAAAGGTTAACCGAGATTCTGAAATGCGCTTTTTGAACTGGAAAAAATTACCTAATAGGGTTATAATATTAATAATCACGCAGCATAATTCCAGGATAATTCAGTTACTTCGGAATGGCAGCTTTTCAACGAACTTCTTTTCGGCTGTCTGCGAAAACAATACTTTGTAAAAAAATAACTACACATGAAGGATAAATTTTTCTCGTGGATCTTCGATGCCTTTATAAATTTTAACATATTCCATAGACAACATGGACAAAAATATTCCTTCTTTTACTCATTTTGTAAAAAGTTACATCTTAAAATTTTATACTTGGAAAAGGGTATAAATCGATTTCAAAAACTCCCTTAATTCCTGAATAATCTTGAATTCGACCTTCCATTGCACTTATATTCGGGGTTTCTGAACTCAAAGTTTCATATTTTCCGTGTATAGAAAACCATATATTTTCAGGCAGTTTTGGCAGGGGACCATGTGGCGTTCCTAAAATTTAGCAACAGATCCGATCCATATTGTGAATTTTATACACAACACTACTAAATGCATAGACACGATGTTTTATGAACGAGCCTTTCACGGTCTCAAAAATCCCATAATTATAAACTTTTTTAAAATGGAATCATACCCCTTTTTCGAGCATAAAATTTGATAAAAGTGTAATTTTCTACCAAACGAGCAAACGTATGAATATCTTCATGCATGTTTTCTAGGAAATATATTTGAGCTTATAAGGGTGTCGAAAATCGACGAGAAAAATTCATGCTAAGTAGTCATTTTTCATTGAGCGTAATTTTTTACAGATGGCCGAAATAAGGTTTGTTCAAAAGCCGGCATTCTGGAATAACTGAATTATCATGGAATTATGCCGCGATGGAATTAATATTACGACCCTGCTTAAGTAATCTTTTTGAGTCGAATGAAGCCCAGACAGAAGTCAAGGTTATAATCTTAAAAACAGAATTCCCTGAAATGTATTTTAGGTGTTGATTCAGTCACATCTGGCTGAGAAGCAAACTGTGACTTAATTGGTACTTAAAACACATTCCGGAAAAATCTAGCTGTTTAACCTTCATTAACCGCGCTTCTATTCTGCTAAACTAAACCTAACGGATGTAATTTTCACCGGAGACCCATTCAAAGAAGAATGAATTGTGTCATTCTGTTTTTTTCATAATGGGTACTCTTTCTTCTCTGTCCAAAGGAGGAAGACGCGCATCCTCGAAATCTCCAAGAGTCCGATTGCGAAGCACGGACAGCTAATCCCAAGACTCCTTCCCCGTCCCCTCCCTAAACAACAGACAGAACTATAATCTGACCTGTGAGCTCTGAACGTCCTTCAACGCCCTTGCCCCATGTTATGGAGAGTGAAAGCGGCGTAGAGCCACGGCCTAAGGCGCTAAACAGGGGACCAAGCCGACGACGTGAGTCACGCGACCGACCGGCGCGCACTGCAGCGCCGAGGACGCGTGGTGGCTTTGCTCACGTGTGCGGCCCAATCAATGGCCGGTCGAATATTCCAGACGTTTCCGCAGGGGGGCTATCGCGCACGCGGTGGCCAATCAGCGACCAGCACGCAGGAACATTCTAGAACGCCCTCAACGGCTGGTACGTCATTGGACGGAATGTTCCAGAACGACCAGGAGCCAATATAAATAGCACACCTTTCTTACGAGTTGGTAACCTCCTCCTGTCCGCAAGTTCCAATAAAGTGCTTGTCCTCCGAACCGGCTCTCTTCCTGTCCTACCTTCCTTCCGGGTCATAACACCCCATATTGTCCTTTATTGAATGTTTAACTTTTGTTATTCTGCTCTCCCTTATATCACTGTACAGGCCTGATGATGAGTAATCGGAAGCGTGCGTTTTCCAGACTTGACTTCTTAGAATACGCAGAGAGCAACAGGCCAGACGCGAACGGCTGTTTCAAGGTCGCTACCGATAGTCAGTGCGCCATGAAGTGAAACGCCTATCCGCGTCTGGCCTGTTGCACTCTTTATGCACGCAGTCTGCCCAATTGTGTGCGTTTGGGTGGAGGGGCGGGCTGGTGGGTTGAGAGCCAAGCTGTCACGGCTCTTTCTTAAAGCGACCTCTGACACTCATTCAAGCGTGGTGTGGTGTGTGCTTTGTGGGTAGGTCCTCTCAGTCGACGACTGTTTGATTACCCTGCCTTGAAGCGTGGCGGCCCAGGCAAATCCAGGGCCACGTGTCACCCTTCTGGACCCTAAGGTCTGTAAGCGTCTGCTATAACTTGACCCAAATGTGATTAAACGCGCGTCGTCCGGCGGGGCCTCGTAGCTCAAGTGATTAGATCATTGGCTGTACTAAAGCCTTCTCCTTACTGCGTGGGTTCGTATCCCACCGAGGCGCCGAGTTTTCCACAGTTGGGTCAGTATGAAATATAGCAGGATCAGCAAACAATCCCCTCACAGTCTGGTATGCACTGGCAGTTCTCTGGAACCTGGTTCCTTACCAGTTGATGCTCAGCCTCTGAGTATGCAGATCGTGAGCATAGTCGCCCAGTCATCCCCACCCTTCTCACTCGTTGTGGTGTTGTTGTTGTTGTTGTTGTTGTGGTTCGAAACCCTGTGTACGTGTTTTTTTGTGGACCAGAGGGTGTGGTGGTACGCCTAGGTGCGGGTCCGGTCGTGTCAGCCACCTGCTCCCTCCCTTACCTCCGGTCATCTTGACTATGTCTTGACACCGGGTCCATGTGGGAGAGGAGGAGTGAGTGCGATGGATGCTACGCAAGTCTACACTCACTATAAACTAATTCACGCGCAAGTCACTGTGCCTGCTTCACTTTGCAGTGGAGCACACGGTGGACATCGTCGGATGCGACGGTCGAACTGTTGCACTCTTGGTGAGCTATCTTCTTTCTTTTTTGATGAAGAAGACTGTCAAGTAGAATGCAAGTAAACTTTGCATTTTTTACCAAAAGTAGGTGCCTTCTCACCTCTGTGCTTCGGTATATGAGACGATAGTGATGTAAAAAATAGCGTACTCCCGGGGCTACAGTCATTCATGCAACAAAAATAAACTGCCTGGCATACTGTCATTCACACCAAAATTCATCTGAGTACATCTCATGGCGAATAATGACGCACTGCATACAAGTAGCATACGACGCATGTACACTAAAGACAGGTTTGCCCATTTTGACGGGAAGGCAAGAAATATCGTGTGGCAAATGAGACACGGTATACGACTGCAAGGAAGGGTAGCATGCGGTCACCGGCACAGCGATAGCATTCGTCCGAGCATTCGTACACCTACAGGAACTGACAGCAAGTAACTGTGAGAGGACAACAACACATGAGCGGTGTTTGTAGTCCAGCAAAGCGGAGGAGGGTGGCGGTGGGGTCGTGTGTTCTCTGCTGGGGTGGTTGGAGTCACGTTGCCTGACCTTCCATGGTCTTTCACTTTGGCGGTAGTGGACGTCCGTGGCTGGAAATCAGGCCACATCATTTGATTGCGTGGGCGTAACGCGTGATAACAGGGCGGGCATAATAGTACGTCTATGTGTGGAATTGCTCCCGTGCCCACACCATTATTTACGCGCCAGGGTAGGGGGTGATATCTTGGCACGGCGGCTTGACCACTTCAGCGGTCTGTTTGTTCTCGCGTACTAACTAGTTAGGCTGAGCCGTCGTGTGGCCTGGCCTGGATAATTACAAGGGCAGTTTTAGCAAACAATCTGCCAAACTGCATTCTGACTGGTCACACATACACTCAGTCAGTCCTTCATCTGCGTGACTCTTGTACGCACAGTTTCTGTCGAAAGTAGGGGCGACAGTCACATCAAGTTCGGCAACAACGCGTCCAGTCGCCCCTGATACATTCGAAATATGCGGTAGAGAATTCGAGAGGGCTTACGATTTCCTCCTATCCGGTTTCTGTAGGCAGCGGCTTATAAAGTTGGCTTCGTAGCCTTTCATTGCCAATTGGCTCGTCTAGACCAGAAATATTTGCCGAAAGGAGACCCGGTAAAGACATGGGAGACTGGAATGGTCATCACTAGTTTATTATTAACAATTCACGGTTTTAGATTTTCGGAAATTCCCATAGCAGTAACCAGAAGACGAGGTTTATGAGCGTCTTCTATGCCATGATCAACAAACCATGGCCCTCACAGCCTAGTGTGCGCTGACACTTCTCTGGCGTCTGGTTCTCTGGCGGTAGATGTGGTTGAGCTCCCGCTAGATATAGAGGTCATGAGTATGGCTGTCCAGTCATCCTCCCCCTTCTGATCCGTCGTAGTGCTGTTGTTGTTAGTTCAAATCCTGGCCACTTGTTGTGGAAACCAGGGGGTGGGGAGCGGAGCGCCTAGGTGCGGGCATGGCCGTGCCAGCCATCTGCGTTTTTCCTCATTTGGTCTTCCTGACTCTTCATTGATATTTTGGCAGACTCTGTCTTGAAGCTCAGCCATCGTCGTGCTTCTGCCCAGACTCTGTCTGACTCTGACTCTGTTTTGACACTCAGCCATCCTCGTACTTCTACCCAGTAATTCACGTCTTTCCTGTTGTTATTGTCGTTGTTGTTAGTCGAAATCCTGATCGAGGGTTTGTTGTGGACCAGGTGGTGTGAAATGGAACGCCAAGGCGCGGGCTCGATAGCGCCATCAATCTGGGCCCTCCCCCACCTCCGGTCTGCCTGACTCTGTCTTGACACTGGGTTTTGGCGTGGAGGAGAGAGTACTGTAAATGCCGCGCAAGTCATCGCGCCTGCTCTCAGCTCGCTGTGCAGCACACGATGGACACCGTCAGACGCGACGGTCGACTGTCATTAGTAATAATAAGAACGCAACAATAAACTCCGGAAGTTCTACTGATGATTTAAATCTTGCACATCGATTACTTGGCTAAACGTTCTAGCCCCCAGATCCAGGAAAGAACTTTTGCAGGCTGAAAAGTCTCAAACATTTAGTTCCATCCTACCGTTCTGACTTGTCAGCAAAGCTTCCAGTTCATTTATAAATGGTTGGCTGTTGGCTGGAAGTATGCTAGAAATGGCTACACCCTTCTCCCGATTCCTTATTATTTGCGACATTTGCCAGCAATCCCTGGTGTTTTTGAATTCGACGGGATAGCTCATGTTCGTGTGATGCACGTGACGGCGGAGGCCAGTAGATGTCTGGCTCATATTATTGACATTTTGCATTTGAAAAAAACGGGCTCTTTCAACTTCCTAGGTTTACGGAAGCATGCGCACATAGCTTCTTTTCTTTTAACTAGGTGACCTGGAATATGGTCTGCCTACCATCATGACTTGAAATCGCATGTGGATCTCCGCACTGTTTGCCAAAAAATTTGTTTGCTCACCCCTGTCGAAGAATGAGCTGGCTACAACCGCACCTCCGGGAGAAGGATGCCAAACCACAGAGGCCAATTGATTTGGCGCAATTCCAAACGCCAGAAACGCCTCTCAGTCCCCGTAATGCACCTGCAAGTGACCTTCGAAGCCGACCAATCATCTTTTCCGCATCGGCTTTCACGAGCCCTGTGTGGCTTCTGATTGGCTGATTCCCGCCATTCACCTCGCAAAGCCCAGGCCATGCTGCTACAGGCTAGGAACGGAAAAGCCTTCAGTGCACGTCAGGCTACATCACCATACGATCATGTAAGTCCTGAAATCCCGTATTTTCATCTGACATGCGTGATTTCCACGATTTATGCCGGTTCACTTTTAGAGATGGGGAAAATAAGTTTTTTTTCGAAAAGGGGCAATTTTAATTAGAATCTCTCCCCGATTCCCTTGACAAGGTGGTTTCCTTTGGCAGTTGTTTTTCATCCGAACAGGGCTTAGACTCGCAGTTTTGACCACCGCAGTAGTCAAAGTTAGAAGTTCTTACGAGTCTCAACAGTCCCATCCTACTTGTTTTCGCGTCTTCAGCTCTGCTAAATTGTGAGCGTCGAATTTGTTCGCATTAAGTAGACACAGGTTGCTTGCCTGAAATACGGCGAAATCACGACAGAAGCAGGTCGGTTTGTAGATTAATAGTAACTATCCCAACAGTCTAGCCTATTCCCGGATTTTTTGGAGTTAACAAGTTGTTAGGAGGGAACATGGCGGACAGAACTCACCGCCATATTTAGGAAAACAAACCACCACTCTACCGAGGAACACTATACATACTCTCAAGTTAATTTAGGCAAAATGGCACTCTGTATTTCCGCTGAAAACTTTTGCGGTCACACCCGACCATTCAACTCCGGAAGAATCACTATAGTAGTATGATGTAATTGTCCACTGTTGCGCAAATCTAATTAATTTTCGTGCAGGTATTTGACGAACATTTGCTCTTGTCGAATCTGAGACTACGTCTCTTTCGTGTTTTGTCTCCTAAAGCATTAGCAATTTCAGTTTTGAAACTACGGTGCCCGTTGCATTTTTCCCAAACATCATCTGCGTCTTTGAGACTTCTTAAAATTTCAAATTTCCTTAAGTTGGACCACATTTTATCATCCTCAAAAGTTAAAGGCTGACATTTCCTTTGTGTAATCGTTGCTGTCGACAGAAAGGTGTCTCGAGAAAAATCCGGAATGCCAGGGTGTAACAACTAGTTTGAGAGCACGCCAACTACTTATTGATTTCTCAATCGCGTTTAAGAAATACTCATTCTTGGCGAAAGATCGGGGGTTAGTAAAATTTAACATAAACGTGCATCATAGACGAGGCATTTGCCGATTCTGCAACCGCCGTGCATCATGCAATTTTTACATTCTCCATACCGCGACCATTCTGTAGGGCAGGACTTGAATGCAAGCAGCTTCTGAAGTGCAATTCTCGGTCTTAGACCACCAGACACGCAAAAGTTCAATACAGAAGCGACTTTCGTGCTGTCGTCTGATCTCATTCTTTGGATGTTTTGTTGCGTTTGAATTCGCATGACACCTGAAGCGTGGTCTCAACCGTCGGGCGACGCCCGAACACCAGTCGACTTCTTGCATCCGCATCGATCGACGCACCTATTTTCAGTCAGTAGACAGTACACAGCACTCTTGTCACTCTTCAATAGGGTGATCTATGAGGAGCTCTGGACGTCACACCCAATTAAACTCGTGAACATGCTGACAGAACTGCAGTCGTTAAAACCCAATTAACCGATTAAAAGAAACCGGATATTTACAGAGCGGGTACATCTGGACAATCAGTTGAGGCCCCTCCTTTTTCGAGGATAACTTTTCTTCAAATAAAAAGATAAATCCGATTGGCTTATCTACGTCCATCGACTTTGCACCTGCGTATACTGAGGTCGAAGATTCCTGAATGCCTTACAAGTGTTGTTGTTACGGCTTTGGAGGCCGTCGAAGACGTCAACGGGCTCGCCGCCATATGCCAGTCGCTGCGAAGACCCCCGTGTGCCGGTTAGTCCGCTTTTATGGTTATGAATTTTGGACTGTGCGTGTTGGGGACGAGGGGAAACCCAAGACTTTCGAACACCGTTTCTTAGCTGAGTTTCCTCAAATCAAATCCTCTGCGACAACATCGTGAAGGTATCTCAGACCATTCATGCGACACGACTGAAGCGGTTTGTGCGTGTTCCTTGCCCTCCGCCATATAAGTAGCACGCTGCTGCCTAAAATCCGATGCTGCTGCTGATGCAGTCTGCAAAAACTCGCCCCTCACTGGCTTTTGGACCTTTGATATTCAGTCTTTGTCGTCGGAGAAGACAGCAGATTGAGATGTCTAGGTCCGCTGCCACATACAGTCCAGCGTCGAGAGATACAGCCCTCGATATTATCGAATCGGGTTAGACCAGTTACGATCAATGAACCCTTTTCAGAATCTTCTCTCAGCTTTGATTCGCACGAGGCCTGTGGATTATATCACCCACAAAAGTAAAGCCATTCTTAGGGGAAGGGCTTTTCTTCCTCGGGTAAGTAGCATGTATCCCGCACAAACGACCGCCCTCATCATTTCCAATAATCGAGTATAATTGCTCCGCGTAACTGCGGTTATAGCCATTTATACATAGATTTACCCGAGATCAATTAAGTATTTCTCTAAACTAAATGGTAGCGGCGCTTGAAGTTCCGTCTCGCGTTGGCAACATGGCACATCCTACCACCTTTTTGAGTGAGAAAACAACTTGCTACAGAGAAAAAATCAACTTTAACTCTCCGGGTGAGCCATCTGATGAAAAAACAGTTTTTCCGAAGACCTTTTTCCTTTAGGCTGATAGCAAACTTACGGGCTGACTTCTGCTGCTCTAATTCGAAAGTCTCCTTCTAACAACAAAATAATGGGATGCTGGTTCTGCCCGTTTTTTCGCAAGACGTGGGGGGAAATTACACTGAGATTCCGATTTTGATGTTAGTAGGCTGCGTGTGAACTTATTCACGTCAGATGGGTTGTGGCCAAACTCTCTGGGGGTCGTCGCTTTGTCCCACATCTTCATCTCTGTCCGGCAGGAATGCTAGGAATCTGATTTAAGGTCAAGGTCAGATGAGGGCGACGACTGTTCCTGCGGTGACTGTGGATTGACGAGAATTCTCTGGTCTGGTTAGCGCAAAACAGTCCAGAGTCCGCAAAATTCCAAGCTGGTGGCGCTTATCGATCTAGCCAGACTGTTGGAGGGAGGGCTCACACCAAGTCCCGTTTCTGGGGGAGGCAAAGGATGTCTCTAAGAATTAGGGGTGAAGATTCGAGTTCCGTTTTTTGCGAGAGGAGGTCGGCCTCTAGAACGGCTGGCATAGTTGTTTGAGCGGTAGGACTGACGTGTGTGGAGGTCTAAACAGAACATTAGAACAGGAACCGCTTGCAACATGGGTGGCTTTGAACCAGCTTCCAGTGAAATGAGAGTTAGATTTAAGGTTGGGGTTAGGGTTAAATTGATGATTAGATTTAAGGTTTGATTTAAAGCTAACGGTAACGTAAGGCAAGATCACATTTAGGGCTAAGGGAGAGGGGAGTACGGTTAACTGCAGAGTTAGGCTTTGGAGTAGAGTTGAGGCTATGACTAGGGCAACGGTTTAGTTATAGGCGAGGTTTGGTCCTGCATCATATGGTTAGCTTTCTACAAAAATTTTGGTAGAGGCGAGTACACCGACTTTACAAATATCACGTATTTGCATCTTTCTTACCACTTTACTCCAACGAGTGACTGTGCCACGGGGGGAGGGGTGATTATACGCCAGCCTCGGTTTCTTCAGGTATCAGTTCACAAGTGCTTCCCTCCGCGAGGTTCGAGCCCGGCTTGCGCTCCCTTTATTATCCTAATCCACAGGGTGGCCAAGTAGACTCGTTAATGGAATTGTTTCGACGGTGTGAAACTCCGTCGGTTCCACTACAGTAGCCATGCACTGCAAATTACCACGCGGTACCCTTAGTGACCTTACAGTTGTGATTGGGCCACTCATAGTCCAGCGAGTGGCCGTGTCGGGGAGGGGGAGTGTGTACACGCCACCTTCACTTACTTCCTTGGCTGACTTCGAGCTCTGCTTGCACTCTCTTTCGCTTCCTGACCCAGCGAGTGGCTAAGTTAGGTATGCTATGTAAGATTTTTTTGTCTAGGGGATGACGAAAGACAATTGACGCGCATTGTCGTAGGCTTTGGCCAACCATAGAATCACTTGTTCGACACGGTTAAATAGTTGACTATTTTTGTACATAACCCAAATTCCAGACGACGAAGTGGGGACCCAGTCTCGAAAATTTACACAATAAAGATTATTCTCTTCCCAAATAATCTTACTTATTTTCAAGGGGGGCTGCAGAACCAAACCTCGCCCAGTAGATATCACGATTATTGTTAAAATTATGCGCAGGTTCGTCTTTATTACTTGAGCGGGACGTTCCTATTTCCATGTCCTATTTAGACATCCACATAAGTCAGTCCCGCCGCTTGAGGTTTCAGACCGCTGCACGCGTCTGATATCACAAACAGTGGGATAAAAGTAAAGTACTTGCATCTACAGCAATTGTTGTCGTGGCCTCCTTTCGCTGCATAGTGCGACTAGCGAATGAGGGAAATACGTAGAATTGCGCCGCGCCCATATTGCCCATATGAAGAAGGACGAATCAAGAAGCCCTGTTTCAAGGTCAACTGATAAGGCATATGAGCCCTTCCCCGGGATGTCCGCTGATATGGAATTCAAGGTTGGAGCGCGTAGCGCACCGTCCAATCATGTTCAAAGGGTGACAAAACGAGGAGGAAAAGAAGTGAGTCAATGCAAAAAAAACTAAACGATGAAGAAGTCGTAGGCGAGGGGACGTCAAACCACGATGAGTAAGCCAAATCAGCGACACGACCTAGCTGTTTGCCAAATTGCGAATCAGCCATCGGAATGTGGACTACCGCCAGATAGCGCAAAGGACTCGAGAAGCCAGTTATGGGCCAGTGGGATGTCCCGCTGTTCAACAAGTGCCCTGTGATGAATGAATGTGGGGATTTGCTTCCGGAATTCAGAACTCACTTCGACATATGCTCACCTTTTCGAGAGGCCTTTCCGTGCATACACAAATACAGGCGAATTTATAAACACGATTTGAAGTGCCACGCGGATGGTTTTCGGCAGTCGGCATTAGAGAGGCTGTTCGCCTGAAAGATTAAGGATTTTACAACTATCTCCTTCGTGACTTATTTTTCCCTCATTTTTTTCACGCTAAAAGCTATCTGTGTTTTTGAATGAAATTGTCCACGTAGCCGCTTCTGATAAGGTCGTTTTCGACCAATCCATTTCTGCGCATAGCATCTAATCTAAGAGTATTTTCTGATGTATCGGAACGGGCTGCAGGTGAAGTGAAGTCGCAAACTTTCGACATCGTAATCTATTGCCACTTTTTTCCGAAACAAATGAACGACTCCTCAGTGTCTTGTTGTGTCGTACATATGCGTATGTGGTTGGAACAAGGTTTTGCCATCGGCTAGTGAGAGTGTGAGGTTTTACAGGCAGATCAACGTGTCGGTTTGTGTAGCCGCTATTACGTGCTCGGCTCTCTAGCAGATCTCGACCGCTTTTGTCTGGGGTGACGCCACTAGTCTCGTGTCCGCAAAGTTATATTCACCGTCTGTCTCCAGAGGGAGGGCAGCAACGTAGGACAGTCAGACGCCCTTCCGCATGAGCAGTTTATTTGCGTGTATATTCGAGAGCTAAACCGCCTTCCCAACCGGCCGGCATAGCTGAAGGGGCAAGTACAGCACGCAATATGGTGAGCAACACCACAATGTTAACCTTTATCCATGTGATCCTTGGTCGTCATCAAGGTAAGCCACTAAAAGTAAATCCTACATGCTTTTTCGAGTATACCTCGAGGGCTCGGAACGGTGTTCGGTGGACTAGTTGATAAAACGTTGCTAATAGAGGAAGCAATTAAAGCGAATTCTCAGAACGATCCGTCAGAATTGCTCGTGGCAGCATGGATGACGGCATTAGGGGGTACATATGGGATTGCGTGAGCACCGAATTCAATGGATACTCCGCGGTTGCCATTCCCCAAACTCAACCAGAAATACACTCGCATTCAAAGTAAAGTCAGCTACTCGTCCGCGGTGATTGTCCAGTTCAGTTGTTCGTGCACCTGTCGCCATTTATCGTCGATCTGCAAGGCCTCAACCTTTCGTACGATTGTCCATTGTCTTAGCCTTGTTAGACGGACCTCATAGTGCCTCACCCAGCCAGATTTTTCCGAGGCTAATTCGGTGACCCAGTCCGGTCTTCAAGCAGTTATCTACCTGTAGCGTGGACGATCCACACCGTTATCTGTGTACCCTCGACGTCCAATCCCAGGCCTGTTTCCGAAGTCTGAGCAGCGACTTTAAACGGCGCCGGTTTGAACTGATGTCGTCGTGAACTTGATTGTTGCAACAGGAGCCATATGGAACACATAGTGATAAAGTGGATATCATGGTTCTCCAAGTTTTACCGATTACTTTATTTCCGAAGTGTTTTATTTGCGGGGGCGGGGGTTGGTTTCTCGGAAGGACCCAGAATGCTAACCGTTAGACGAGGTTTGCATAACGTTGAAAGTTTGAGAAGTGGTGGGCCGCCCCCATGACATGCATATGCGCACATGCCTGCACAGTGCATCGCGAGTGCATTTTTGCGATCCTGGCTTGCGGAAACAGTAATGGTGACTGCCCCGTGAATTCGGAATCTGAAACTAGAGACGGCAAAAATGGCCTCTGTACGCATTTTGTTTTGACACTTGGGGCAGGGGGGGGACCTGCAACAAATGTTTTCTTTTGCCGAACCACTGACTCCGGACCCAAGCCCTCACAAATACACCAGCAGGTAGTTCGTCACAACCGGCGACTGCGGAAAACGCAGTAGCGACTTTCGATGCGTCTATCTCACTCGCTCCTCCCCACACCGTCGGTTGTGTTCAGAATGTAGGTCAAAGTCAAGCTGACCGGGGATGGGAGGGGACGCAGATACTGACTAAGCAGTCCGTCTACACGTGCCACACACGTGCCAGAAGTCGTCATTTTAAAGGCCATGCTGAGGCGGAGCTACGGCGGCCTGCCCATCACGACTCCTCGACACTGTTGAAGTACTCACACGGACTCAGTGCAGACTGACTTATACATTTCATATTGAACCAACTGTGAAAAACTCGGCGACTCGACGGGATTCGAACCCACGCAGTAAGGGGGCAGGCTTTAGTACAGACAACGCTCTAACCACTTGAGCTACGAGGCCCCGCCGGACGACGCGAGTTTAATCACATTTGGGTCAATTTACCCGCCCAGACTGCCCAGGCAGGATTTCCTAAGTAATTCACCTAGAATCTACCAGATGACTACCAGGCTCACGTAATTCATAGATGTTTTGGCAGATTTTGGATAATTCATATTGACCGGCGGGGCCTCGTAGCTCAAGTGCTTAGAGCGTTGGCTGTACTAAAGCCTTCCCCTTACTGCGTTGGTTCGAATCCCATTGAGGCGCTGAGTTTTTCACAGTTGGGTTAATGTGAATTATTAAACAGCTGCTAAAACATCTATGAATTATACATTTCACATTCAGTTAAACCAGTGGTGTAAACACGTGCGCGCTGGACACAGAACTTAGTGCTAAACAACTCCGTGTCGGTAGATAGTTTTGGACGCCTTCAGCGAATGTTAGTTACTGAGTCTTTACACCTCAGACTTCTCGCTCTCGGCCCTTCATGAACACCTCTGCCCCGAAACCCTCGCAGCTCAGACGTTGCTACCTGCCGTGTTTGCAAGACCGTCCAGCCGCGAGCCGGACGCACAGCGTTCTGCGCTCAAACATTTTCACAGAGAAAAGCTAAGCAGTGATGAGGAAAAATCTACCGGCAGGACAGGAATCTGACATGTCCGCGGTTTCGGCCTTGGGGAGGGGGAGGGGTGTGTACAACGTGGGCAACAGCTGAAACCGCAACGACAGATGGGCGGCGTCCAGCTGCATGGGCATTTGTCCGGAAACGGGACCGCGCCAGCTGGTGTCGGTATTCAGGGCACAGATCAGGGGACCAGTCAGGGGATGTGCTAACTCATCTTCCTTTCCGAACTTGTGCGCGGTTCAAGAAACATCTAGAGTTGTTTGCCGGATCTGGTGCAGTTGCAGGCAAAGCAACTACGTCGGAGCAAGCTGGAAGACTGCTCCGGGCGCGAATCGCCAAACACGCGGCAGCGGTACGGAGAAACGACGCCAACTCACAGGTCGCGACCCATTCGACTAACCTCGGCACACATTCAAGTTCGATGAGTCGGAAATTCTCGCGAGAAAGGATGATCGCGTGAGCCGCTAGTTGCTTGAGTCATGGTTCACGGGACATCAGTTTATCAACAAGTGCAACGACATCCCCACCCCATTTTCCGTGCTGAGGCATAGTCTGGCCAAAGTAATTAACCATCCGGAGGGCGTGCAGGCCGGTGAGCCAGATGGTCGAGCAACATCCAACACGGGTGATGAGACCTCAGCAATTAGCAACTTGTTTTCCCTCCATCAAGCACTTAGCGCACCAGCGGGCAGCAATCCTTAATTAAGGGGGCGCGGTTAATTGCTATAGGTATGCGGTAGCAAAGCGACTGCATCCTATAAATACGGCAATATTATGTGCACGAGTCATCCTTTTCTGCCACTGTCTCTGATGATGGGTTCAAGTGAGAATCCGAAACGCCAGGCGAATAAAGCCCTTGGTCCAGCGATCGCTTCTTCTTTTGATCAGACAGCTTTAATGTTTGAACTTCTTCAAGAAATTTAAATGTCAGATCTTGTCCGAGAATCGTGTAAAGTTCACATTTGGCTGATAGACAGTTAATATCTAGGAGCATATAATGGTAGACGCATGATGAACCGAACTCCTACCAACTGCGTCATTTAGCAATGTAAATGAGTGGAACAATTGCTTGAGTTTTTAACTAGTACCCGAAATGGAGGCACGATAAAACAGTATATCAATAGATTATAATTCACAGCTTACCGGAAATCAGAGATCTGATGGGCTTTTCCAAAATCTGATGACCAAATGAGTTGTAAGACTTCCTCGTTTATAACTTTCGGGTCCGGAGGTTTTTAACAGAAACAAACAAGACAGTCAAACAGCCAATAGTTATCCCAGGAATTTAATCGAGGCAAGCAGACGTCGGCGCACAGACGACGGCCAAATAAGCAGCAACCCGAGCAATCATACACCAGCATCCAACACGGGTGATGAGATTTCAGCAATTAAAAACTTGCCTGCCGGCCATCAAGCAATTAGTGCACCAGCGGGCAACAATCTTTGATGAAGGGGAGAGCGGTTAATTATCATAGGTGTGCATAGGCATAGCGACTGAATCCTATAAATACGTCAACCTCCTGTGCACGAATTACTCGTTTCTGTCACTGTCTCTGATGATGGGTTCAAGTGAGAATCCGAAACGAAAGGCGAATAAAGTTCTTGTTCCAGCGGTCACTTCTACATCTTATCAGCTAGTTCCTCGAACTCGCATCTTTGCTTGTATCGGCAAGTCAAGTTTGTTCAACAGATGAAGTCAGCGAGTTTTCACCCATCGTAGTAACGAAGTTAACCGACTGAGTCGTCCATGCGCTAGGCCACTGTTATGTGCATTGAATGTTAACAAACACAGTTTTGGTCTGGTTTCTGAGGCACGAGTCTGTTTCGAGCCAGTTTTCTGCATCCGCACTCACCACCGCCCATCCCTTTTCCCCAGGCCGACGGAGTGGGTGAATACTTTTGGGGGGCCTAGTCCTTCTCACTGCTTCAGCTTATACCATCTAATAATAATAATAATAATAATAAAACCAGGTTTTGGCAAATCCAAATGTACTTGTGAAAGCAGAAGCAATCTCAGAGTGAGGTCGGCAAGGACTAAGGGGACACAGAGACCACAGCTCACTCAGAGCCGTTAATGTCCTCCAAATTAGCCACGTGATAGACGCATTGGACCAACACGGGGGTCATATCGGATCCTGGCAGGTGTTATTGGAATGACAACATTTAGGGTTGCGGTGGCAGACCAAGTTGCCGGCAGAAGTCACGCACATCGGGACCCCTGCCGCCCCCCATTTTTGTTGTTGGTTAAAGTCCTGGTCATTTGCTGTGTGGACCAGGGGGATGTAGAGTGAAGCGCCAAGGTGCGAGGTCGGCCGTGTCATCCACCTGCCCCCTTCCCCCCGCCTCCGGTCTTCTTGACTGTCTTGACACCGGGCCTAGGCGGGCGAGGGGGGAGAGTGCGGTAGGTGCTGTGCAAGTCTACTATCACTATAAACTGGATCATACGTAAGTCACCGTGCCTGCTTCATCATGTTGTGAAGCACAGGAGGCCGCCGGCAACGACGGTCGAACTGTCGTGGTGGCGGACCTAAGTAACAAACTATATGCATCCATGCACAGCGCGGAGATGAAGTCAAGTGAGACCTTTAAACGGAGATCCCTTCAAACCCTCTCCATTGGTCGGCTTGTTTGGAGGGTAACAATCGGGAGATAGCACCCAAAAAATACGCCTAACCAAAGCAGCCTGTCTTACGGGACACGTGGTAATAGGGGTTTTATAGGCGGTGACTGGTCGGGATGTATGATACTAGCCGACGGAAAGCCTTATTTGAACAAGTGAATGATCGACGTTGGCCCGCTCTCCGTTCCATTATTACAAAATGGGTTGCCAAAGGCAGTATAGTGGTAAAGAACGATTGGAAGGCGTATAATCGTCTTCCCTCAGAAGGTTATTTACATTTCTCTGTTAACCACTCAAAGAACTTCAAGGAGCCTACCACCGGACGACACACTAATGCCATTGAGGCATACTGGAGTAGACTGAAAAGGAAACTCTACGAGGGAGGCCCTGTATGTGGTCGGGCTGTGTGGGCTCACATAGACGAAGTACAGTATCGTTTTTGGTTTGGCCTCAATGCCATGTCTTTGACAGATGCCCAGGATCTGTTCCTGTCCCATGTTGTGCAGACTTATCCTATTTAAAAGTGATTTTATTTTCTAATAAACTGCCACAATGCGAATGTATGTCGTATATTCAGGTGTACGTGTGTAACGATGGGGAAGGTTGGGTAACAGTGACCATCGTCCATGTAACCTCCTGCGATGTTCGTTCGGCCAGCCCATGTTACGCCGTCGGGGAAAGTCCAAGTAGTGCGTGAAAGTAGGCCTGCAACCGCTGATATAGCGTGAAGGCGTTTGAGTCCACTGCTAAAGGTACTATTTCTTGGTAACGGATTTTTTTGGGTGCCATCTCCCGATTGTTACCGTTTGGAGTATTTAACTGCATAAGCATGACTTCGCCGCCGTCGCTGTCACGACCTCCCCCCGCTCCCTATCGATCTTCTTCTGCTGCGTTTTGGTTAGCGGCCGTTCGGTCGTGATCTCTACCCGATTTGGAGCTCCATTGTTTTGGAAAGCCGGGCGGATCTATGTGCGTCCACCACTATGTGAATAAAACTACCTACCTATGGCATCCCTGCATAATACTACTCCCTCACCGTGGTACTACTCTCGGCCACCTTTTTTCCGCGTCTGAGAACTTCTTGAACACTCCGCAGATGTTTCGTCGCCAGCTGCCTTGCCATTACCATTCCGTCAAGCTGGACTGCCCCTCATGATGCCTTTCAGTTTTGTGAAATGCGACGACAGCGAATCAGCGTGTGTGTGTCCTGAGAGCCCCTCCTACTGGTGGTACGTCTGCCGGCACGTCTGACACGTACCAACCCCTGTCTGTCTCCAGGGACAACAATCGACTGACCACCTCTCGCTAGCTATGCGCATGTTAGGGTGGAGTGGTGTCAGTCAGTCCGTGTCATGTCTCGTTTCGGTCTAGGGAAGAGGACAAAAAGCTTCGTAGAATGGCCAGTTCTACGTTATTTGCGGTCATCAATCCGACTTTGCTCCGGAAGGCGGTAAAATGTGGTTATGTAGCCCCACCTGCTGTTGGAGTCGGGGTTAGCGTTTGGGGCAACTAGTTCTTAACCACCCAAAGTACAACCGCGCATTCGTGCTAGCTTTTCTTTTGCATACAATTAATTGACCTCGTCGCCTGTGCGTTCCCCGGCCCCACCTATAAAAACCCTTATTACCACCGGTCTCGTACTGCAGGTGGCTGGGGTTTGTTTACTTCAGTTGGGGCCACATAACCACATCTGACCCGGAAGACTTACGAGTCTAGCCCGGTTCTTATTGACCCGGCTATAATACGGGTCCACGCTGAGGTGATGAATATTGAAGATACCTGACAGTGACGTCCACAGAGCTGACTTGATTTCGAGACTAGATAAAGGCCTTTGTTGATAGAAGCGAACAGGCGAGTTTCAGGACGAAATTCAGAATAAAAAGGTGTGATCACTGAAACAAGAAGTTTATTGGCCCGACGTTTCGGATCCTCACTCGAACCTATCATCAGAGATAGTTGCAGATGAAGGTCGTGTAGGCACAAAGAAGTAGTACGTAGTTGCCGTGGGACCACATGCATACTATAATTAACAGCTCTCGTGATCACCACTGGGGGTCGTAATAAAGGCGATGATGGCTCGTTAGTCCGCGTCCGAGTCGTTAATTGCCGCAATTTCATCATCTGTGTGGGATGTTGACGTGATGATCACTCGGGCATTTGGTCCGCTGTCACCGGGATAGTTGAGTGCCCGCTCCCTTCCCACACGTGACTGATTCGCCTGCCCTCGGGGTTGGGTATGGCTGGCTGACGATGACTAATAGGCCAGAAACGATCATTTCAGTCGTCCTTGTCTTTGTTAGCATATATCAGGCTATATCGATGAATACCGCTTTCACGTGAATAGAAGCCCTTTCGACGAACGTCGGTCAAAATGAACAGGAGTAAAAAAGTGAGCTGAAGTATAAGTGCTAGGTTCGGTCGAGGCGTCCGTCCGATTCGCCGACCCTCGATTGGGGAAGTCGTGCTTTTGGAAATCGACGTCAGAGGTCACATCTCAGAATCGTTTTTTCCCAAGAGACGGGAAACATGGGGTGATCTGACGGCCAGCCTTGAAGTGGCCGTTTGTGGTTCTCTTGTCTTCCTGAGTCAGCCACAGGTCAAACGCAGTCCGGGAAGCGAGTCGATCACTGGAACAGGGTTCTTATTCCGACCTTCCAAACTCTCGCTCGGAACCATAATCAGAGACCGTAAAGGATGGATACCAAGGACACATAGTAGAGCAGGATGGTTGGCTGGTTGGCTGGTCGAACATGTCGGCGAGCCGATAATTAGGTAGTCCGCTAATGACACTTACATCGTTGCGTCGCCACGCGGGCAGTATGCAGTCGTTCCATCGATTGGCCTTACACCATCTACAGTAAGTGGGCTAACTCATGAAATCTCAACAAGAATTCCGAAATGCGTTTCCGTTTGGAAAAGATTAATTAAGTAGGGTTGTAAAACCAATCATCATGCAGCATAATTCCATAATAACTCAGTTAGCCCACGATGCCGGCTTTCGAACAAACTTCTTTTCGGCTGTATCCAAAAACCATACTCCGTAAAAAATGGCTACTCATGTAGCATGCATTTTTCTCATTATGTTTGATGCCCCTAATGATTCAATTATATTGCATGGAAAACATGCATAAAAATATTCATCCTTTTGCTCATTCGGTAGAAAAGTAGGTCTTCTTCCAATCACATACTCAAAGGAAGAATATAATTTGGGTTTATAAAACTTTTCCAATTCCCGAATAATTTTAAACCCGACCTGCCGTTACACTTGCATTCAGGGTTCCCAAACTACAAGCCGTATAATTTCCGTGTACGAAAAACCATGCATTTGTCTACGGTAGTAAAGGGGGACCATATAAGGTTCATAAAATTAAGCAGTGGATGTGATCCATATTGTTAACTTTACAAGCCACATCGGTAAATGCAAAGACATGACGCTTTATGAAGGGCCATTTCACGGTTTAAAAAAATCTCACAATTAGAAACTTTTTAAAACCGAACTATACCCTTCCTTCGAGTATAAAATTGAAAGAAGACGTCGTTTTCTACCAAGTCAGCAAAAGAATGAATATTTTTATGCATGTTTTCCATGAAACATAATTGAATGCTTTAAGGACATCGAAAATCAATGAGAAAAATGCATGCCACATAAGTAGTCATTTGTTACAGAGCATGGTTTTTGCATGCAGCCGAGAAGAAGTTTGTTTGGAAGCCGGCGTCCTGGGGGCAACTGAATTATTATAGCATTATGTGACAGGCTGACTAGTTTTACAACCCTACTTAATCAATCTTTTCGAAACGGAAACGCATTTCGGAATTTCTGTCGAGATTTCATGAGTTAGTCCACCTACTGTAGGTGTGCGGACCGAGCGTCAGGGGCTCTGCTGTCGGCGCTGCATCAGAGCAACGCACGCCGCTATCAGAAGCATTCTGCATCACCTGGGAGATGGGGTGCGTCGAGCTGG
>CACRXP010000396.1:281136-297721 GCA_902702965.1 Spirometra erinaceieuropaei | reverse complement strand
ACCGTCTCCGACCCAGGCAATGCCCCGGAAGTCGCTGAGAGGACGACACCTTAATTTGATTAACCACTAATATTTGAAACAGAGGGGTGCGATCTTATACGGCGTCACGCGTCTTCACATTTCGCGCGTATCCTGTCAGAAATGCGCCCAATCACCATCCGCGTAGGTGCCTCGATGAACGCGTCCCGCCTGACGACTAATCGCAGAAACCGCCCGCGAGCGCGTTGTCGTCGAGATGAATGGGGGTGCAACGTGACGGGCACACGATTCGTGTGACTTTCACCGACTGAACTGCGCATATGTTGTCGTCTTGAGTGGTGCAACGGGCAGCTGTCAGAACCCAGTTGGTGAGTCACTGAGTACAACGGCACTGTTTGTCGAACAAGCCAGAGAGCTGCAGGGTGGTAAGCTAACATGACTCTCGGTAGGCGAAATCCCATGAGTTGAGTAATCTCATCTCACGGTAGCGCCCCTGAGATCGAACGTCTTTTACTATGCCAAAATACGGCGCCTGTGGGTAGAGAACAACCGGCAGGCCCACAGGGCAGAGAAAAATCACTGATATGGCTTCTTAGAGGTTATTAAGGCGGTTCGCGATTCTCTGCCCCGACCGAAAGTAGGTAGTTGGTAGGCTCGGACCGAATAAATACAGTGCTTGACCGATCTCATTAAATTTTGGCCGTAATTCTAAAATGTGCTTTCGATTGGGAAGGCTTACTTGGATGGTATTGTAATACTAATCCTCACGCGGCATAATCCCATGATATTTCGAACTCGCCAGGATGTCGGCTTTTGAACGCACCTCTTTTCGATCTCCTACAGAAGCCTCACTTGGTAAGCAATTATTACTTAAGTAGCACGCATTTTTCGCATTGATTTTCGATGGTCATATAAATTCAAATTTATTTTATAGAAAACATGCACAAAATATGCTTTCTTTTACTCATTTGGTAGAAAACCACATTGTCTTCACATTTTGTACCCGAAGAAAGAGTATATTTAGGTTTTGAACAAGTTTCCCATTTTCCGGATAATTTAAAGTCGCCTGATCAGCCGTTGTATTAGCGTTTAGCGATTTCAGTGCATGCTTTCCGCGTAAGGAAAGTCCTATATTCCTCTACGTCTTTAAAAAGATGCCATATAGAGTTCATAAAATTGTGCAATAAATGCGGCCTATGTTGTACATTTCATGAGAAGCATTGACAAACGGACAGGTACGATGCTGTATGAATGGGCATTGCGCGATTTAAAAAATCTCATAATTAGAAACTTCGTTAAAACCAAAACATACCCTTTCTTCGGGCACGAAATATGAAGACCACGTGGTTCTCTACAAAATGAGTAAGATAAAGCATATTTTTGTGCATGTTTTCCATAAAATATATTTAAATTTATATGACGATCGAAAATCAATGTGAAAAAATGCATGCTGTTTAAGTAGTCATCTTTTACTGAGTGCGGTTTTTACTGTAGGTCGAAACGAAGTGCATTTAAAAGCCGACGTCCTGGCGAATCGAAATATCATGGAATTATGCCGCTTGAGGATTAATATTACAAACCCGCCTAGGTCATCCTTCCTAATCAAAAGCACATCTTAGAATTTCGGCCAACATTTTATGAGATAAGTCACCCACTGTATGTTGTCAGAGATATTGAAGAAGCTGGACTGCTGAGCCGCTCATCTACTCGAGGAGCCCGTAAAGTGGCCTCAACCAATGAAGGTCAACACAAGCCCAGATCACCGGCCCTCTGTCAGCAGGGGACAATCAGCCTTCCACTGCGAAAGCCACCAGAGACCAACTCGACAATCCTAAACTTTTGAACAAATTAACCCTGCCCTCCAGAAGGCGCGGGACAAGGACAATTCCCTCAGGACTTCATCTCCAGAAGTGAAAAGGAGACCAATAAATGCGTGACTATCGCTGTGAAAAAAAAACTGTCAAAACATGAGGACCAGTCTCCCCACTACCGTCTTCTATCTCAGGAATACCTTCGGCACTGTAGATTCTGGAAAGTAGTGACGAAATTCGGTAGCCCCGTAGGCTGCACGCGGATAGTCAGCCACCCTGATTGTGGCTTGTTTACGCGCGTGTCGGACAACGAACCGACATCAGGAGTCCATGCTCTGACGAATGCGAGAAGCGGGGGATGGACGCCTAGGATGGGGATCGACATCAGTTGTCCAACTGAAAAGACATGCAAACCGTCACAAAAATTCCCAGCACCGGTGCGTGACCCTTTACTCTTTGATCAGAAGAAGAAGCGATCGCTGGAACAATGGCTTTATTCGCCTGACGTTTCGGATTCTCTCTTGAATCCATCATCAGAGACAGTTGCAGAAAAGGGTGGCTAGTGTACAGGAAGTCGCAGTATTTATAGGATGCGGTCGCCATGCTACCGCATACCTACAGCAATTAACCGTGCTCCCTTCATCAAGGATTGTTGCCCGCTGGTGCGCTAATTGCTTGATGGCCGGCATGCAAGTTGTTAATTGCTGACATCTTATCACCCGTGTTGGATGCTGGCGTGATGATTGCTCGGCCATCTGGCGCACGTGTTTGCGCGCTCCTCGAGTGGTCAATTGCTTTGGCCAGTCTATGCCTCAGGACAGAATATGGAGTTGGGATGTCGTTGCACTTGTTGATAGACTGAGGTCCCGTGAACCATGACTCAAGCAACTCGCGGCTCACGCGATTATCCCCTCTCGCGAGAATTTCGGCCTCATCGAACTTGAATGTGTGGCCGGGTCTCGTCGAATGGGCCGCGACCCGAGAGTTGGCGTCATTTCTCCGTACAGCTGCCACGTGTTCGGCGATTCGCGTCCGGAGCAGTCTTCCAGTTTCTCCGACGTAGTTGCTTTGTCCGCAACCGCACCAGATCCGGTAAACGACTCCAGATGTTTCTTGCCGTGGCAGTGGGTCTTTTGGTCTCATCACTTGACGCCTCATGGTGGCCTCCGGTCTGTGCGCAACTCCAACCCCAAGTGGTGCAAGAAGGCGGCTAACGGCCTCGGAGACGTTCTTGATGTACGGGATCGCTCGCCAGAATTTGGGGTCGGCGCAATTTTGTCACTCGTCTCGTTTGCGCAGGCACTGGTTGACGAAGTTGCGCGGGTAACCGTTTTCACGGAAAACCCGTCGAAGATATTGGGATTCGGCAACCTTGTCTTCCGGTTTACTGCAGTGCGTCTCAACACGCCGAAATAGCGTTCTTACGCAACTGCGTTTGTGGCAGATTGGGTGGTTACTGTTGAAGTTCAGCATGTGCGTTGTGTTCGTTGCTTTTCTGAACACTTTGGTCTTTAGGCCACCACAATCTTTGCGACAGACGAGGACATCAAGGAATGCCAGCTGGTTATTCTCTTCCTCCTCCATCGTGAATTGTATGTCCGGGAAGACGCTATTGAGACGTTCTTTGAACGTTAGCACCTGATCCCGTTCGATGACGACGAAGGTATCGTCCACATACCGAGCCCAAAATTTCGGTCTGTGGTGTTGGAAGACCAGTGACTCCAACCGCTGTAGCACCGCCCCGACGATGAATCCCGAAATCGGCGAGCCCATTGGTGTTCCCTTCACTTGCTCGTAGATTGTTCCGTCAAACGTGAAGTACGTCCTGAGACAGAACTTTAGGAGCTGAAGGACTTGGGCATGTCCGAGACGATTCTCCGTTTCATCGTATTTGTTACGTAGGAGTAGCTGGACGGTCTCGATTGCCAGATCCTGGGGGATAGAAGTAAAGAGGGACGTGACATCAAAAGATACCATGACCTCATTGGGCAAGAGACTTACTTTTTTAAGCTTCTCCAGGAATTGCGTTGACGAACAGACCGTGGTGTCCGAATCAGCGGTCAGAAATTTGAGGCGTCGAAACAGCCATCTTGCCAGTCCGTACGTTGGAGTGCCTTTGAGCGAAACAATGGGCCGGAGAGGAGCGCCCTCCTTGTGCACCTTTGGGAGACCATAGAATCGGGCCAAAGCCGTTTCTTGAGCTCTCGCCATGCGTCGGTCGGTCGCTGTTATTGCACCCGAGTTCTCCAGTGCCAACAGTGTTGCATTAATTTCGCGTGTCAGCGTTTTTATGGGGTTGGTTTCACATGGGACATAGAACTGGCGATCCTCCAGTAGGTTTTTGGCCTTCTGAAGGTAGTCTGTTCTGTCCAGTACGACGGTGGAATGCCCCTTGTCCGCGGGCACAATGACGATGTCCTTGTCGGCCTTGAGTTCTCTTAGTGCACCGCGTTCGACCTTTGTGAGTGTTTCACGCGGCTTGTGAGTCATAAGGAGGGACGTAACTTGGTGTCGGATAAAGTTCTTCGTCTCCTCTGCCGCTTCCGTCTGATTAATGACCGATTCCACTGCTGCAATCATGTTGACAGGTTTGGCGTCAGCTGTGTTGAATGAGGCTTCGTGCCGTAAAACCTGTTCTTGCTCCTTCGTCAGTTCCTTTGACGACAGGTTGTGTACCAATGTGCCGCTTCTGGATGACGTTGGATCAGGCAGTTTGTGGAATTTGTTCCCCAGTGCTGCATCGCGTGTTGCTCTCTGCTCGCGGGCTCGTTCAGTCACTTTCTGCTGAAGCAGATTTGTGCCGTTCTCGCCCATGAACTCGCAGCATCTGGCCTTTTCTTGGTCAATTCTCTGACGGTATTTGCGTAGTCTCGCATGGCAATCTTGAAGGAGCACGCGGATCATACGTCTTCCGTGCTGAAATACTGCGCGTCTCGCTAGCTCCGTGTTTACCGGAGGTTTGTATGAAACACACTTCGGCAACACGTTGTAATCGAGACACCTGTGCAGAAACCGGATCCGCGCGTAAGTAGAGACCTCTCGAAGGGCGAAAGTTTCCCATCGTCGGGCCGATCGGAGCGCGTCGCGCCCAAACAAATTGCCGATACAAGCGAAAATGCGAGTTCCAGGAACTAGTTGATCAGAAGAAGAAGCGATCGCTGGAGCAACGGCTTTACTCTTTGCCGGCGATTGCTTGCCGGATTCATGACCTAGCTGCGGATACCCGGTGTGTCCACGAACGTCGATGATGTACCAGTCTTCAGGGAAGGCCAGCTGCGAAATAAACGGACCCTCGAGTTTGAGGGGGGAGGGGCAGTCATCTGGTAGACCAGTCGCATAAGAACATTTTCCAAGGCACAGGGGTATTGCGATACCGCAGATGTTCTCTGCGACCCAGTAGGGCTTTGAGGTTACACGGGAGTCTTTGGCCTAATCTTAAGAAAGCGTCGCACGGAACACCTTTAATCAGTATTCGTCAACTTTAGGTGACTAACGGGCGCAGTCGACAAGGAAAGTAGACGTTTTTATTCCTCCAAGGCAACCATAATGCTGAAAATACCGTTAGGTGAAACTGACGGATGGACAGTCAAAGCACTGGGAAGAAACTAGGGCCACTTGTACCTATCCCATGTAGATGTATAACCGACATACCTAGGCAAGGTGATCTTACGGCATTCTCGTCTCCGAGCCGCCACTATAGTAGCCTGGCACATACAGCGGCGATTGGGTTGTGTGTGGCACGCGCAGACGGACTGTTTGCGTCCAATCCAATCACACGCCGACTGACAGGCTAGGACAGTCGACTGGTGCAAGAGAGAGAAAAAGAAAGAGTGAGATCTACAGTAGGCGGGCTAACTCATGAAATGCCAACTGAAATTCAGAAATGCGTTTTCGTTTCGAAAAGATTGATTAAGTAGGGTTGTAAAACTACTCAACCTGCGAAATACTTCTATAATATTTCAGTTGCCGCAGGAAGCCAGCTTTAGAACGAACTTCCTTCCGGCTCAAGCAAAAACCACACTCTGTACATAATGACTACCAAAGTAGCATGCATTTTTCTCATTGATTTTCGATGCCCCTAAAAGTCCAATAATATTTCATGCAAAACATGCATAAAATATTCATTCTTTTGCTCATTCGGTAGAAAATTACATCTACTTCTAATTTTATGCTCGAAGGAGGGGGCAGAATTCAGTTTTAAAAAGTTTCTAATTGTGGGACTTTTAGATACCGTGAAATGGCCGTTCATAAATCGTCATGTTTCTGCATTTACCAATGTGTCTCGTAAAGTAAACGATATGAATCAAATCCACTGCTAAATTTTATGAACCCTATATGGCCTGCCTTTATGTTCGTAAAGAAATGTGCGGTTTTTCGTACGCGGAATATATACGGCTTGTAATTTCGAAACCCCGAATCAAAGTGCAACGGTAGAGCGGGTTCATCATTATTCGGGAATTGGAAAAGTTTTTAGAAACCGAATTATACCCTTCCTTCGAGTATAAGATTGGAAATAGACATAATTGTCTACCGAATGGGCAAAAGAATGAATATTTTTACGCATGTTTTTCGTGAAACATAACTGGACTTTTAGGGGCATCGAAAATCAATGAGAAAAATTCCTGCTACTCAAGTAGTCATTTTTTGCAGAGTGTAATTTCTGCATGCAGCCGGAAGGAAGTTCATTCGAAAGCCGACAGGTAACTGAAATATTGTAGAATTACGTTGCAAGCTGACTAATTTTACAACCCTACTTCATTATTTGTTTCGAATGGAAAACGCATTTCGGAATTTGGGCTGACATTTCATGAGTTAGCCCGCATACTGTACACTACCAACAGTGGACAGTCGACCGGTACATTGAGGCCGACATGGAGTGAGGCCGACGACGACGACATATCAGGGCATCCTTTACTATAATAAACCTGACGCGCCGGAACCCATCACGACGCACCCAGAGTCGTGGCATGGGATTATGCAGACTGACACGACAACTCGGTCCTCGTGGTGAGCATGGCTGAGTAGCTGGAGGACTGAGACCCGGACTACAACGGCTCCTTCCCAATGTAACCTTACGGAATTCCCACCGATGTGGACTCCAAACAGCCCCCACAACAGCCTGGTGCATGTCCTCGATGACTGGCTGGTGTGTAGCACGCGTAGACCGGACTTTGTCAGTCGCTGCACCTGCGCCATATTCAGTCCTCTTGTTACTGTCCTGCCACCGGAGCCTTGTGGATGAGCCGAAAGTGAGTGCGGCAGATGCTGCGCGAGTTTGCCTTATTGTAAACCAATCAACGCACGAACTATCGTCATGCGCCCACTCCGTCGACCACACAGTGCACACAGTCGTTCGCGAAAGCCGAGCGGGCTCGTGTGTGTGCCGGCATGGCAGGTGAAGCGTCGCACCGCATGGCATGCACCCCCCATTTTGGTTGGAGGCACGTCTTCTAGGTATGTCCCGGTCGTGTGTGCCACGCCACTGGGTGGTGTGTGGCGCGCGTAGAGGAACTGCTTGACTTTGTCGGCCACGGCGTTTGTCATCTTGTGTGTGGTACGCGTAAACGAGCCGTTTGACCTTGTCGGACTGTTTGTTCAACCACATCACCAGCAGGTCGACAGACTCAGGCAACAAACTGGGTGCGGGGAACATAGAAGAGAAAAGGGGCCTGATATCGGAGAGTCCAACTTTACGGCACTTCAGCGCATACGCTACCGTAATAAATCTGGCGCCTTTGAGCCCATCAAGACAAACTCAGAGTTCTGACTTTGAAGACTGTCAACTGACGGGGTCATTATCGGGACTGAAGGCCAGGCTGCGCTGACTCCTTCAGGTGGCCCTCATCTACGTGAGGTACGGGACACCACATTAAATTTTGTCTAGAATGAAAACCGATGTACGCAGGCTTTGTCAACCTACGAGCCAACGCCCACCTCCAGTCATCTTGGATTTGGGCAAGATCTCATTTCGTAGCCGCACCTGTTAGGGGTTGAGGTTGGGGGTTAAGGGTTAGGGGTGGGGGTTAGAGATTAGGGTTAGGGGTTATGGGTTAGGGTCAGGGGTCAAGCTGGGGTTTGTCTACTGCAGGTGCGGCTACGAAATGAGATCCGACCTGGATTTGTCTTACAACCAGGACACAATGAGTGACGTGAGAGGGAGAGGGTGAGGTAGGCGCGTCGAAAGTCTCCAATGCGTCCCCAGAAGGATAGTGGTGGTTCTTGCCACTTTCAATAAACTACCTACTAGTGTATTTGCAAAGGGTTGTGTCAGGATTTAGTGGCTCGACAAAAAGAAGGCACTTGTTTTAAATGTTCCGATCATCCCAAGACGAAAAGTGTGCCCAGAGGCGATTTTTTCCGTCTCTAGTCCAACATTCTAAATTCCCAGGACAGTCGCCATGAGCGGCTCCACAAGGCGGGATTGTGCACGTACATACCTGCATTGCGCACATATTGCCTGGGCTCTGGTACGTGCTGCACAAATACGCTCGCGTTAGCCTGTGCAGGCATCTGCGCAGGTGCATTTTGTCATAAGGGCAGTCCACCACTTCTCAAATTTCCAATCCGCCGCACACTATGCGTGAACCCCGCCTAACAGTTGGCATTCTGGGTCCTTTCGAGAAATCCCTCCCCCCCCCTAATAATTCCTTTAGAAAATAAATCAATCAACAAGAGGTGGAAAAGCAGGGTATCAACTTTCTCAAAAAATCCAACTAATTTCGACATCCAGCTCAAACTTGCACCGTTCCAAGTCGCTGCTCAGACGTCGGTAACCGGCCAGGGATTAGATGTTGAGGGCACATGGATAACGGTGCGGATCGTCCACGCTACAGGTAGATAACTGCTTGAAGGCCGGGCCGGGTCACCGAATTAGCCTCGGAAAAGCCTGTTTGGGTGAGGCACTACGAGGTCCGTATAACAAGGCTAAGACAGTGGACAATCGTACGAAAGGTTGAGGCCGTGCAGATCGAAGATAAATGGCGACAGATGCACGAACAACTGAACTGGACAATCACCGCGGACGATTATCTGACTTTGCTTTGAATGCGAGTGTATTTCTGGTTGAGTTTGGGTCATGGCAACTGCGGAGTATACATGGAATTCTGTGCGCACGAAATCCCGCGTGTATCCCCTAATGTCATTGTAGCAGAACAGCAGTGAGAATGTGTGTAGTCTGTGAGCTACTTTTATCAAGTCAAACCCATATTGTAAGGAGAGAGAGAGAGGACTGCTTTATTTTGAAAATAACTTTCAAAACTTTCAGCAAAAACGGTTCTCCAGTACACAGTGATTACCATCGAGATTAACAGGTTTTGGACAGGTGGACATGATTATATATGAAGAAAAAAGGACGTTAAGGTGCAAGATCGACTTTTAGTTTTTGTTTTTCAGCATCTTTGCAAGTGAGATACCGGGCTAGAAATGGCAGTATGGAATTCCGATAGGCCGAAGTGCGGCAAGGGATGTGGCGGAAGCATCGACGCATGGGGCGTAAGGATTTCGCAACCATTAACTCATTATGAAGGGGATGGACGGTGTCATTCAGAATTCGGTCAGCGAATTGCTCCACCGAGTTGAAGTGTCGCTGCACGATGATATAAACTAAAAGATGATAGGAACCACCAGCAGCAGAGGCGAGCATTCGAATGACACGTTTAAAAATAATTAGATCTTTTTTAAGTAAAGCTGGAAAAATAACTGGAGAACAATAAAGAATGAGTGGAAGAATACAGCCATCTATGAATCGCCAGATTAAGGACTGGGGTGTGTGATATGAACGTAGACGACGAATGTAATAAACAAGTTTTTGAATTTTTGCTAAAAGGGTGTCCATATGAAGAGAGAAAGAGAGATTTGAGGACAAAGTAACACCTAAGTACCGGAAAGAGGATACCTCATTGGAAAGAATATCCAAGGCTCAGGAATGGGAGAGGGTCGCAATCGAAACACTCACTGTACTGATTTCTGATTGTTGAGTAGGATTCCATTATTCGAAGACCATGCGGAGACGTGATCTAAGCCATCCTTTAAAGACTGTAGGTGAGTCAGGTTTTTGAGTGGGTGGCCTACGACCATGTCATCGGCATACTTAGCATACAGGCAGTCGTTTGGCGATCTCAAATCATCAGTATGTAGGGAGAAAAGATGAGGGGATAAGATGGAACCTTGTAGAACTCCACAATTATTTGGAAGAATAGAAGATTTTCTCTTTCCCGACTGGACAAACTGAGTGCGGGAGGAAAAATAATCTCTAAGCCAAGAGACAACCCAGCTCGGAGTGTCGCACGCAGCTGCTTTGGTCAGGAGGAGTTGGCGCGGAATGGTGTTGAAGGCGGATGAGTAGTCAAGAAAAGCACATGCATATGCACGGCATCCCTTGTCTAAGTCTCTCAAAGCTGAATGAACAACTAAAGCAACAGCATTCAAGGTGCTACGCTTTGCCTTGTATGCAAATTGTAGAGGATCAGAAAAATTGACGGAGGAGGACTTAAGGGAATCTAATGCAACTCGTTCAGTAAGTTTCAGGAGGGCAGAAGAGCAGGCAATAGGCCGGAAAGATTTAGGAGCAAAAGTTAAAGATTTTTTAGGGATTGGAGTAATTCTTACTGTACGCCAGGCGTCAGGAATCTTTGACTCTATGAAGGATAGATTAATAAGGAGAAGACGGAAGGCACCAGAATGAGGGGTTTATTGTGCACAGAACCCTATGTAGTCCTCTCAGGCGACAGTGGCCGCTGGCGAAGCCAGGGCTGATGTTGACTGCGTCCAGTTAGGCCTGAGGGTGTCTAAGATAATGGTGGCAGCCGCTTTTGTGGGCTCGTGAACCAAGCTCAAGTGGTGGCCAGTCAGTGTGTGTTGCATTTGCCGAGGGGTGGTGTCCCAGTGGCTTAGGTTGTGGTTGCAGGGGGGAGGTGCGTTCAAGCGGCCTCATGGGCGGCTGCGGCTGCGCGGACGCAGGTATGCCCGAGCGCGTCTGGGACGGCCCACTGCAAAGGGGTGAATTACCTCGAGGCCGCGGGGTCTTGAACAATGACGCCAGACCGGTCATGATGACTGCCCGCTACAGCTTCCCGCCAGACACAGAACGAAATGATGGTGTCGATCGTGAGGCAGACGATGAAATGTGTGAAATTGTCCAGTGCACATGCGGGTTTGAGAGCGTCTGTCAATGATGACAGGCGTAGAGCTCGAATCGCGTACGATGGGGATGCTGCGACCTGTGCGGAGGTGCAGTTGAGGCATCAACCATGAGTGCTGGCGTGGTCTACTCAACGTGTGCCGGTGAGTTGGCACGTTGGTATGAGACGGAAGAACATTTCGGACACAAGACATCCCAGTGAGTCGGACGAATGCGTCCGTGAACTAGGCTCACTGTTATCCAGACATCAAAATTGGGATAGAATGCAGTGTTGAAAGTGTGGAAATTAATCGTCGAGTGTATGAAAGTAATTTACGAATGATGGTTTCGAAGAAGAAGACACGATCGCCGGGACAAGAGCTTTATTAGCCTGACGTTTCGGATTCCTGCTCGAATCCATCATCAGAGACATAAGCAGATAAGGGTGGTTCATGCACATGCGGCTGCAGTATTTATAGGATGCAGTAGCCATGCCACCGCATACCTATGAATATTCACGGCTCCCTCCCCTTCATCAGGGCTCGTTGCACGTGGCGTGATGGCCGATATTCGCGTCGTTAATTGCTGCAATTTCATCGCGTGCGTTGAATGTTGGTGTGATGATTGCTCGACCATCTGACACGCTGACCCGGGTGTTGGGCAGAGTGTTCATCAGGGCGCTCCCCGCGTGGCCAATTACTCCGCTTCGCTCGTCTTTTCGCTTCTATTGGCAAGGATGGTTTCGCCGGTGATGGGCGAGAGGAGTGTCTCGGAAAAAGGAGATGATGTTCAGATGGCAACACATTTGGAAAATTGCTGTACACAGTTTGATTTGGGGTTTGAGCAGGACTTATATGGCTGAGCTTTGTAGACAACATCCACCTCGGATCGCGATTGCGTTTTCCTATCCATGGGCACAATGGGCGACACGGGAAAAACAGCAGGGCGAAGTCAAGTGGGGATTTTGCGGCAGTTGAGTTCGCCATGTCTGGAGGCTGCGCCTCGATCACGTCGGGGTCATCAATTTGTAGTGGCACAGCATTGAGAATGTGTGTAGTCTCTGAGCTACTTTTATCAAGTCAAACCCCATGTTGGAAGGAGAAGACGGAAGGCACCAAAATGAGGGGTTTATTGTGCACAGACCTCGGAGTTGTCCTCTCAGGTGGCAGTGGCCACTGACGAAGCCAGGGCTGGTGTTGACTGTGTCCAGTCAGGCCTGAGAGTCCTTGGGACAGTGGTGGGCCAAGCTCAAGTGGTGTCCAGTTGGTGTGTGTTGCATTTGCCGAGAGGTGGTGTCCCAGTGGCTTAGGCTGTGGTTGTAGGGGGCAGGTGCGTTCAAGTGGCCTCGTGGGCAGCTGCGGCTGTGCGGACGCAGGTATGCCCAAGCTGTTGGTCGTGTGACTTCAGGTCAGCGCGTCTGGGACGGCTCACTGCAAAGGGCTGCATAACCTTGAGGCAGCGAGGTTTTGAACAATGACGCCAGACCGGTCATGATGGCTGCCCGCTACACCCGTCACCCATGCTGCCACGAACACGTTCTGAGAATTCGCCTTATTTTATTCTAGTATCAAATATTCAAAATCTGCCGAAACATCTTTTAATTACGGGAGCCTGGTAGTCTTCTGGCGGATTCTAGATGGATTACTTAGCAAATCCGGCTTGGGTAATCAACTTACTGTATCAGATTTGGTGGATTCCAGACGTTGCAGTAGGTTGGACTGGTAACTTGACCCAAATGTGATTAAAATCACGTCTTCCGGTGGGGCCTCGTAGCTCGGGTGGCTAGAGCCTTGGCTGTACTAAAGCCTTCCTCCTCCTGTTGTGGGTTCGAATCCCACTAAGATGCCGAATTTTTCATAGTCTGTTCAGTATGAACCATTCCAGTATAATGAACATTTTATCAGCTAGTTCCCTGGAAACCATTCTAAGATTTCGAGAAGTTCTCGGGAATAGTAAGCAAAGTATTTTTCTAGTGGCTCACATTGACGACGATTAGGAATAGTTTGGATACAGGCGGGCATTACGGTGTTACTTATCATATTGGATGCTGCTTTTGTCTGTGCAACTATTTAGGCCAGTTCGAAAGGGGGTTTAGCTCTCTCATATACACGGATATAAACTGTTTATGCGGAGGAGCGTCCCGCTATCTTACGTCAAGGTCACACAGATAGCAGTTGCGGATCGTCAACAAGACAAGTAGATAGCTTCTCGGAGGCCGGCCGAGCCACCGAATGAGCTTCAGTAAATACTAGTCGTCGCCAGGGCAAGTTGGGTGTGGGAGGCCGAATGCAGCCCAGTTCGGCTGATAGGACACGCGGTCGAACTACCATGTGTACGCGCGTTCATGTTTGCCTTTCCGGTGAAGGCCCCTTCGGGCGTAGAGGACGTTAAACAACTCCAAGGCTTCTCCGGTTTCCGCCTGACAGTGAAGGACCTTCATTTCCACAATCCTTGCTTTATTGTTAGATAAAAAACACTCCTCCCTTAAAGGGTTCCCTGTGTGTAACTGTTTTAAAAACATATTAATATAATACGCGGTTACAAGAACCCCCTCTCCCTATTACAGGTGGCCTTACTCTAAGTTGTATGGGGGACTGGGGTTGGGGTGGGGGTTAGTTTACTGGAATAGCTATTCCTCTCCCCCCTAGAAGTTAGCACAATGCCAGATGTGGTATATCGGGTACTCATGCCCTTCTCAAACCCAAAGTAGTACAGTGAGTGACCGATCTCATTAAATATTGGCTGAAATTTTGAAATGCGTTTCCAATTAGGAAGGATTACTTAGGCGCGATTGTAATACTGATTATACTGCGGCATAATCTTACAATATTTCCGACTCGGCAGGATGTCAGCTTTTGAATACACTGCTTTTCAATCTCCTGTAAAAACTATACCCGGTAAAAATGACTACTTAACTAGCATGCATTTTTCCCATTGATTTTCGATGGTCTTGCAAATCCAAGTATAGTTTATCGAAACCACAAACGAGAATATGCTTTTTTCGGTCGTTTGATAGAGAATTACGTCTTCCATATATTTTATATTCAAGAAAGGAGTATAATTAAGTTTTAAAAAAGTTCCTTATTATGAGATTTTTCAAGACTGCGCAATGTCCATTCACATAGCATCGTACCTGTTCGTTTACCACTGCACCTCATGAAATATACAACATAGTCCGCATCCATTGCAAAATTTTATGGACTCTATCTGATATCTTTTTAAAGACACAGAAGAATATGTGATTTCTTTTACGCGGAACGCATGCACCTTGTAGACTGAAATCACCAAGCGCTAATGAAACGAATGATCAGGCTCCAAATTATTCGGCAATTAGAAAACTTTTTAAAACCTAATTATACTCCTTCCTTATGTATAAAATATAAAGAAGACGAAATTATCTATCAAACGACTGAAATATAGCATATTTTCGTTCATGGTTTCTATAAGATATATTTGAATTTGTAAGAACATCGAAAATCAATGGGAAAAATGTATGCTGCTTAAGTAACCATTTTACCCAGTACGGTTTCTACAGGAGATTAGAAAGCAGTGTATTCAAAATCTGACATCCTGCCGAGTCGGTAATATTCTAGGATTATGCGTTAAGATAATCAGTATAGCAACCGCGCCTAAGTAATCCTTCCTAGTTGAAAACGCATTTCAGAATTTCAGCCAACAGTTCATGAGATCGGTTCCTCACTGTACATAATAACCTTTGTCCAACATTTAATCTCGTGCAAGTCTTTCCTGCGTCACGGCCGGCCCCATGGCATTACATAGGGGAATTCTCAAAACGACTTTATCTTTTCTAGGAACGGACGAGAAGGCCATCATAGCCATCCTTGGCAGAAGGACATCAGCTGAACGTTTTGCCATCCGCGAGGCCTACAAGGCAACTTTTGACAAGGTGAGCAAGTGGTCTTTAGCGTAGTTTGACCCGCAGTGAGCCCTGAATTTGTCAGAAGTTAGGTCAGTAGTATGTAGTATTTATAGTATATAGTATTTGGTATTGTACTCACAAAAGTGGGCAGCCGGACTGCGTCTGAATTTTCCGAGAAATCACTCATTGCAGACCTCCACTCACTGTTTGGATGTGTCAGGGGCCCTTTAACTTTCAGGTGTTCCAGCTAATCTGCTCCTCATTCATATGAGCGACCTACACTTTTCCTAGGTAACTGGATATTCAGTTCGCCACGGAAAAAGAAGTCAGAGTGGTACAACATTCGTCCAGCTAGATCAACTACCGAAAACTGACAGAGCCTGTTTAGTAACCAAGTGAGACTGCCGGTTAGATAATGGTTTACTCCTATAAAAATGCCGTCTTGGAGTGGATGGAGGTGAAATGGCAATTTGTTCAGTAAAGATGACAAAACGGCTTCACACTCAACAGTTGACAACTTCGAAAGGGGCGAGAGAGGGGGAGCAGGGGGAGAGAGGACGAAAGTATAGGCCCGCAAATTAAAAAACGTGGACACAGACGGACAAGTTTGTGCACTATGATATGCCGCGGGGCAAGCGATTGGTCAATTCAAGGTCAACGATGTCCCGCGTGTGGTCCACAGCAAGGTGAAGCAGTCACGGTGACTTATAGTGGTTGTGTACTTGCACAGCATCTACCTCACTCTGTTCTCGTCCCCTATTTTAGCCCACCCTAAAGACAAAGACGGGGTCAGGGCTCAAATGCCGGGCGCGGCCGGACCCGCGCCTAGGCGTGCCCTAACAACCCGTCAGTCCACAACGTACACTCGATCAGGATTTTAACTAACAACAACATTACGACGGATCAGAAAGAGGAGGGTAATTGGACAGCCAGACTCACGACCTGTACACCCAACAGAAGCGCAAGCGCATCTATCGGCAGGGAACCAAGTGCCAGGGAACTGCCAGCGTACACCACGCTGCAAGGACCATGGTTTGCTGAATCAGGGCATAACAGACGCAAACAAACCTTAAGATCCAGAAGGCAGACACGCAGCCCTGTCCATAGCCTAGGCCATCATCTTTCAAACTCGGGTAACCAGTCAGTCATAGATCGAGAGGCCCCACACATAAAGCAATACGCGCCTCATATGCATGAGAGCGTCACAGATTACTTAAGAAGGTGGCGTGGCAGCCTGGCTCCCAGCCCACCAGTTCGTCCCGCCACACAAACCCACACGACCGGGTTAACTGCGTGGAGTGAGTCGAGGCGTCAGTCGGATCACACATGCCGAGTGCGATTTCTACAGGAGATCGAAAAGAAGTGCATTCAAAGGCCAACATCCTCGCAAGTCCGAAATATTGTCGGATTATTTCGCATGATAAACAATACCAAAACTCCACCTAAGTAACCCTTCCAAATCGAAAACGCATCTCAGAATCCCGGCTAACATTTCCTGAGATCGGTCACTCACTGTACTTATAGTAGTTTTATCCGGTAGTAAACGGTACAGAATATTTGCGAGCCTTTACGAAAATCGATTTCACTCAGACGAAACAACTTTACAGCCAAAAGTACTACCTGCGGTCGAACTCGGAGACTCAGGGAGCTCTTCTGGTGGTTACCCACCGAGCCCACGATCAAATGCGACATAGCTCCCAAACAGTTACACACATTGGACCAGAAAAAAAAGGAAAACACGCATAACCCTTGAGTCTCGGAGCTCTTCCGGAGCGAAGGCCGTCCGCGTGTGAATAT
>CACRXP010000396.1:269711-279905 GCA_902702965.1 Spirometra erinaceieuropaei | reverse complement strand
TCATCTATAGGACTGCATTTGAATAGTCTTCGTTAATGTTCTTACTGTCCATATCAAAGCCGATATTCGAGTACGTATGTTCTTTACATTCAATGTGATCTTGGTTGCTTGCTTTTAAACGCCCAAGTCCCTGCTGGAGCGTACAGTATTGGCTTTGCGGATCCAAAATTGACCCCCTAAAGTGGATAAGAATTGTAATTTCTCCCGAGCATTTAGGTACAGTGAGACAAACAGTAGAACTTTTACGCACACAAGCTTGTTACGAGTAATCTCCGGTTGATTAAATTTTATACTTAGCATTTCCGACAAGACTGACAAGAGTGCTGTATTAGTTCGTTTTGTTATTTGCCGTTCATTTTATCGGCCAGGCTCTTGCATTCTTCCGGTATTTTTTTTAAAAAAACATCCTCGTTCTGAGAAAAGCTTTAGAGAAGGGTTAAAATCGGAGTTCTATACTTCAGTCAGTTTAGGTTGTTTCAAGGAGAAACCCCTTCATGCTTGTGGTGCCGAAGAATGAAGATGACTGCTGGCAAAGATGACGACTGGAGTTTGCCTGCGGAGGAAATTCGCGTAAATTTATGCCTCTGTGGGTACCTTTTCTTAAATGCTTGAATAAAACTAGAAAAAATGCCTAAAAAGACGTGGTAGAAGGGAATAGTCATTTCTGAATTATTAGCCAATCAGCATCGAGTCAAGCGTCGTCGAGTTCATCAACGAAACCTTTTGACAATGCGAGGTGGTGACTCTTGATGCAGAAATATTTCGGTTCATATGTTTACTGATGCCCGCTTTATTCAGTAGTATGCATCGATAATATAAGGCGCTCAAGGAACTACTTAGTCGCCTCTCTCCCTATATATTTCTGTGTGCTTTTGTGCATTCAATGTCAAGTAATGGCAGGAGTCAGTCATACCCTGCCTTTAAGTGCGGAACGCCTGGAGCTGGATCACGAGACCTGTTGGTTGAAGTCTAACGCCTCCAACCACCGACCCGCAGGCTCATTATCTTGTCAGTTGCGATCGGCAGACGGACGCTCTACCATTGGGGGCGTTGGACTTCTAACAAACGGCCTACGGAATCGAGCCCCAGGTGTTACACACCTCGGGATTGACTTTGACTGGCTGACGATGGCTATAATTAGTCAGAAATGACCATTCCAGTCTCCTCTGTCTTCGTCGGTAATAGTGCTCTAACAAACAGATTGCTGGGGTCTTGCAAGACGGCAACTGTGATTTCCAAAACGTCAAACGTTTATAGCGTAGCCGTTGACTGGAAACCTTAGCAATTGAAATGACGACTTGGATCATTATGAGATGATGGCTTTTTGAGACTGCGCAGCAAGCTCATCCTCCCCTGCATGCTTCACCTGCTATCGCATGAGTGATTTAAAGGTCTCACCTCGAGGCACAGAGTTCGTAGGTTTCATGCCGCACCCTCAGAGTTCTGAGTCAGTTTCCCTAGCGGATGCTAAATATGCTTACAGCGGCGGTGGTCTACAGCATACCATCCCTTAATTGCAATGCGAGATATGTTGGTGCCGCACGGAATCTTATAGATGACTCCTTTTTTATCCAAATAGCCAACTCTGTCCTCCGGGTGTACAAACTGGGTGAGTAGAAGGAGTCTCACGGATCGAGTCACGGGACACACTCGTTCCGTTTTGTGCCTGGGAGTTCTTGTCTTTCCTCTCTTATCTGCATAAGCAGCACCACGCACGTCCCAATTTTTCGCGAATTAGGTCACTCACTGTATGGTCACAGACACTGTTGACAGAGTGTACGCGTGTGTGCACCTATCAGACAAACACCGGCACCTTTTGAGTTTTTTTATTCTCTCTCTCTCTCTCTCTTGTTTTATTTTATCGTTTTCATTATGATTAGTTAATAATAAGTCATACTCTGCTATAATATGCACGCCACAGGGGGACTTAATAAAAAGTTCTTTGAATGGCAGTGCAGTTTCTTGGAAATCTATATGACTCTGAAGCCCAAAATGAGGCAGGATTTGAACATTGACTACCGACAGTGCTATAGCGTGCTTCGATTAGATCTCATGCGTCGCCTGTATGGCTCAGGCGCTGTCTGGGGACTCGAAAGAACTGCTGCAGGTAGGTCAAGAAAGGGATCCGTTATTCAATTAGAGACCAACGACCCGTACTTGGGCAGAATGCAGATCGGAGGGGATAAACGCAAGTGACAGACCAAACGCTTGGGCCACGAGCACGGACCTATGGCAACAACATAGGCAACCAAGCGCCAGTCGTCAGATCACAGGAGTGCAAAGAACTTTTTAAACCAGTTTACCCCATAAGAAGATCTTTTCAGATTCAGGCCTTAATGACTTACAGTGGTGTGGCTTTTTTGGCTCGACAGACGACCCGGAACCAACGAGAAGCGTTTTATGCGACCAATCCTCAGCCGGACCCTTTGGCAGCTGAACGCCACCAACGAAGCCTACAAGCGGGTTCGTTTGAATTTTCCTCTTCCTGTAACATCGGATTTACCGAAGAGGTGAAACCTCACTAGTCGTTTGGTTTTTCGAAAGTTAATGGTTATGCCATTGATATTAATAGTAGCATTACTGGTGGTGGTGGTTATGGTGATGTCATTATTGGTGGAATTAATGCATTTGTCCGTAGAACGGGCCGCGCGGTAGATTGGCTGCACCAACATGGGAACTGGGTTGGAGTCCAGCAGGTGTTATGGGGAAGCGCGCGCCCATGGCAAATGTCAGCGTTGGGGTGTGATGGCACACCAAGGTGCAGGCCCAGGCCGCGTCGATTGGGATGCGAGGCGTCCTCGTTTTCTTTTTGGCATAGAATTCTGTTATTTGTGTACTTTGTGGACCAGCGAGTGTGGGGGTACGACTGGGTGCGGGTTTTCGCCGTGTCAGCCACCTGCGTCCTCACCTGCCTCCAGTAATTTTTTATTTTGTCTCTACACCGGATCTAGATGGGGTAGGAGGAGGAGAGAGTGCAACAGATGCTGCGCAAGCCTACCGTCACTGTAAAAGAAATCACGTGCAAGCCACTGTCCCTGCTTCACCCTTCTGTGGAGCACACGGTGGACATCCTCGGTCACAATGGTCGAACTGTCGGTATTAGTGCAAGCAGTAATGGTATTAGCAGTCGTGTCAGTACTGGCGATAGTAGTATCACCAGTGCTAATGAAGTTGATAGTAGTGTTAGTAGCAATAGTATTTGTAGCGCAGTAGAAGTCATGATGATAGTAAAAGTAGTAATAGTAGTAGTAGTAGTAGTATCATTGGTGATATCAGCGGCAGTGATGTTAGTGATAGAAGTTGTAGCACCCTTAATAGTAATGGTAACAGTGGTGGCATCGATGGGTGCAGTAACATTGGCTGCATTACTAGTGATAGCAGTGGTGCTACTAGTAATATTACTATCAGTACCAATCGCCTTAGGGGCAACTGTTATATTAGAAGTTGTAGCAGAAGTGGTTATAGCAGTAGTAGTATTGGTCGTAGCAGTAGTAGTAGTAGTCGGAGCGACAGAATGTACCAAAACCACAAAGTAGCCCAGAGCTCATCAGGCCCCGTTTACTGCCTCTGCCATATGCTATAACAGCGTTTATCTCGATCTGAACTTTCACATAGCGGTTAACTATCATGATTCTTCTAACACATCACTTGACTGGACTCTCATTAATGCTTCTAAGCATTTTTTAGGCAACAAGCTCGGTAATTGTATGTTTTCGACTACCTCTCTTCAAGCCGATGCGTTAGCACATGTAATTGGATATCGACCGGTCAAAAGGTCTGAAAGCGTGTGCTATGCCACTATCAGCAAACCATGGCCCTCGCAGTCTGTTATGCGCTGGCAGTTCCCTAACACCTGGTTCCCTGCCAGTAGATGAGTTGGCGCTCCCGCTGGGTATACAGGCGGTGGGCATGGCTGCCCATTCATCCCCGTTCTCCCGACCACTATTGGGGTGTTGTCTTTGTTGGTCAAAAGACCTGGTCATTTGCTGTGTGGACCAGGGGGTTTGGAGTGGAACGCCAAGGTGCAGGCTCCACTTGTGTCCCCCGCCTCTAGTCCTTTTGACTCTGTCTTGACAGCGGGTCCCGATGGGGAGGAGAAGAGAGTGTGGTAGATGCTGTGGAGGTCTACATTCACTAAGCTAGTTCACGCGCAAGTCGCTGTGTCTGCGTCACCTTTCAGTGGAGCACACGGCGGGCATCGTCGGTAACGACGGTCAAACTGTCGAATATCGGCTTCACGTCCAGCGCTGGAAGGCAGGACGTAAACAGTGAGGCGAAGTGAGGTTGTCTACCAAAATGCGTCGGAGTTGGACCTCTCCTAGCAGATGTCTTCATGGGCAAATTAGAGCGATTCCAACTAAGCGATCAGATCGATAAGCTTAAACATTACGGTCGCTACGTTGATGATATATTTGCAATTGCCACGGCAGAAACCGACGTAGCTAGCCTCTTAGATGCGGCAAATCAGGCACATCCGTCGATCAAATTCACGCTGGAGATCGAAACGGCCGGTTCGCTCCCTTTCTTAGATGTTCTTCTAAGCAGGAGACCTGACGGCAGTGTCCGAAGAAGCGTCTATCGGAAGAAAACCTGGTCTGGACAATACACGAACTTTGCCAGTTTCGTACCCCACCAACAAAAACGAAATCTAGTCCGATGTCTGGCACAAAGAGCAAGAAAAATTTACTCGACAGATAGCATCGAGGAGGAGCTCAGAAAAATCCAGGACTTCCTTCGAGAAAACGGGTATCCTGGCAGGTTCATTGCAAAAAACATTGCCGAAAGACCGGCCAAACCCGCCACACCGACCGCTGAAAAGAAAACTTTGTTCCTCAAAGTCCCTTTCCAAGGGGACGCGACGAGTGAACTCCTTAGGAGACGCCTTGATCAAGCTGTCTCGCGAACCTTCCCAGCAGCAAGGGTTCAAATATCATTCTCTACTAACCCTATTTTACGCGGAGAAGGTAAGGATAAGTTGCCACCGCAGACCACCTCAATGTGCATATACTCCTTCACTTGCTCCTGTGGAGCAGGTTATATTGGTCGCACGAGTCGGCGCTTATCCAAAAGAATACGCGAACACCTCCCGGCATGGCTAGGAAAAGGCGAAACGAGGAGTATAAGCAGCGCCATTCTCGCGCATGTCGTCGATTCCGGACATCGTGTGGACCCCAACGAAGCTTTTCGTGTGATTTATAAGGTCCCATCGAGCTACCCTAAGCTACTAGGCCAGCGCCTGTTAGCGACAGCGGAAGCGGCCGCCATTAGGTTACGAAAGCCAACCTTATGCGCTCAGAAGAACCACGTTCAGGCTCCGCGCCTACAGTGGTCGACGGCTGACTAACGGTGCAACTCCCCCCGCGCACTTGCGCTCTCACTCCGGCCCTGACAATGACTATTACTACCCCCACCCCCTCCCCCACAGTCCCCCACCCCGCCTTTGTTTAAGGAGTACTTTTATCGACTTCTCTTATGGCTTGCATGTTTTACTTCTACCCCGTTCCTATATAACTGTATTGGCCCGACGAGAATTTATCGAAAGCTACGTATGCTCGCCAACTCGTCTTCTGATTACTGCTATGGGAATTTTCGCAACTCTAAAAAGAGATTTGTGTGACAAGTGAACACTACCGAAATTGTGTTCGACTGATGCATTCTGTCGATTTGTTGCGTTATCAGGTCCAAATTTGGCCATAGTAACCGCATAACTAAGACAAACCTCTTTTACGCATGCATGACGGGGTTGGCTGCCCGTCGTCTCTGTCGTTGTCGGTATATGTCAAAGCTGGAGTCGTTAGCCAGCACCTTTTACGCAACCTAGACAGCCTTGTTGACTTTATTTTAGTTGCCGATTCCCAACTGATCGGTTGTTGCCCGACCAAAATCAGCAGCATTCTGTTGAAATAGACTCTGGCTAGGCACCCAGTCGTTCCATCCGTATGACCCTCTCTTCGGAAACGCGCTAGACGCTAGATTTGAGTGGATAAGGCCTAAGGAGTCAATTTTTCTTCTGACAGTGAACTACTTGTGAAGGCCAGTGTAAGTTAAAGCGTAGGGAACGCAAGTAAAAAAATCTAAGCGGTCTACTTTATGACTCGCCGTGAAGAGTAATTCAATTTACCGCATCCCCTCCTCTTTTTCCTCAAAAGCTTTACGGAAGATCCCTGTACGATGCAATCAAAAACGAAACATCGGGAGACTTCCGGGAACTTCTGCTTGCAGTTCGTAAGTTCACATCATAGACATCTGCTTACCCGCCAGTAAAGACTTCCTTGGATTGCCGAGCGGGGAGTCTTTTAAAGGTTTCGTAGATGCACGCGATTCGTACTTTGCTTCTTTTTCTAAGCAACACTAGTACCTAAATACATATAAATCTGTTACATTTTAAAGCACGCCTACTGGAAACTATCAGCTTAATTTTCTTTAATCAGTGACCTACGCCTTGGATCGACCTCAGTTCATTTCTGATACTCTTCGGGCCTCTATGGCCGGCGCCGGCACTCGCGATTCCATGCTAATGCGGCAGTTGGTGCTTCGCTCCGACGTAAGCGTATTCCCCACACACAATATTGCTACTGAAATAGCATGAGTAGACTGGTTAACAAACATCCCGTTTATCTGCGTTTAGCTCGACCTGGAGAGCGTGAAACGCAAGTTTGAGGAAATAAACGGGCAGTCACTTGAGCAGTGGATTATGGATGACACCTCCGGCGACTACCAGCGTCTGTGTCTGGCACTGGCTGCCTCACCGAATGACGTCTAGTGTACGTGGACCGGTGATTTCCGTCCCCACGGCCGCCTTCGAGATTACCTGACCTTCCGTCGCACCGTTCTACTTCTATATCACTTCAATATCCATTTTATTTCCGTCTGCCTGGAAAATAAACTTGTCTTTGCTTTGCCGTGGACATTTGGCTATCTCCCCTTCTTTCCAATAACTGTGTGGTTAATAAAATGTGACCTACTGCCTCCTACCCTCGCCTCTGAAGGCTCCTGATGATTTTCCGACTGCTTTTAATGCGCCCAAACCTTCTAATTGTGTACCAGATTTTTAAGTTTTCACCGTTGTGAGGAATATTGCTGACACACGAGAATCCATCTGTCTGCCCGGCGTAAGTTCTGCACCGGTTGTTTCAAGAAACCTTCCCGAACCGATTAGATAAAAATTGCCATGGGTTCATATCGATGAAGCGCTCTTGGGACGAACCGCGCGCTGCTAATTAAGCTTGAGTTGATAGTTGGAATTTAGGAAAAGGTGGAAGTTTGGCCGCATCCCGATGGTCAGGGACGCGTCAGTGCGCGTAAGCATTCGTGTTTCGACGTCTCTGTACAGACCACGCAACGAGAATACCTTCAGGCCTGCCTGGGCTAGAAGTCAGAATTGTAGTTTGGAAAGCCTAAGTCTAACTGTGACGGTAGAGCGGGTTCAAAATTATTCGGGAATTGGAAAAGTTTTTGAAAACCGAATTATACCCATCATTCGAGTATAAGATTGGGAGACGAGGTAATTGTCTATCGAATGAGCGAAAGAATAAGTATTTTTATGCTTATTTTCTATGAAATATAATTGGAATTTTAGGGGCATCGAAAATCGATGACAAAATTTACGCTACCTAAGGAGTCGTCGTTTACAGTGTGGTTTGTGGATGCAGCGGGAAGGAAATTCCATCGAAAGCCGGCATCCTGATGTAACTGAAATATAAAATTATGTTTCAGGCTGACTGGTTTTACAAGGCCGGCCTATAGACCTTGAATAAACTGAACTATTCTAACTTCGTAGATAATTTCTCAGGAAATTAAGAAGCGACAATTTCTAAATTTGAGTATTTACCAGAAAACACACGGGGAATGCTAGGGGACCCACTGACGATCCGAACCCCTCGCAGCTGCGCCATGCAGCGGCAAAACATCGGCGAAACACGCGTGTATGGGCTTTTGGCTAGTACCTGTGCTGTTAGTATGGCATCTTCTTAAAACGTAAAAGCTGGAATAGGTGTGCTGTAAGGACAGGTGGAGAATTCCACCATGGTGTGCTACCCGTAGAAGGTGGTATTTCGCGCACTCTGCGCGAACTTGACGAGACCCGCATCCTAGGAGCACACAACCACAAGTATTTTAATGCCACAAACTTGGTCTTGGTCGTTTTTGCAAACCGGTCAAGATAAAACAGTGTCAGAAGAATGCACGAACGCATGAACAAGACGTTCGCTGGCGTGGAGTTTCAGATTTCCACTCGGACTCATGACGAGAGACGGTTTCGGATAAGGGTGACGGAGACGCGGGTGACAGAACATGCGGCAGCAGTGGGGAGCAATGACGCCAGCTCATTCGAAGGGACCCGGCCACGCCTTCAAGTTGCAACAGCGAGCTGCTTGAGTCATGTTTATCCGACGCGCAGTCAATCAGCAAGGGCAATGACCCCTAGACTCCGTATTCTGTGTCGAGACTTTGTCTGGGCAAGGGAACTAGATATGCGTGAAGGGCACGGGCGATCAACATTTCCAGTGAAAGCGGACCAGACTGCCGAATAATCACCACAAAAGCGTAGGCAACGGCGATGGGATCACGCCGATTAACGACTCAGCTGCGGACTACTAAGCCATCATCGCACCAATTGAAGCCCCTAGCGATGAAAGAGGGCATGGCTAATTATAGAAGGTAAGGGATGGCATGAAAATTGCGTCTTTCAAATACTGCGCTCCCTGTTCCTCTACTGCCCCTTTCCTGAGACTGTTACTGATGCTGGGTTCGAGTGAGAATCTGAGGCGTCAAAAAAGTAAGCTACTTTCTCCAAGGATCGCATCTTCTGAAGTTCCTGGGAGTTGCCTATTCACTTCTACTGACAACAAGCAGTGTACGGCTTGTTGGATTTAGCTGAGTCCGCGCAGACCGTTCAAACGGCCTTGTACGAAGCCCACAAAATATGGAAAATGGTCCTCCATAACGCGTTAGAAGAAGAGAAGGAAAAAAAGAGGAAAGGGTTGCATCGACAGATGAAATCGATAAGTACTGACAGCGTCAAGACAGGAGGGTGAGTAGACACACTTCTCACGACAACCTCCCCGCCCCGACAGAGGGCGCTGAGGATAAGGAGGAAGGATAATTTACAAAAAAGAGGACTTTAGATGCACACAAAATGGAGCTCGACGGAGGATGCGTGCGTTTGCGATGATTACTGGTCCTGCATGCCCCCCTCCTGCGTTTTTCGTTCGAAAAAATAAGTGCACAAACATCTGTTTGTCTGGGTAATAGAGGGGGGAGGGGCCTAAGGCGAGATAAGATGGGGCCTCATGAACGTCTCCGAGACGACCTTGAGAGAGATAACTTGAGGGGCCACGTAGCAGAGGTCATGTGAGAGCACGCAAGGTTGGAATTTCCAGAGAATTTTGGCTCTACGAGTTAACGTTGAAACAGTGTGTTCGGGAAGGCGTGCGAATAATGACACCGACAGTCGACGCATGGCACCGCGTGTGCTGCCCCGATACAGCCGAGTTACGATGAATGACGTGGGGTGTGAAGTGCGGTTGAAAAGGGGGGGGGAAGGAAAGCGCAATGGAATTGATCGCAGCGTTGGACACGATGATGATGAGGAAGGTCGAAATGGGGAGGAAGAAAGAAATGGCTCAAGAGACGTGTTTGTTGATTTTCTCAAGTTCCGCCCGCGGCAGGTTGGGCTTGTTGTACCTCAGCCAAGGCAGTTTCTCGTTGAAAATCTGGACAATTGAAAAATGAAAAGTTAAAAATATAGCTACTTAACTGAGAAACAGTAGATAGTAGTGTTTCGTCACTTTCGTGGCGTGGGAGAAGAGATGACCTCTAACACACGGAACCCGTTCCGCAAATATAACAGATAATACGTTGGGAAAATAAGGAAACTTGTAACTAAGATGACTGAACAGTGACGTGTTATCGGAGAGTTTGGTCTTTCACACACACATGGACACCTAGCTCGTGGAAAGGTCATTCTTACAGTCGACCGGAACGTCAACTTGCTCCAAATCTGTCAAATAGGCGCACCGGAAAGGGCAAAGAGAATAGAAGGGCTGCAAGTGGTCCAGTTGGCACTGCCATATAGCCATACCTCCAAACATTAGCAAAAAAGATCTGAGATTGAACTCAAGTTCAGTTAGTTCGAATTTAAACCTATCAATGAGCCCTGCCATTCAGATAAGAACCTAGTGGGGCAGGGGCCTT
>CACRXP010000396.1:207481-247956 GCA_902702965.1 Spirometra erinaceieuropaei | reverse complement strand
TTCCAGGAGGGGTGCCTATTGCCTTGTCATAACCCTAACACTAGCCCCAACGCTTACTCCAACACTACCCTTGGCAATGATTTCGTTGGAATTTATCTAAAGCCACCTGTATTCTCGTGTCCTGACAGTAGAGGGGGGGGGGTAACATATAAGTAACCCTTGCCAGGAGAAGTTCTAATTCTGGAAATATTTTAGGAATGGTAGAGGGGCGCTGACCGATCGTTCTTATGGAACTCACTCGTTCCGGTCTGCTTTAGGGGCTCTCTCTCTCTCTCTCGAGCCCAACCAGCAGCCGCACAGCGGCGCATGATATAGGTAGAATGTTATTAACGACAAAGACAAGGAAGACTGGAATGGCCATTTCTGGCTTATTAGCCGTCGTCAGCCAGCCATACTAACAGGTCGCCAGTTTGAGCCCCAGGTGTTCAACCTTTCAGGGTTGGGCATGATTGGCTGACGACGGCTAATAAGCCAGAAATGGCCATTCCAGTCTCCCTTGTCTTTTTCGGTAATAAAATTCTGCCTATACTTTAAGAAGTTGCCAATATAAGCGAAGAGACGAGTCCCAGGAAGCAGTATTGAAGAAGGAGACACGATCGCTCCGACTCCGCTCCGCTCCACTCCACTCCCAACCCAGCGATCGTGTCTCCTTCTTCAAGACTTTAAGAAGTTCGTAAGACTGAGAAGACAACGGAATGAAGGAGGGTGCTAGAGGAGCCAGAAGCTGCCAGCGGAAAAGTAGTGGAGTACAGAAAATGCCTTCCAGATCCAGAGCCCAAAGTCGCGACCCAAAATCTGACTTCTCGCCGCCTGCTCCCACGTAACATGCTTTTCAAGTGAGGAGCAACTAGATCAAGAAAATTTGCTAATAGGGGACGCAAGATAGCCCAGTCTGAGAACGTTTACCAACTGACACAAGGAAGAAGGGGCGGGGAGGTTGTTAGCTTCAGCCAATGAGCAAGCCGTAAACTTGGAACATCTGAAGTTCAGTCGGATTAGAGGTTAACGCTCTATCACCCGGTCACGGCTCTAAGCTCAGGAGATATTTATAATGAGCATTCAAGGAATGACGTGAGCCTGCGTAAGTAGTGCTATAAATAACACCCAGAAATACGCCACATGGGTTCGATTCTGCCTATTGCTTGGTCGAAACAACACCACATCGCAAGTATACTGGGTGGGTGTTGAATAGAGGCAAGAACGAAGAAAGCTCGCCCTAGACAAAAACTACAGGTGCAACAAAACCGACGGCGTGATCACATGAGAGCATGAGACCGGAAGTACTGAGCGGCGACAACTTACATTTCCGCCTCCAGGTTTGTAGCTAGCATTTGCCAGGGAATTGACTTTGGCGGTGATCCGTCGCGGTTGTCCTGGTGGGAAAAAAAGGCGCGATAAAACACATTAGACTTCAGCTGTCACGGACGAAGAAGTCCACATGGAAGGACAAGATGGGGAAGATGCAAAAAGACAGAAGGGGGGGGCGGCGTCTGGAAGTCCCTTCTACCTGGCATGGATGGGGCCGGAGCGTAGCCGAGAAGCGCAGCAAATCGGGCACCATAGCCAGTATCCGCCTCTGGGACACCGTCTCCAGACGGCCTCGTTTCAACAGGGTCTTCTTCCTGCTCCTCAGACGACATTGCGATCGGCAGTAGGGGCTCTTTAGTTCTACCTCGTCGAGCGGCAAAGGCCACCGCAAACTGCCGACAAACCAACCGCAATCCGTCATCCACAGCGTGAAAGTACACTCCTCGGCTAGCGGCCCTCCTCAAAGTACGAAAGTGAAGGACGAATCACGTGCACTTTAGCCCCAGCCATTCTGCAATAAAAGTCGCTTTTCACAAATCGCTGGTTATTTATGAATGGTAGTTCTCTCCCCCTACGCTGGTTACTGCCTTCAACTAGGGCTGCTGGGAGCTTCTACTCAGCTCTACGCAATCTCAACCGGACAGGGTCGTCCTACTGCGAAAAGGGCGCCTTAATTAGGACCTCCGGCGGTGATCAAGAGAGCTGTTAATTACAGTACGCATGTGCCCCCACGACAGCTACGTACCATAAATACTGCAGTCTTTGAGCCTCCACTACGTTTATCTGCGACCCTTTCTGATGATGAGTTCAGGTGCGAATCCGAAACGTCAGGCCAATAGGCTTCTTGTTCCAGTGATCGCATCTTCTTCTTCGTCTTTCTTTGAAAAGGGCGTGCTCAAACTCACCCACAAAGACAGGGCAACAGAAAATGGAGATTGTTCAACATCTCTTCTTTCATGCGTAGCTCGACCCTATCCTTTTGCTGTAGAAGAGACAAATCGCCACAAAAGCAATGAGGAGGATAGACTTGCAAAAGTTCGAAACGTTTGCTGTCGCCAAATCTATCGCCGGGGTCAAATCATCGAATGAATCTCGCACGGTAAGATTCATAAAACTGAATCTGTCTTTGTGCGTTGTTTGGTCGGGTTCGCACCCGGAATTTACCAGTGCCCTAAACCGGACAGGCCGTGGGGGAAAAGTGAAAACTTCATCTGATTGCATGTTGTATGGGGAGAGAGAGAAAGAGAGAGGGAAAGAGAGAGAGTGAGAGAGAGGGGTAGAGAAAGGATAGAGTTTGGCTCAAGCTTCTAAGGACTCTATAGAAGGCAAGTCATCAGCCATTTTTACCGTTAGAATTACAGCTAGGTTGGATTTCTTCGTTACACCGAATTGGCTGCCTTCATAACTGCCCGTTATAACTGGAGCTTAAAGTATTAGTGTCGAACTGGAAGAGGCTCGTCCAAGCATTCAAAAGCATATCGTGGTGGCCACTTAAACATTTCAAGGTCATGACAGGCAAGGTCGTTTGGTGGCAAGTGAAGAATAACGAAGATGGGACAAACGTTAATTGGCGAGATGAAGCATTTGCGACGAAACGAGCAAACGCGGGGGAGAGGGGTAATTTTAATTGCTTACCAGATGACGAGAAGGCCTAAAAGAGAGGAAAGTGTCAGGATCGTTGTTATGTCGGTTGAAAAAAGAGCCTTTATAGAAAATTGGGCAATGAAAGCAGGTCACATAGAACGATTTACTGTGAGACAGACAAACTGATATACTCCGCACTTTTAATAAGTAACAATAACGTTTTGATCTAAAGTAGGAAAATACGAAACTAGCATAGTAGGAAAACATTGCGGCCTGGTAATAACTCGAGTCGTTAACTTTTTGAATGCGAGCCGGGTGCTCTAACTGAGATAGAAGCGACTGTTGGCCGGGTGGGCAAACACTCGACACTTAAGGCGGAATAGCATTACCGACAAAGACAAGGGAGACTGGAATGGCCATTTCTGGCTCATTAGCCGTCGTCAGCCAGTCATACCCAACCCCGAAGTGTGGAACATCTTGGGCTCGAACATTCTGCCCACATCATGCGTCGCTGTGCGGCTGTTGGTTGGGCTCGAGAGAGAACCCCTAAGGCACAACGGAACGAGTAAGTTCCGTAAGAACGATCAGTGAGCGCCATTCTACCATTGTATATTCGTGACCTGTTAGTTAGAAGTCCACGCCTCTAACCACTGGGTCACGAGCCCGTTGCCCTGTCGGTTTCGATCTGGACTAGAACTTACGAGAGAATCTCTCCAAGCCTCAAAGACACATTACCAATCTAACCTAGAAGCGAATGGCATTGTGATGCATCAACCTGGTGACAGTGAACCATATTGCCGAGTAGTCATCACCGAAGATGAAATTGCAGCAATTAACGATTCGGGTCCGGACTGACAAGCCACCATCGCCTTAATTACGACCCCTAGCGGTGATCACGAAAGCTGTTTATTATAGCACGCACATGGTCCCACGGCAGCTACGTACAGCAGTCTTTGTGCCTATCCTACCTTTATCTGCAACCATCTCTGATGATAGGTTCGAGTGAGAGTCCGGAACGTCAGGCCAGTAGACTTGTTGCTCCAGCGATCGCATCTTCTTCTTCTGAACTGCTTCCTGTAACTCGCCTGTTCGCTCCTATCTGAACGGTCTTTTTCGACTAATATGTCCTCGCCAACCTGCCAGCCACGCCTCAACGACAGGAGCGGAAGAATGAAGACTTAAACTCGGATGATTGCAACGTCTGTGCGTGGAGGATGGTATCCCAAATTCCTCTACCCGGTATCCATAGGATTCCTGCATGTCTGTCCTTCCCCGTAAACCCCTCAGTGGACTTTATAACTGTCCAAACGGTAGTCAGTGTAAACGAGGGAGCTAGCAGCTACATCTAACCCAGCAAAGATACCTGCGACACTCAGTGAACCACCGCGCTCTAGTCGTGACTGAAGCTATCAACCGGTTAGACAGGTTGCCCAAACATGTGGGAGAGGAGGACTGAAAAACCACTATGATACTTCGATGAGCGAAAAAACACGAAAACAGCTCTGAGCGCATGTTCGCCCTGTCAATCTGTAACAGCGAAAATAAGCGTAAACTTCTCAGAACAAATGGCCAATTAATTCCACAGGCTGAACGGAGGAAACCATGATCGGGGAAGACTGAACGGCATAGGTCAGATAGAACTAACGAAGCCTCTAAACAGGCGATCTGCAACTCCCAGGAACGCCGATTATCTGAGCCAAAATATGGCGGAGTAGCACATGGTGTTCTATGAACCACCTACCCGTACAACAAAGTGCCGCATTGGCCGCCGACCAATCGTAAGCGGGCGGGGAAAGTCGAGACGATGAGACGGAAGGCCGAAATAGAGAAGAGAAAAGCCAAGAAGTAAAAGGAGTAAAAGAAGAAAAGGAGGAGGGAGGAGGAGGAGGAGGAGGAGGAGGACGGGGAGTAGGAGGAGGAGGGGTGGAAGGAGTAAGAAGAAGGGGAATGAAAATGGGGTGGAGGGGAGGGAGGGAGGGAGGAGGGGGAGGGGCAAGAGGAAGGGGAACGAGAATGGGGCGGAGGAGGATGAGGAGGAGGAGGAGAAGAAGAAGAAGAAGAAGAAGAAGAAGAAGAAGAAGAAGAAGAAGGGGTAAGAAGAGGGGGAAGGAGGAGGAGGAGGAATAGGAGAAGGAAGAGGGGAAGAAGAAGGGACAGCAAGAGGAGGCGGAGGAGAAGAATAAGAAGAGCAAGGTGAAAGTGAAGATCCCCTTGACCCCTTCCCATTCAACAGACCAACCAGAGAGCTGTGGCGGCATGTAAAACATTTTGCCGCTCACTAGCCCAAGTGCGCTCTACACGCAACAGTAGGTGCCAATCAATTAGACTACTGGGCATGTGTTGACGAAACAGCCCCCAGCCCAGACGGCAAAAACAGCTGTCTGTAGAACGCATGCGGTGGCCATTCGACCGTGAACCCTCCCCACCGGCAGACGCGCGCAAATTGCTGTTCAAATACTCAAACCCAAGGTTAATTAACCTCAACCCCCGCCCCCGACCAGTGATGACGAGGCGAAACAGGGGAGACTACGACGGGCTACACAGCGGAAGCCCGAGGAGCTGAAATCCGGCCGGCCAAAGAGACAAGGCAGGACGAAGCGCAGCCAGCCAGTCAGACCAGTATGAGTAAGCGGAGCGATAAAGCGGGCAAAATCGAGGACGAAGAATCACAAGCACATTCTGCTGCGGTGACTGATGCGTAGGCTATGCGGCCTAACACCTGGGCCAGCCAATAGCGTACAGCCGCGTGTGCATGTGGCAGCGATGAGACACCAAAGGCCTTGGATGCCTGTGTTGGACGCTACACCAGTGGCATAAGATGTGCGTGTGTGTGTGAACATGCGGCCGTAAGCGCGACTCTGCCTCATTCGGTCGGCCGCGCATATGACTACACTCCCTTACCCTCCCCCCCCCTGCGAGTATTCGATCAAACACCTTCCTGGCATTCCTGCGATGATGAGGTGCTAGAAGGAGAAGAGAGGGCGCAAAAGCTGTGCACGTGTGGGGCTTGAGAAAACCAAGTACTGCCGGGTTAAAATGGAGGGCCCGGTGGGTGGTAGGGATTGTTCGCAGCAGCCGAACAGTGGTTAGCCACTGGAGGCATCGGTGGCCCAGTCAAAACGACAATACACTGCGGGAAGTAGGGGCACTGAGGGAGGATGCAGAAGGAAAGAAAATAAAGGGTAAGAAGAGAGTTAGGTGACGGAATATGGGGGGGGGGGAGGGGGGGGCGAGGGGGGGAAGCGAGAAGAGGGGAAAGTTCGAGCGGGTTGAAGAAGGACCAGGAAGGAAAGGAGGAGGCGGATACGGAAGACAAAAAAATGACAGAAGGGATAGGAAAAAAACGAAGACGATCGTCGAGGAGTGAAGCAAATTATAAGAGAAATGGGGTATAAAATGTAGAGGAAATCTGAATACGAGCAAACCAATGAAGAATGAAAGGTACAGAGGGAACGAGGAGGATGAAGAGCGGTTAGGATAAGAGCGGAAAAGAACAAATTAGACAAGGATTGCAAAGACGGACGGAAACGACGATAAAGAAGGACGGCGAAGTGAAGTAAGAGCATGACAAGGAGGTAGATGAGATGGGGAATCGACAGAAAAAGAAAGAAAACCATCAAGGAGAGAAAGCAGAGCAAAGAAGCAGGATGGGGGCAAGAGAAAGAGGACTTGGAGAAACGAAAGTATGAAAGGGCAAACGAAAAAAATTAGGTAAGAGCGAAGAGCAAACAGCAGGGAAAGGGAGCAATAAAAGGAACCTCGGCTGCAGTCGAGAAGACAACATGGGGGAGTGTTAGGTCAGCCTATCCAGATTGGAGCGAGGACCCATGATCATAACAGGAAAGACAGGCACTTCTCAGAAGATAAGGAATCACCAACAAGGTTGAAAGATCCGCAACTGTTAGAGACGTTGCGTCCTGGCTGATGAAAACAGTGGGTCGCATTGACCACGTAGACGACGAGCATCGGAGGGGGTGAGGATTGTGCCTTCGAGAAGTGGTGACAATTCAACTGGCACATCTGTGTGTAGGCGACCAATGAAACCGGCGTATATGCCCGAAGCCAGAAATTTAAGCCCTACTTCAACAGCAATGTCTTGGTTTCGCAATCAGCACTTTTTTGTCAGTGGGAGACCGAGGTGCGCACAGGCATGGAAATATTCAGAGGCGACACAGGAGACTTCAGATTATTTATGCGAAGAACACAAGTTATAGCGGTATTAGAACCTGACGAATACTACCGTCTTCCACTAGCGCTTCATCCTCCGGCGCCAATGTCGCCCCCCTACCCCCCCCCCCCCCCCCCCCCAGCACACAATCCTGAAACCCTAGCCCTCTGCGGTGGAGACAAAGATGGATACATTCACCTTCGAAGTCACGAAGCGCCGGAAACCATTCTTCTACCGAACTCCACCCCCCTCCCATACAGTAGGTGGGCTCACTTATGAAATTTCAACCGAAATTCCGAAATGCGTTTTCGTTTCGAAAAGATTAATTAGGTAGGGTTGTAAAACTAGTCAGCTTCCAACATAATTCTATAATAATTCAGTTACTTCAGCAGGCCGGCTTTCGAATGAACTTCCTTCCGGCTGCATGCAAAAACTACACTCTGTAAAAAATGATTACTTAAGTACCATGAATTTTTCCCATTGATTTTCGATGCCCTTACAAATTCAATTATACTTCATGGAAAATATGCATAAAAATATTCCTCGGTTCGCCCATTCGGTGGAAAATTACGTCTTCTTCTAGTGTTATACTCGAAGGAGGGAGATAATTGGGTTTTAAAAAAGTTTCTAATTGTGGGACTTTTAAATACCGTGAAATAGCCGTTCATAAGTAGTCATGTTTCTACATTTACCAATGTGGCTTGTAAAGTTAACAACATGGATCAAATCCACTACTTAATTTTATGAACCCTATATGGTCCCCTTTATTATCGTAGAGAAATGTATGGTTTGCGTACGCGGAAAATATACGGATTGTAGTTTGGAAACCCCGAATCCAAGTGTAACGGTAGAGTGGGTTCAAAGTTATTCGGGAATTTGAAAAGTTTTTGAAAACCGAATTATACTCTTCCCTCGAGCATAAGATTGGAAGACGACGTAATTATTTACGGAACGAGCAGAAGAATGAATATTTTTGTTCATGTATTCCATGAAGTATAATTGAATTTGTAAGGGCATTTAAAATCAACGAGAAAAATTCATGCTACATAAGTAGTCATTTTTTACGGAGTATAGTTTTTGCATGCAGCCGGAAGGAAGTTCGTTCGAAAGCCGATATCCTGAGGTAACTGAAATATTATAGAATTATGCTGCAGGATGATTGGTTTTACAACCCTACTTAATTAATCTTTTCGAAACGAAAACGCATTTCGGAATTTCGGTTGACATTTCATGAGTTCGCCCACGTACTGTACGCAGTAGGAAAGGGGGCGACTCGAATCCCGACTGGCGTGCCACCAAACTCCGATGTTGACATTTGTTAAAGTTCTGTGAACCGTGCTTCACCGCGCTCCCCCTCCACGCAAGCAACGGCTGTTCAGCGAGCCTAACCAAGTAATTAATTGCCCCACGTTATGACCCCCGCGCCGTGGTTGACCTTGACGAGAACCAACGGTGTCGATAGGAGCACTTCCGTGTGTAACAAAGGCTCGTAGAAGTGGTTTGGGATCCGTCCGCCCCCTTGTTCAAATTCTGTGTGCTGGTCTTTCGAGTCACTCGGCTCATCGAAAGTCCCCCAAGGGTCGGCAAATCCTCGGCTTCCGGTTTTCTGCACGAGTTTACTGCCCTAGGCAGTGGACAGTAGAATGGTAGGGGGCGCTCACCGATCGTTCGTACGGAACTCACTCGTTCCGTTGTGCCTTACAGGCTCTCTATTTCGAGCCCAACCAGCAGCCGCACAGGGACGCATGATATATAGGCAGTCTCCCTGGTCTTTGTCGGTAATAACATGCTGCCTATATATTATGCGCCGCTGTGCGGCTGCTGGTTGGGCTCGAGAGAGAGCCCGTGAGGCACAACGGAACGAGTTAGTTCCGTAAAAACGATCGGTGAGCGCCCCCTACCATTTTATATTCCTGATCGAAACCGACAGGGCAACGGGCTCGTGGCCCAGTGGTTAGAGGCGTGGACTTCTAACTAACAGGTCGCGAGTTCGAGCCTCGGGTGTTCCACACCTCGGTGCTGGGTATGACTGGCACCAGTCTACCTTGTCTTTGTCGGTAATAACATACTGCCGAGTGGACAGTATGTCCAACTGCCTGGAGCGACGATGAACCACTGTGAGCGACTGATGGGGCCTTCGCCAGGACCAATGACAGATCTGCATCGAACGCGCTGCTAATCCGCCCTTTCGAGGAGGGAATACAGACGCGCTAACTAACGCGAGCGCGTGGAACGGCAGTTTATTTGCAGAAAGTGCATACGGGCGGCAGGATGTCGGATTATCTCTGTGACAGAGGAGCGGGGGAGGGTGAAGGGCAGAGCCACCTTCACTTCCGCTCCCCTCCCGCCATCGTGTAGGGCGGTCAGAAATCTTCTCAAGTATTACGTCACGAGGGCGTAGGCTAACGTGCAGTGCAATCTGGCAGCAGCAGCAGCAGCAGCAGTAGTACTGCGCATCGACATGCCATGAACGATACGGACATGCAGGCGCAAGCCACGCCAACCCATTGGACACAACACACACAGCTCGCTGCAGACAGGCGCACTGACAGAGGCAACGCTCCTCTCGCCTTCCATCTCCAACTAACCCATTTCCTTCCACTTTAGCCTGTGTAATCACTTTATCGAACTTCTCCGTGTTCTGATTTTAAACTCAACTCGGCTTTCACGCCGTTACTCGTCCAACAAGACGAAAACGGCGGGTGGCATTAAATGAAGCAAGGAACTTACGCTGGAGTGTTCGGATTCAGTATCACCGCAGCCGCCGACGCCCCCGCCGCCACCTAGGAAGTCTGTAAGGGAGGAAGAAAGACACGGAAGTCAGAGAGGCGCTGAATGGACAGACAAATGGGGGTTCGAAATACAAAAAGGGCACTTAGTTGCCCGTTGACCTTCGTCTGAGAGACCACGCTGGACTGCCCCGCTCCGGTAAAAATACAAACGCCAGCGAATGTCACGCATAAGAGGTTGAACACTGCAGTTGACTTTAGATGGCAGTCTTTTCAAGGTAGGGGGAAATCACCAACGATAGTTCAGCCGTCGTAGCCGACGATGTCCACCGTGTGCTCTACAGTAACGTGGAAGCGGGTACGGCGATCTGGCAGTTGACTTGCGCAGCATCTACCGCACTGTCTCCTCCTGGTATCTGAGCCTGGTGTCATGAGAGTCACGAAGGAAGACTGGGAGGGCGCTGGTAGCTGGTGGTGAAAATCCGAACATAGGCGTACCACCCTATAAACTCTGGTCCAAAACATACTGACCGTGATTTTAAGCGGTAAGGAAGCGGGGCGCGGCTCGGATCTCAACTGGTGCGGTGCGTACCTGCGCCTGGACGCGCAACCAGACCCTAAAGTTGGCACTTGTTAGAGCGTGCATTCCGGACACTGATCTGGTACCAGTGTTGGTTCAGCACATCTACCGCACCCTCCGTTTGTGAGGCAGTGAAAACACTACCATCGGCAGCAAGGCCGCCTCCAATAGCACCACCACCATAATAATAATAACAATAATAATCAACAACAACAACAACAAAAATAACGCAATTGGTCCTTCTGTGAACTAAAACAACAAAACAGGGGCACGTTTAGGTGGAGGTGAGATTCAACCAACAGCAGCTCGGGGAAACGTTAAAAGGTATGCATCCAGTCTACGCGCAAGCAACCCCCAGACACCGATCTGTCGCCAGTGCTGATTCAGCACATCTACCGCGCGGTCCGTTTGTGGGGCACTGAAAACACTACCATCGGAAGCAAGGCCGCCGCCGCCGCCATCATCATCATCATCATCATCATCATCATCATCATCATCATCATCATCATCATCATCATCATCATCATCATCATCATCATCATCATCATCATCATCATCATCATCATCATCATCATCATCATCATCATCATCATCGTCATCATCATCATCATCATCATCATCAACAACAACAACAACAACGCAATTGGTCCTTCTGTGAACTAAAACAACCTCAAAGTAGGCAAAACAGGGACACGTTAGGTGGAGATGATATTCAACCAACGACAGTTCGGGAAAACGTTAAAAGGTATGCATCCAGTCTACGCGCAAACAGCCCTTAGCACTTACAAGAATGGATCCGCCAAAAGTACCGAACTGCGGTAGTTCAGCTAATTCCATTACCGAGTAGGCAGCATAAGTGAGTTACCGGTTGCTGAAGATGAGTAGTGATCAGCTTTGAACACCTCCGAATGCATCTTGATGTCCAAACTGATAAACTTAAGCGTCTGCTTCCCAAATAACCGCCCTACATGTTGTTTTTATCCTGTGAAAGCACTTTACTTCCATCCTGTCCAGAAGCGGACATTTTTTCAATCAATATCGAAAGTGGGGATGTCTAAATGAAGCCCAGATCATCGGCTGGAGGCCTTCCCTAGCGCCCTGCTGAAATATTTCCCTGCATGTCACAGGAAGCGGACGGCGTGTTCAAACATAAAACAAAAAGACCTTCGTCGGGACTTCTCGTTGCAGAAAAGTACCGGCGTGGAAGCCGTCCTTGAGGCTCTTATCTGCTTGCCTGGCTCCAGCTTCGATGCTGACGTGTCGGCAATTTTACTACTCCCTTCCGCAGGAGCTTCGTTTCCGAACTGGGTTTTCGAGGAACCTGCATCGGCTGACCTTCGTATGCGATTTGATTCTTCTTTTTCCCTTGATCGAAAGATCTATTTGGACAATTTTCAAAACTAGGTCGCAAGACTTGAGGCACGGAGTTTAAAGATCCCATAATACGACAGTTCAACCGTCGTTTCCGAAGATGTCCACCGTGTGCTCCACAGCAAGGTGAGAGCAGGGACGGTGACTTGTGCGTGAGTTAGTTTACAATGAGCGTAGACTTGCGCAGCATCTACCGCACTCTCTCTTCCCCACTCTCCACCTGGACACGGTGTCAAGACAGGATTAAGAAGACCGGAGGCGGGGGAGGGCGCAGGTGGCCGGCACGGCCGGACCCGCACATAATCGTACCACCACACCCCGTGGTCCACAATATACACTTAACCAGGATTTTTCACCAACAGCAACAACAACACCCAACAGGAGTCAGAAGAACGAGGATGACTGGGCAGTCATGCCCACCATCTGTATACCCAGCGGGGATGCAAGCGCATATGCCGGCAGGGAGACAGGTGTCAGGGAACTGTCAGCACATTTCAGGCTGCGAGGGTTATGGTTGGCTGTTACGGACATAGGACACACTTTCAGTGTTTGCATTCAGTTACCTGGGAAAGCACTGCAGGAATTGGGGTCTTTCAGGCATGCGCACAGACACAACTGAACTAACATACACCACCTCTAACCAATGGGTTTTGAGCCCCCGTTCGCGAACTCTGCCGTCTGTTTGCTCCAGGCAACCAGTGGAGAGATGTGCCTTTATTTCTCTATGAAAGCGCAGTAGGTCGGCAAACTCATGAAATGTCAACTGAAATTCCGAAATGCGTTTTCGTTTCGAAAAGATTAATTAAGTAGAGTTGTAAAATTAATCGGCCTGCAGCATAATTCTATAATATTTCAGTTACCTCAGGATGCCGGCTTTCGAATGAACTTCCTTCCAGCTGCATGCAAAAACTACACTGTAAAAAATGACTATTTAAGTAGCATGAATTTTCCCCATTGATTTTCGATGCCTCCAAAAGTCCAATTATATTTCATGGAAAACATGCATAAAAAATTCATTCTTTCACTCATGCGATAGCAAATTACATGTTCTTTCAATTTTATACTGGAAGGAGGGACATAATTCGATTTTTAAAAAGCTTCTAATTTTGAGACTTTTTAACACCGTGAAATGGCCGCTCATAAAACGGCATGTTTCAGCACTCACCAATGTGGCTGGTAAAGTTAACAATGTGGTTCAAATCCACTGCTTAATTTTATGAACTCCAGATGGTCTCCTCATAATACCGTAGAGAAATGTGTGGTTTTCCGTACGCGGGAAATACATGGCTTGTAGTTTGGAAACCCTGAATGCAAGTGTGACAGCAGAGTGGGTTCAAAATTATTCGGGAATTGGAAAAGTTTTCGAAAACCGAATAATACCCTTCTTTCGAGTATAAAGTTGGAAGAAGACGTAATTTTCTGCCGAATGAGCGGGAGAACTGGTATCTTTATGCATTTTTTCCATGAAATATAATTGGACTTTTAAAGTCATCGAAACTCAAGGAGAAAAATGCATGCTACTTAAGTAGTCATTTTCAATAGAGTGAAGTATTCGCATGCAGCCGGAAAATTTTTTTTCGAAAGCCGGCATCCTGAGGTAAATGAAATATTATAGAATTATGCTGCAGGTTGATTAGCTTTTCAACCCTGCTTAATTAATCTTTTCGAAACGGAAACGCATTTCGGAATTTCTGTTGACATGTTATGAGTTAGCCCACTCACTGTAAGTGGCAAACGACACCTGCGGGTATGTTCTAACATTCGTCAGACTTTATGGGCCCAATTCTCATGCCTGCAGCCCATTTAAAAGATGACTTTTTTGGATGAAAGACGATAACCGCGCCAAGTCGGAAACGGAAATTAGGGCTCAGGGTCGTACGATGATCTCAAGGGCCAAACCACCTGTCCTCTCGTCATGCAAATAGGCCAGGCATATCCATTGGCCCACCCACAACACCGGAATGGCTAAACAGGTGTTAGTTTCACCGCAGGCACAGAACACATAGACAAACGAGACAACCCAGTGCTGCAAATGTTGTAGGGGGCGAGATTATCGTAAGCGCTGCCATAAATGTGGTCAGGTCAGGTCGCCATGTGTGCCGACCGACGTCATCACCGGAAGCGGTGTGGGGTGTTTCACCCGCTGTCGCCGACAGTGTAGTAAACGTAAAAAAGCGATCAACTGCCGAAGGCGATAAAAAAAACAAGGGAACGGTAGGTTGATTGAAGCGAAAGGCACTTTAAGATGACTAAGCAGGAACTGGAGACGGGCTTCCGGGGTTTTGCCAGCTCTGGCCGTCACCACGCGAATTTAAAAAAAAAACAAGTCCGGACATCAACCAATAGGAAAATTGCAGTCGGCCCAGAGGGAGCCAATCAGAGGACAGCAGGGAGGAAATGAACAGGCTGCGGTTAAGACGACGGGACGACCAATGAGCATGGCGAACGTGCAGATGCACTTTTAAATCCTGTACACAGCCGGGCATCGCCTCTCGAATGCGCAAACATTCACCTTTGCCAAACACTTTTTTGGAGAAGGGCGATTCTCGGAATTCAGTCTAAGATGTCAGTGAAGTCCAATTAAAACCTTCCAGAAGAGGGCGTTAAAAGATTCTAATTCATAACGCAAATTGGACTGAATACTATGCTGTTACAATGCAGATTTAAGTGGCAGAACAGGAGGCCGCTTGAAGCAGGTATTTCTGCACGCAATGAGTCCGCGATCGTACTGGTTCGATTCAAAAAGCCCCGGGGTGTCCCATCGGCAGCAGTGATTTGCGAAAAGAGTACAAGCACGCCTCTGCTAGGGCCGAATTTCATTTGAGAGAAACTGGCCGAGGATATCGCGCAACTCACATGAACTATGAGTTGCATTTTTGCATTTTAGGTTTTTCGCCAAAGGCGGTGACAAAAACTATTACTCCGGGGGAGATGTGATCGTGAATTGCACAGCGTCCACCCCACTTCAGTCTTCCCACGCCTAGTATGTCTTGAATGGAAGACAAAGTTAGGACAACGTGGGATGCACTTGCACACATTAGCCGACAAAACCGGAAGGTACCTTCTATTCAAGCAGGAAACCTCAAGAGGGCGTAATATGCCGCTTTATTCGCTGTGGCCACCATGTCCACGTTTCCTGGTCTACGTCCGGTATTCTGACCACTCGGTGTCTGAGGTGGCTGTTGCCATAGCAACGAGCTATCTACGACGTAGGTGATTGCAACCGTTGAACTTTACGTACCCTATGAATTCGGCAGGGTTCTGAGGAGGGAAGTAGTAGTAGTAGTATTAGTAGTAGTGCGAGGAGGAGGAGGAGGAGGAGGAGGAGGAGCATGAGGAGGGGAAGGAGGGGGAGTAGTAGTAGTAGGAGGATGAGGAGGAGGAGGGGAGGAGGAGGAGGAGGAGGAGGAGGAGGAGGAGGCCAAGGGGCCAACAAGTGTGCACTCTCACTCCAAGCCATCGAATCACTCGGGAAGTCCGTTCAATGACGTTGTATTGAATTGTATTCCTTAGGATCGCCAGGCAAAACAAGTTAACCCCCTTTGACGCCCGCTCAATGGGGTCGAAGAGGCTGTCCTAAACGATTGGTGCTTAGCTATTTTATAGTATGCAAAGAAGGGCAAATGAGATGGAAGTTGAAAAAGTTTTCCATCGTTGGAGACTGCTCCAGAGATGATGGAGAACTACATTTCAAAATACCTAGGGGAGAAGGGAAATAAAATAAAGACACTTCATGTGTCCGGCCGTTCTAGATTTCCACTGAAAGTACTTTCAGCGACCAGTGTGGGCCCTGGTCAGCTGTTGTGTGGACCAGGGGATTTGGAGTGGAACTCCAAGGTGAGGGCTCGACCGTGCCACCCACCCGCGCCCTCCCTTCCTTCCGGTCTTCTTGACTATGTCTTGATACCGAGACCAGGTGGGGGAGGAGAGAGAAGTGCGGCAAATTCTGTGCAAGTCTACTATCACTACAAATTAATTTACGCAGAAGTCAGCGTGCCTGCTCTCACCTCGCTATAGAGTACACGGCGAACATCATCGGTAATGACGGTCGAACTGTCGTACTGTACAGCCCATTTCGACAGTCTTTAGATTTTAGACCATAAGTAAGGACTTCACTAACAAATGCACGGCCTTTGGAGAAGGCTAGATGTCTACTCAATGAGCCAAATAAGGACTTAGGCCGGTCGAGGTGCGTGACAATACCTTCGGACATGGCACGGTCGTACCGACCGCGAGCACGCGCAGACCTGGCACGGGTGGATTCGCGCTGATCGGTCCGTTGCGAGAGAAGGCGGCCATTGCGCTGACCAGCCAGTCCATAGGAGCCCTGACCACCGACGCTCCCAGCGTCGGACATGTTGTCGTAGGCACCGACGCTACCGCCACCGCCGCCGCCGCCGCCGTAGCCGGGTGAGATGGAGGGTGGGCTAGTGAGTGAGGCCTCGGATTGAGGAGCAGTGGCCGAGGAGGCGGCGGCGGTGGCGTGGCCGTTGGAGTACTCGCCGCTGGCGGTGGAACCGCAGGGCAGACGATCGGGTCGACGATATGGAATGGCGTAGCGCGGAATGCCCGTGCGGGGCGCGGCGGCTGAAGGTTGGGGCCGCGAGGAGGCACTGGAACTGCCGCCAGGGGAGACGCAGTGGTCGGCGTCCCCATTGGATGGGTTCGGGGAGGAGAGCTGTAGGTGAGCCATTTGGGCAGAGAGGCCCTCGCCGTCTGCTGGTGTTGCTGACTGAGAGGTGGCCATCACTACGGCCTTGGTAGCGTAGTGTCAGGTAGGCCGCAGAACCTAGACGAGAAGAAGAAGACAGAGGATAGCCATGTGAGAACGCAAACACACGCGGATGGTCCAGCCTCATCAAAGACATCCCCGAACTTTCGCTCCTCCATTGCCACCACTTCTGAGCATATTCAAAGTCCACCGACAAAAACACTGGTACCTGGAGCGCACATTTCTGATGCATTTGGTGTCATCAGTCAGCAACGCTTTAATGCGCTAGTGGCCCAGGGGTAAGAGGCGTGCACTTCTAACTAACAGGTTGCGAGTTCGAGCCTCGGGTGTTCCACACTTCGGGGTTGGGTATGACTGGCTGACGACGGCTAATGCCAGCCAGAAAGGGCCATTCCAGTCTCCCTTGTCTTTGTCGGTAATAACATTCTGCCTATATCATGCGCCGCTGCGCGGCTGCTGGTTAGGTTCGAGAGAGAGAGAGCCCGTAAGGCACAACGGAATGAGTGAATTCCATAAGAACGGTCGGTGAGCGCCCCCTACCATTTTATATTCCCGATCGAAAACCGATAGGACAACGGGCTCGTGGCCCAGTGGTTAGAGGCGTGAACTTCCAACTAACAGGTCGCGAGTTCGAGCCTCGGGTGTTCCACACTTCGGGGTTGGGTATGCCTGGCTGACGACGGCTAACAAGCCAGAAATGGCCATTCCAGTTTCCCTTGCGTTTGTCGATAATAACATGCTGCCAATGCCCCAACTTCAGACGGGGGAGCCTCGGATTCGTTTGATTTTAAGTCTAATGTTCTAGCCGTGAGTCACAAGTCCAGACTTCGACGGCGGTATTCCAAGTGACGTCCGGTGTGCTGGTCTGAGTACAAAACAGACTATGAGTGATCCATCTTGTATAGGGTATTCCAGCTTGAAGCTTGATCAGGCAGTGGAGTAACAGTGAGGGATTTACCGAAACAGCAGAGGGAGACCTAAGTGACAGTTTCTAGCTCATTTCCCCCCATCGACTGGCCACATGCGAACTCCAGGTGTCCGTAGACTGCGGTAATGGGTGAAGGTCTGGGCGAGACGTTGGTGGACAGGAAGGCCTACTGGAAAAAACGCACGCCTTAGCAACAACTAACAACCCTTCGGACTAATTTCACCCTGGAGTGACTCGGCGGGACCTGGAGTACTTCAGAATGGAACAAAACAACTACGTGGTTTCCGAATACAACAATCGTCTCTAATCCACAGATTATCTCCAAAGCACATACAGCAGGATTATTTTCGGACACGCAAGTTACATCTGCGGGAGACTCGACGGGGGCACCCAAAACACCCGACGACTGTCTAAAGAGAGCAGATAACGGCATCCATCGACCATTGGCGGACTACTTAACGGATAGCAGTCGATGCAACTAGGGGAAAATAGATGTCTTAGCGCGTAACGGGCCCAGGCGCCAAAAGGTAAAAAGCGCATGATCTCAATAAGTGGTGCCAATAAACAGAGAGCATGCGATTCGAGGCGATTGCCTTAGGACAGACGCAATGATGCCGGGTGCATTACAGCATCCGTATCAGCGTAGTCCATGTAGATAAAACAAGCAAAAACAAGCTCCAGGATGCCGGATTAGAGATTTTGCAAAAACAGTCTCTTTCGGCAAAACATGCATGTGTGGAAGCACTGTCTCGAGATGTGGTCTACCACCTCATACCACTACTCCGAATGGCGCTGTGCTTGGGGTCTTGGAAACGGAGTGATTTGAGGTTTTAGTGAGTGACTCTGGCTGCGACCAAAGTTTCTCCTTCTCCTTCTTGTATAGCAATAGAAGTACGACTGACATTAAATCCACTAAAGCTTCTGTCTGAGGCTGGCCAAAACACGGTTACCTGTTGCTACGAGTTCTGGCCATCTAAAAATGACGGCTAGGTAGACAAAAAGTCCTATGATGTATGAGCTGATTGGAGGTGTCGAGGTGGGGGGTGGGGGGAGTGGAGAGGAGCGTTTGGCGTCACAGCAGAGCCTGTTTTTCTGATGCGAGGTCTGCTCGACTTTTACACAGTCTACCAAAGCACACGTTATGAGAGGAAAACATAGTTTGATCGGAGTTGTCCCCCCCTCTTGCCGGTGTAGCGAACGCGCGTAGACTAGGTACGCTCACGGTTTAATTTCTAGAATTACGTCAGTCGGTAAATAACTGCTGCTCAGGGAGTGCTTGCACCAGATTTCATAACCAGTCCTTGACTCAGCAAGAGGAGGGGCGTCGGGTTCCATTGGCACTAATAATTGGCCCGCTTGTAAAAATCCAGGTGACTGAATGGGTTTTTGAAACAGGCGATTTCCACCGTCACACACCCGTCAGGGCTAAAAACTAGGCGTACCACCCCTGACGGTAGCAGCACTGAAGGTCACATGACAAGCGCGAGGTGCGACCAAATCTTGGGTCTGCGCAAACAAGAGAACGCGTTCTGGCAATGGTAAATTTGTATGGTTAGGACCGGTAAAGACGATTGAGGGGACTGTCATTCGAAAACAAAGATGGCTCAACGTGTAAATGTGTCGAGGATTCTGCTGCTTGAATGTCGCTATTGCAACCCTACTCAGTCGTGGATTTTGGTGAGCGTTTTGAGTTTTGGCGAATGTCGTAGGTCATTCTCCGCCAAAAAAACAACTTTTAGGTTGCCGGTCAAGACGGCTTCAGAGTCCTCGGCGTCGAGAACCAATGCGACCTATGTCCTGAGACAGACGGCTAATTTCCCAGTTATCAGTTTCCAGTCGGGGTTTCATTCCAGCATCCCGAGAATCGTCGGGTACGGTATCCGCTCCTGGTTTGGCTTAACCACAACTATTAATTAACCAAAATGGTATTACCGACAGAGACAAGGGGGACTGCTCACCAAGTCTCCCTTGTCTTTGTCGGTAATACCATTCTGCCTATATCATGCGCCGCTGTGCGGCTGCTGGTTGGGCTCGAGAGAGAGCCCGTAAGGCACAACGGAACCAGTGAGTTCCGTAAGAAAGATCGGTGATCGCACCCTACCATTAAATATGTTTAATTAATAGTTGTGGTTAAGCCAAACCAGGCTCCTTCGAAAACATGGCTCATGTGGTAGGGGGCGCTCACCGATCGTTCTTACGGAACTCACTCGTTCCGTTGTGCCTAACGGGCTCTCGAGTCCAACCAGCAGCCGCACAGCGGCGCATGATATAGGCAGAATGACATTACGGACAAAGACAAGGGAGACTGAACTGGCCATTTCTGGCTTATTAACTGTCGTCAGCCAGTCATATTACATTTGGAACACTATTGAGGAGGCTAGGAGACTTTGCGGATAGGATCCCCTTCTCGTGGACGGAATGCATGACCGAGTAACCAGAGACCGTGGTCCTTTACTGACAAGCTAATAGGGTGGAGGTTCGATCAGCGATTACTTTCAACGATTAAGACTGCAAAGGGATGAATGACCTTGAGACAGCGAGGTCTTGAACAATGACGCCAGACCGCTCATGATGGCTGCCCGCTACAACGTAGTCCATGAGCATAGGCGGCAGTATTCTCCGGAGATATTGTCCTTCAAACGCCTCGGTTTTTCCCGGATTTGCAGAGTGTAGAGGTCATGTTTCTCAGTCATGGCGCAAGACGTCTCAAATTGTTAGTTCACAGGAAGATGAGTTAACCCGTTAGTCAAGCTGCTGGCTACTCGCTGCGTCCACAGGTGTCGACTAGTGGAACAGTTTTCAACGAGGGTCAACTGCGAAACAAGCAGGCTCTCGGGTCTGACAAATATGCGGTCGCGGACCAGTGGTGACAGTGCTACAAGGCACGTCAACTGCCTTAAAAATAGCTCGAATTCCAGTGACGTCGGTGCGGCATGACGGCCGTGAACAACTATCAAATAAATGTGCTTGCCATCACTGCTTTGTGATTAGGTTCTCTAACCACAACGGAGACAACCGTGATCCAAGTGGTCGCTTGGGACCCGCTTGTATACAAAATTTCCATAAAACCTCATGAAAAATGTCCGATTCAAGTAGTACGATCCATGCTTTGGCGCCCGGGAAATCCGCACATTCTGCTACCCTGGTCCAATACTGCAAGCGAGTACTATGCGAGCTGGATCACTCAGCAGGGAGTAGGACCATAGGGATTGGGTACTGGAATATGCGGACGTTCCTGGATCCAGGTACCCCAATGATGGCGGCGCGCAGTCTTCAATAATACAACGCAGAGGCTCGTTTGAAGCCCAAACTCCTGATTCAGACTGGTGTGGAGTCCAGATCCCAGGGGTCAACTCACTTTATCTTATGTCACAGCAGCCAACGCGACTGTTCTGTTAGGCACAGAATGGAGACTACCATTTCGCAACAAACGGAACTTGCTTTGCTTGCTTGGAAACCGGTCAATGACAAGCTGGCTTATGTGCGACTGAAGGATCACCCCACGAGCATCTGCATCCTCTCTGTGTACGCACCAACATCAGATGCCAGCCAGCGCCATAAATAAATTCTCTACTTGCAGTTACAGGAGTCAGCTGAAAGACTCCCTCGACGTGATCTGCCGATTGTTATCGCGGGCTGCAATGGCTGGTCTGAACGTGGTGACTTTTTAAAGAAATGGCCGTTTTGAGCTTGGATCCCGATTCGATGATGGTGAGAGAATGTTAAACTTTACTGACCAGAACCGACTGTCACTAACACGTGCATTCGGCATCGCCGCAAACCTCTGCTGACCTGGCATTCAAACGACGGCCATTAGGCCAGTCAGGTAGACTACATTTGTAGCGGGCAGCCATCATGAGCGGTCTGGCCCCAAGGTCCCCCATCCTTTTGCAGTGAGCCGTTCCAGACGCGCTGAGCTGCAGTCACACGACTGACAGCTCGGGCATACCTGCGTCCGCACAGCGGCAGCCGCCCATGAGGCCGCTTGAACGCACCTCCCCCCTGCAACCACAACCTAAGCCACTGGGACACCACCCCTCGGCAAATGCAACACACACTGACTGGCCACCACTTGAGCTTGGTCCACGAGCCTACAAAAACGGCTGCCACCACTGCCCCACGGACTCTCAGGCAAGACTGGACGCAGTCAACCCCAGCCCTGGCTTCGCCAGTGACCATTGCTGCCTGAGAGGACAACTCTGGGTTATGTGCACAATAAACCCCTCATTCTGGTGCCTTCCGTCTTCTCCCTACAACACTAGGATTTGCCCTGATTATTGTAGTGCTCAGACTGCACACATACACACCGCTTGACCACTACACATTCCAGTTGGTTCACGGTTCCACAGCTGAGCTTACGATAACAGGTCGATGAGTGATGCCCTTGTCCACACAAGCTTCGAAGTCGTCCCTTCATCTGTACCTAAAATGTCACTTGAGAGGCGCCTTGATGTCGCAAACCCCCGACAGCCCAGCACCCCTGACGCCCTGAGTACAGAAATCCGATCCCGTTTTACGACCCAAGTCGACGGAGAAGGCAGTGGACAATGGTCATCACCGAGGTTACCAGTCTGAGACAACTCTCGTATTCCATCAGCGGCGCCGCAGTGACTGGATCAGAGGAAGAATCCTGCAATTGTCCGCCAAGACGACTTGAGCCAGCAAAGTCGGGTAGAGATGACTGGCAAAAATATTTAGCTGAAATGGCGACCTCCATGGAGCAGGCCTCAAACATTGGTGACCCTCTAAAACTCTACTAAATTATCTGCCAAGTTAGCGGCAAGCGCTCAACAATAAGTAGTTCTGTTTGCGATGTGAATGGCGGCTTTATTGGCGATAACTCGATCAAGATCGATCGCTGGCGTGAGCACTCCCAGCTCCCTCTCAACTTTTATGAGCAACCCATCACACCCTTGCTCTCTTCTGCAGTGGCCTTTTATCCCTCTCAAACCTGCGCGACCCTCATTCAGCGGGAGAAGTTGCCGCAGGAAGGCACCCCAACAAAAATCTACAAGTCTTGTGTCGATACGCTGGCGCCCTAGCTCCATGAGCTGATGGAGCAAGGTGTTCGAGCATCCGTGTGTCTGTCTTCTAGAAGGGTGGTAAGACAAGATGCGAGAACTAACGCGGCATTAGTTTCCTCGAAGTTGTTGTGAAGGTCTTCGGTGTTGTCTTCCTCAGGCGATTCCAGACAGTGCGTGACTCCAGGAAGAGGCCAAACTAAGTCGGATTCCGAGCAGGGCGTGGATTCGCGGACCAGATATTCACGCTGCGTCGCACTCTTGGATTCCGCCATAACGGTCTTCTGCTTTGTTAACTTCGCCGCTGTCTTCGATTCCGTCCGTCGTGAGTCCCTGAGGAGAATAGTGAGAACTAGGTGATGTGAAGGCTAAAATCATCGTCATCATCAAGACCTACTATCGCTCCACCAGTGCGCGAGTTCTGATCCATAACGATCGCTCCCGGCAATTCGATTTTCGACCCGGTGTTCGACAGGACTATATTGTGTCGTTAGTTCTGTTAAATTACGTCAATGACTGGATCCTCGGAAGGACTTCACAGAGTTTCGTGTTCAATTTGCACTAGGGCGTCAGTTGACTGATGTCGACTGAGCTGACGGTATCGCCCTCCTCGCGTCAAGCTTTGGCGATCTACAGAATGTGATGTCGGTAATGAAGTAGGTTGCCAAGTCATTCAGTTTGTCCATCAAAGACCCAAGTGTTTTCGAACAGCATCCGCTGTCGGGAGAAGGAAACCCTCGGGATCAATGGCTGTCACCTTGAAGAAGCAAACAGTTCCAAATTCCTTGCGGCGAAACTGCTGCCAACTGGAGAAGGCAAGAACGACACCGCCTTCCGGATCGATGCTGCTCGTAGAGTTATCACAACCCCTTGAAAGTGCATTTGGAGCCGTCGCGATTTCTCCATCACCATAAAGACTGGGACACAGCCGGTAGCCGTTCCGTCAGTCTTCCTATACGGTTGTGAATGCTGAACTGAGTGAATGGAAGGTGAACGAAAACTGGAGGTGCTCTAGCACCGTTCCCTGCGGACCACCCATCCAGTGAAGCACACTGGCTTCGTCTCGATAGAGACAGTTCGTATTGGCTGCGAAAACGTTGCGGGGATATCGCGGGTCACCCAAGAAAGACAACTGTGGTGGTTTGGGCATGTTCTGCGCGATCATCCGCCCTTTCAGCTCATTGTTGCTGTCCACTTGGAAGCGTCAGAGAAAAGATCCACTCAAAACTTTGCTCAACAAAATCAGTCATGGAACGGAGGTGGTTTTCGGATCTTTGTATCCGGCTAACTCAATCTGCATCACGGTGCTTGTTCCTTATGCCAGCGGTGGTTTAAATTATAACAGAGCGCGCACAAATGATAGCAGCACGTTATTTGAGGGAGGGGGAAGATTCGGCCGCCTTGGCAGTCTTTCGGACTGGGAAAAGAGGCGTTCGACGGACAGGGGACGTGCTGTACAGGTGAAATGCACGTTTTTGGACGCTAGGAGAGGGGCGTCTGTGCCTTGCCCACCCACACAGCGGCCCAGTGAAAGCGAGATGCGCCGAACGCATTTGCGACCATTACGGTAAGCCACTGTCCGTGAATGAGTCACAGACCCACACATGCCAGCCAAGTCCCCAGACATTCAGCCACGTGTGCACGGAAGTCAGTAAAGCATCAGGCTGTTTGGGGTGCGCTTTTGGCGTCGGGCCTAACGGCGGCCCGCGCTATACCCCACCCCCTCCGCTCCTGAAAGAGACCCGTCAGAGGTCCCAGCGATGACCTTCGAAACGCATATAACCGCGCGACCCATACAACGCCCCCAGCCTCCCCCCTCTGCCGTCGATGTCCCTCGAAGCCAATACGAGAACGCATACGAAGTGTCGGTAGGTCTTTGACATTCCGTTGGACAAAGCGCAAGTCCGTTGGGACAGTGCTGAATGACAGGAGCAATCAATTTGGTCCCACCAAAACTTTAAATATTAACACTTCGGGGCCCAAGCAAGCACAAAAGTGGTCAGTCACATTTGTAGGTTGTTAATTCTATTAGAAACTAGTAGTTAGCATAAAGAAAATCGGTCTATTTAAGGTTCATGGGCACAGGGTGAAGTTTGATATGAATAATTTAGTCCGAAATGGATCAATCACAGTGAAATAACCGCGTAGTATTCATAAACTACCAACAGGCAGTCAGCAGTATATGCATAGGTTTCACGATATACCATACTTGAGAGCACAGGTACTAGCTAAAAGCCCAGATATGTGTTTCGCCGACATTTTGCCGCTGCATGACACAACTGCGAGGGGTTCGGCTCGCCAGCGGGTCCCACAGCGTTCCCTGTGTGTTTTCTAACAGGTGTTCCGGTTTCGAAATTGCAGGTTGCTAATTCCCCAACTTGGGGTAAATCAGTCTATTTGAGACTAACAGGCCCAGACTGAAATTGGATATGATTATCTGGAAATTAACAACCTGCAACTTTAAAACTTTACTATCTACCCCAAAAGCACACAGGAGACGCTGGGGGACCCACTGATGAGTCGAATACCTTGCAGTTGTGTCATGTAGCGGCAGGATGTCGACGAAGCACGTGTCTGGGCTTTTAGTTAGCGCCTGTGCACTCAAGTATGGTATATCATGCAGCCTCTGTACAATCACTTTTCATTCTAATGATTAGCTTTTGAAATAACGGCCTGCCTGAAAACCTCTGCTTTGTGGCGTCACATCCAGACGTTCAAAGTAACTACACATATGCGTGTTCCAACTGTAAAACGACTGATCAGCTGAGATATTCTCACATCAATTGCTGGTAATGGGGAATGGAAAGGTGCCGGTTGATCGGACTTCGGAAAGCCCTTCACAACCTACCACCTTCGACAATTTAGTGTCATCAAAAGAAGAATAGGTTGCAAGGGTATTCCCCAACATTCCAATTTTTATACGGATCACGATTGGCTGGGCGAACGAGCTATGCTTGCGGCCAAGAACAAAGAAGTCTACCTACTTAACCATACTATTCATTCTAAGATTCAAAGCGAGGCAGTCGTGAACACGTCCGTTGACACTGCTGTGGAAGCAGACGAGGCAGTTAATTATCCCACAGAAATTTTGAATTCACTTGATCTGCTAGGGACGGCGGCGCAGGTACTGCAATTGAAAATCGGTGTGCCGGTTACCATGCTGTGAAATATCAACCCCCCGAGGCTTTGCAACGGTTCGCGGCTTGCATTAAAACCATTAACAAACAACGTCGCGGAAGCCACCATCTTGACAGGATCCTTCAAAGGTGAACATGTCCTTATCCCTCACATTCCACTAGTTTCACCAGATATGCCGTTTCAATTTTGGAGGCTGCAACTCCCGATCCGATTGGCGTTTGCAATCACAGTCAACAAAGCTCAGGGCCAATCCTTAGAATTGTGCGGTTTGGATCTGCAAACTGATTGTTACTCACATGACCAAGTATATGTTGCGTGCTCCCGAGTCGGCAAATCAGACAATCGTTTTATCTGCACAGACAAAAAATATTGTATACCCGCAAGCATAATGAAAGTAAACATATTAGAAACGTGTTCCCTTCCCCTTTTCTTTCTTTTACATTTCATCAGACTGAGCCATAGCAACGCGTGGCGGGGTCCAGCTAGTCTCTAATACAAAAATTCCAGCCAGACTGTCGCTGTTCAACTCACTCATTTCATATTGAAAAAAACCTAACTTCCATGAAAGGCGAAACAGTCTGCCGAATCCATTTTTTATCTATTTTTCAGTTCAGTAAAACAAAGCCTGACTTGCACAGTCTGATCTACAGTACACTTAGACGCCGATAGTTGCAACGCCTCCTTAGATGCGCGAATGTTAAATCTTGCGAAGGCACTTTTAAGTACCCGGCTTCTTTGCAGCCGTTTTTTCAGCAAAGAAGGGCACCTTCTGAGGCTATCGCGTTTGGCGAGATGCATGGGGTGGCTGAAATCCAAATGTTCTCGTTTAAAGTCGAATGTTGCGTGTAGACCTTACAAGCAGTTTCGAAAAGAGGGTAAGATGAGACCATCATCTACAACATGGCTGCCCAGAAAGCTTTTGTGCCGCAGACATGTCTAGCAAGGCGGAATGGCAATACTGAAGGCGGTTTGCTCGAAAAATTACTCGTGCATACGGAACGCACCAAGAATAGCGAAGAATCAACTTCAGAAAACAAATACTTGTCAATCGTGAGTGGGATGGCAGTACTAGTGGGCAAGGGACATAATCTGAAGCTTGTTAGTTGTCCATCTGCGGTCTTGCCACTCTGGTGAATAAGTAGTCATGAACCATGGCAGAACGCTAACCCATAAAAGATTGTGACAAACCATAACTGCGCTTGGATATCGCGAAGGTCGCCCGTTATCGAATGAAACGTTATCCGCAGTCTAACACAATCCAGGAATCTCTAAATGGTGCTGAAAGAAGTGATTTTCCAGTTCAAAAGCCGTAACGTCCACAGATATGGTTTGCTGCAAAGCAAGGGCCAGCCAAGTACGGTACACACCCCGGGAAATATATATGTATATATTCGAGCAGGAATGGGCGCACGCCGACCAATTGGCTTCCCGGATCAGACAAGCTACGAATGAGCGAAATCGGTCAAGAAGAGGCAACTACCTGTCAGGCCGAACTCGGTTAAGTTTTGATAGCAGAGGAAAGACGATTGGTTGGCAGAACAAGCCCGAAAAAGAGTTTTATCAAAGTACCCCCAGTCTATGCCGTCTCACCCCCCCCCCCTCCTAAAAGCGTGCACCACAATAACCTGATCGTTGAGTGTTATTATACTATCATATCATACTATCATATATATGTAAAGTCACGTTCCAGACACCTAACTCCAAGTCCCGCATTTAATAATTTCTGAAATTATAAGTTCGATATTTATCTGGAGTTCATCTACCAGGGAACGCCGAGGGAGACGCTGACCTGCGTTACGCAGCAGTAGAAACATCGGCGAAACACATGTTTGGACTTTTGTCTAATATGCATGTTGGGAGTACGGTACAAACTATAATAATATATACATATATATACATACATACATATATATATATACATATATATTTCGGAGATGCGGGTGCTGACACCGACAAGGGAGACTGCGTCGTCAGCCTAATCCAAATATGAATGATCTGGGATTCGACTGGGGTCCTCTGGTCAGTGAGCGTTAGGCAGTCGAACGCCCTACAATAGAGCCACGGGCTCGTTGTCATGTCAGTTGTAAGATTAATATTAATTACGCTGGAAAGGCATTCATCGACCAGGTTATGGGACAAGCTCGTCCCGTTGCGCCAAGGGACTCAATTTAGGGACATCATAGGCAGTCGCATAGTAACCCGCACAGATATGATGTAGTCTTCAACTCTCGGCGCTTACATGATCCCGAAAACGTTTCAGCAGTGCACCGATAAAAAAACCGCCTCCTCTTAAACAACTGAGTAAGAAATGGGGTCTTTTTCAGGTTGAGTACTTGATAACTTAAGGCAGGTTGACTCCAAGGAAAGTTTCGTAAAGTCCATATTTCTGCAACCCAACCTGCATTTTTGCACATGGCTGAAGGTTTCAGCTTGTTTGGTGTAAATGGTATTTGCTGGCATACCTCTGAAAATTAGAATATAATTGGCCTGGAACTGGGATGCGGTCGGCCCATGACGGCCAATAATCGCTAAACGATCTCCTAGGCTCCGTGATACTTATCGACTGTTGATACATCGTCGCCATGGCTTTAGATGGTAATTCCGCCTCGCGACCAGGACAGATCGATGATCGGTACACTCCTACGCGATTTTACCCTACTTACTCTGTCTGCCATGGTGGATGCCTCTCTCTCCGAGGACTTAACTTTTACGGCAACACAAATACGACCCAGCTGGCGGATGACTAAACCGAAGTCAAGCAGGGATGATTGAACTGGTAGCGCGTTTGTGAGCGGAATCGCTCGTGACAGCGTGTAGAGACAGCTGCGCGCGGTACTTGCCGCCAGCCTCCGTACAAAAAAAAGAACCAGTCAGCACAGGCTGCAGGGGTAAGCGCCTGCTATTTTTAAACGGACCAATCGGAAGGGCAGTCCGGCCAACTGGGCTGGGTGTTGGCGGTAGGATTGCGTTTCGTAAGCAAACCGACTGTGGTTACTCTGTTATAAACATAATCTATGGGCGCACTTTTCGCACGTGACAGACTACGCACAAGAGAGAGGGAGAGAGACAGCTATGTAAACACCCAGTCAGCAATTCTTCTCTCATAAACGACGGAGAGGGTTAAGTGGGGAGCTTCGTGTGAGGTGTGGCTTACAGGATTGCAGATTTGCGCTACATCTACTTCATTCCACTTATACCACGCCTACGCACATACGCGCTGCATCTACCGCAATCTCTCCTCCCTCCCCCCACCTGGGCTGAGTGTGTCATGACATAACCGCGAAGACAGGAGGCGGGAAAGAACGCAGGTGGCTGACAAGGCGAAAACCCGCAACTAAAATTGCCACCGTAACTTCCGGTCCACAACGCGCACGCAAAAGAGTATTCTACATCAAGAAAAAAAAGAGGGCGCCTCCGATCCCAACCGGCGCGGCGTGAGTCTGCACCTGGGCGTGCGACTACATCCCAATGATGGCATTTGTTATGGATGCGCATTCTCAACAACGCCCATCGGATCCCGATTTAGTCCCCGTCCTAGTCCAGTGAATCTACCGTGTGGCTTGTTTTAGGGGCAAAACACACATATACACACAAAAACGTTTACGAAGTGTCAATTCGGGGAAGAGACAGGCGCCTGCGATCACGAGGGTGGTAGGCAGATGAACTTGTAGTGGTAAATCACTACGAGGAAAATAACATTCCCAGCACCCTACGTAACTAGAAAATTTGCGGGTTCGAAATGGCGGCCGGTGTATCATACAGAGTACGCTGGTATTAACTCTTAAAACTGTAGAATACGGTTTATTTGGATGCAAAACGCAGTGAAACGCATGAAGCATTGTGCGCGAATGCTGGAGATCCGTTGTGGATAGGTCAGATGGTGTGATTTGGATTCAAGTGTCAAACCAATGCATGCGAGTGAACTCTGCCCCAAGGAATACCATCCACACTAGTTTTATTGACCAGAAAAGTACACTCTATGCAAAATGTTGTTTCAACCTCAGATCCCGTCGATCTGCTATATCAACAAATCTGGTAGGATGAGCTTTCTTTTTCATACGCGTCCTCCTATGTGTGGGACTCTTCCGGCAGGGGCTTCACGGTACATCAGCGACTGCGGCATAACCGCACAACATTCGAAAACCCTCAACAGGCAGCCAGTAGTATACAGCTGTAATTATTTACCGTACTGACAACACAGGTAGAAGTTAAAGGCCCAGACACGCGTATTTCGCCGATCTTGTGTCGCTTCCTGACGCAGCAGCGAGGGGTTCGCTCACCAGTGGGTCCCCCAGCCTTCGCCGTGCGTTTTCTGGTATACGAACTCCAGTTTCACCCTGCCGTGTCTGCTTTCCGAGGAAATTAATGCGCTAACTTGGAATGAATTCTTCGGAACAGACCTTTTCAGACACAGTCCGAAATTTCAGTCCTTCTCAGGACTGAGGGTTGAACTGCAAGGGTCTCCTCAAACCGTCATCTTTGCAGTAACCCTTCTAAAAGAGATCTGAGACACCCCCCCTTCTGGGGGGCTCGGTTCTTGTGGAGATAGGAAACACGTTGTGCGTGTGGAATGCGCAGCGGTCACCTAAGCCGCATGTGGAAGCACACATTGACGATGCAGTGAATCCACTGCTTGAAACCGCCCAAGCAGTCATGGAGGACGGTGTTAAGAGAGCGGGTACACAGTCCCACGGTCCTTGAACACCAGTGTTTGGTCTCCGAAAGCCAGTCAAAGTCAAAAGCGGATTCCGACGTCGTTTTCACGACAAAAGGCACACTTCAGACATACAAATTCTTATTGCTGAGCATATCGGCACACTGTTTACCTGCGGTGGATTGAAAACGCAGAAGAACCGACCTTCATCTGCGAAATTTCGCAAAAAACGACTTCCATGATCTTTTCGACAACCATCGAACGCGGACAGCATGTAGATCGAAGATCAAAAATGACACCATGAACGAAGGCGTCTTCGTGGCTACTGACGAACGTATTCGAACCCAACTTACTTTATAGTGATTGGAAATAAACAGAAATTTTCTCAGGATGTCGTTTCTGCTTGCGGATTGTAAATACGTGACTCTGCCTACAAATACGTGTTCAGAGTGGTATTTACGCCAAAAATTCGGTTTTTAAACGGTGACCAACCTCAGTGAGGACATCATTAGGACAAGATTAGCTTCTGTGAGTAGTTTTAACTCCAATTGGAGTCACCTTTACCCTCGTCAGGCGCAAATGATGCTGTGGTAAAAGGACGCACACCGATCGTTTTTACGGAACTCACTCGTCCCATTGTGCCTTAGGGCTCTCTCTCTCGAGCCCAACCAGCAGTCACACAGCGGCGCGTAATATGGGTAGAATAACATGACAAGAAAGACTGGGATGGCCATTTCTGGCTCGTTAGCCGTCATTAGTCGGTCATACCCAACTCTCAGGTGTGGGGAACACCCGAGGCCCGATCCCGCGACCTGTTGGTTAGAAGTCCAACGCCTCTAATCACTGAGTCAGGGGCTCGTTGTCCTGTCGGTTGCGATCGAGAATATACAGTGGCAGAGGGGTGCTCTACCATTGTATATTCTCGATTGCAACCGACAGGACAACGAGCCCCTGGCTCAGTGGTTAGGGACGTTGGACTTCTAACTAACAGGTCGCTGGATCGAACCCCAGGTGTTACAGACATCGGGGTTGGGCACGACGAACTGACGACGGTTAAGGGGCCAGAAATGGCCATCCCAGCCTTCCTTGTCTTTGTCGGTAATGTCATGCTGCAACTGATATTATTTAAAAAGAGGTTCACTATAAAATAAAAACTCGGTTACGCGTTGATCGGCTTTACTAATTGGACGCTGACAGTCCAATCTCCGCGATGTGCAATAAACTTACTCACGCATATTTAATTTTCGCCAGAACTAAAGCTACTTGATACTACTTTCTGCACTTTCCCCTCTTACTAGATTAGGTATTTGTAAAGTGTTCGGCTCGGGCAATAGGATGAGACGGTTCAGTCGACAGCATCAAATAAGTCGCTAGATAACACCACAGAGAGACCTCATGTGGAAAGCCACTACTGCCAATCGTTGACACACGAGCGAAACGCAGTTTTACGTTAGAGCTGGGCGACATCTGTTGAGGCCAGACACCCTACCAAGCGCATCGGCGTGAGACGCCGCACGTGGTCCACAGATGAGAGTCGAGGGAAGCGGCGTAGAAACACTCGCGCTCACCAAAAAATCCAGACAGCGACGGCGCCACTGCGATATAATTTATGGATGCACCCAGCCGGCATACGATAGCGCAGACAAAGGAAGTTGGCGTACGTTCTGGCGAAAGGCTCAACACGAGGAACCTAGACTGACGTGAGTGGCCAGTGAGAAGGTGAGGTGGTGTTTGAGATGAAAAAAAGGATGGTGTAGGCCCCATGAGAAATATAAATCGAGCGTCAGAGAAGGACACTGCCAGCTGAGGGTGGGCCCGGAAGCGACTTTTAAAAATCCGGCAACCAGTGGAACTATTTGTAGTCTGACTACGTTTCACTTTCAATGACAAAACGTGCTAGTAAATCAAAGAAACGCCGATGGGTCCCCAATCACCAGCCTAGTTGTAGAATTTATCTTACAAGAGTTGGGAGGGATCGCTTTTAATCCCTACCAGCTTGCGTTTCAAAGACCGATACCACGAGCAAGGGCTCTTGCATTACGTTCTGGTCACGCGGCGCGGAAGTATTTGGTGAACTCCGCACCGAGGTGTGCCCGGACCCTCCACCGTCACGGGAAGCATCCGGTGGTGCCCAGAGGCAGCTGTGCAAAGGCGCGCTTCGAAAGGGTAAAACGTACCCGGAGAAACGATTACGGGAAATTCTGCATCCACAAAGGGACCAATTGGCAAGAGCTGTCCATACAACTTCGTCAGTCGCTGCCAAAGTACGTGCAAACGTGAGAGGGCCGCCAATACCATTTGCTGTATACAAGGAATGCATCAAATGGTAACAGAACGCATTACCGCCGCGTTTGGCGTGGGTACCGCCCATCGTCCGGCAACTATCATGCGTACCAGAGTCACACAGAGATGAAGGACCGGCTGGAGGCGGGTGAGAAATCGGGTGCAATTTATCAAATTCCACGTTACGACTGCCCAAACAGCACGACGACTCAGCTTACGAGTACACAAGCACCAACAGGTCGTTCGGGCAGATAGTCCGCAGTCTCGTGTAGCTACCCAAAAAGTCGATGAGGTGCTCGAATTCCACGCTGCGGTCATGGGCGCGAGTCGCTGACGGCCTGAGACTGTGACTCTAACTGCATAAACAGACACATTGATGCACTCCTTCCCCTGGCTGTCAGGCGTTATACTCACGCAGCCAGATGTTGTGGCCTAATTCTCAGCCGGAGATGCACGCGCCGAACGCAGGCGGCGTGACTCCAGCCCAGCGGGTATTGTCAGACGACAAAACGGCACAATCGTCGTTTTATAATTCCGAAAGCTCTGGTTAGTTGGGCTGCCGTTTAGGTTAGGTCTCATGTTCGTCTTTCATTTTTGCCTCTATTTGCAAGACAAAAAACTGCGACTATGGTAGAGCGGCGCTCAATCGTCCGTCGTGTCTTTGAGCTCGATCTCCAGCCCCGGCGGTAGCCGCTCGGCGGAACGACATTACCGACAAGGACAAGGGAAACTGGAATGGCCATTTCTGACTTGTTAGCCGTCATCAGCCAGCCCGAGGTGTACAGCCCCCGAGGCTGGAGACAATAATGCTCACACTGTTCTCCGTTGATTTGTCTATCATCGGACATTGTACGGGTACCCACAGAGGTTCACTCCGTCCCCTTGATCCGACCAATGTCCGTAATTTCCTCGGCGTGCGTATCAGAGTGGAAATGAGGAATGTGACGCAAAGGCACATTGCATAAGTAGCCCGTAGAGCCAATGGGAGAGAGCGAGAGGATGGTGGTGGTGTGGGGTTGTGGAGCTTCGTGTAGGTGGACGGACATACTTTCGTCAGCACATGCTCATCTCTGTGCCGGATGTCGGCTTCAGAATAACCGGACATCAAACGATGATTAGTCCCCAAAAGCACCCAAAACGTTCCAGTGGTACAAGGGAACCAGTTCGTGACCCACCTGGCACGTAATGTGCTTTTTACTGTCTGCCCAAGACAGACGAACAACACGATCTGACCTGTGAAATTGGCTTGCCGAATATGTAGCTTTACATGCTGTTCATTTTCCTGACAACCCTGACGCACTAACTCGACCCCCTGATCTGGATACCGTCAGCTTGTCTCAAAAGACTTAGGCCGTGGTTTCTATAGGTGTTATGTAGGCGTGACTCCCTACGGAGACGTGTTCTTGGGCGTTATCGACCTAATGCAATTAATGGTTGCGGTTTTATAGGCAGAATGTTATTACCGACAAAGACAAGGGAGACTGGAATGGCCATTTCTGGCTTATTGGCCATCATCAGTCAGTCATACCCAACGCCGGACTGTGCAACCCCCAAGACTCGAACCCGCGACCTGTTGGTTAGAATTCAAACGCCCTAACTATGGGGCCACGGGCTCCTTATCCAGTCGGTTGCGATCGGGTTATATTAACAATTGGTAGATTGTTCAACGAAGTCAACGAAAGTAAAAGTACAGTGCGTGCTTCGCTCGGAAGATGCCGCATTCGCCGACAAGACCAGTTCGTCAAGTGCTCTACTTTGCTATAGAACGCGGAGTTTGTACTGGGAACCGGACGTAATTAATCGCTTCTTGACGACGGCGACAGCGATATCTCCCTTATGGGTCAGACTTACGTGACATTCCAATTGAGGACGCAGCTAAGGGTGGACTGCTGGACTTTATTGCAGATCGTATGACTAGACAGAATGATCTGCGACCGGATGTGCGACGGTTGGACAGTCGGGAAAACGCAATTAATTTCTTTCCAGTCTCCATGGCTGATTGACCACCAGCGTATCTCTGGATGTGGCGTTTGCGTGATTTGCTTCGACAGCCTTGAATCCATCCTGGATAAGCTGACGATCACAGCACGAACTACTCTTTGTCGGTTTATACTACGAGAACGAGGTAAGATAGTGATGTCCTTATCCTGCATCATAATTATATGACGTAAAAGTTGCTCCCAGATGAAAGGGCAATCCTGCCTTGCCGAGGTTCAGCCCTGGACGTGGATAAGATAATTTTCTACCTTTCCATTTGGTGGAGGTTCCGGCCCGTTGTGTTCGCCCGGCCTACTATAATGGATGGGCTCGTAGATTTCTCATCGTGCGTCGACAACTAGACAGACCAGCTGACGCCGTCGCGCTGGCACGCCTACTTGACGCATGTGGATACGGTTGCGCGAACCGACTGGACGTGGGTGATCACGAGTTAGGGCTCCTAGCCAATGGGTAAATCAATTATAGATATATGTCGGAGGCGTGTTCACCAATAGGGTTACGGAACCTGCTCACCCCGTTGTGGTTGGAGGCTCGAACAAGAGCCCCGCAGACAGTCGCACAGCGATCGCAGCCGACAAGGCAACAAGTCCGTTTCGACCAAATTAGCAAAAGAATGAATATTTTTATGCATGTTTTCCATGAAATATAATTGAATTTTCAAGGGCATCAAAAATCAATTAGAAAATTGCATACTACATAAGTAGACATTTTTTGCAGAGTATAGATCTTGCATGCAGCCGAAAATAAGTTCTTTCGAAAGCCGACACCCTGAGGCAACTGGATCATTATAGATTTATGCTGCATCATGGTTAGTTTTGCAACACTACTTAATTTATCGTTTCGAAACGAGAACGAATTTCGAAATTCTGGTTGACATTTCATGAGTTAGCACATCTACTGTAGTGTTGGGGCAAAGGCAAACCATTTCAGGCTGTTTAATTTCCTCTGGGAAGCTTCTCTGTTCATTCCTAATCCTTTTTCCTGACTTAGGCAGTCGGGACATCGTTTGGCAGTGCTGAAAAAAAAACCGAACACCAGCGTCAAATTTCTGACCAGCTGCGCAGGCAGCTGTGACGTCATTCAAAAAAACACGACCTCACGAAAACACGAGACCCTTATCGGTCGTTACGCAATTCGTGTAGAATGAACGTTTGCGAAAATACAGCGTGATGACAGATCAATTGTGGGCCACTAAAATATCGCACATTTTACTTAATCGCCTGATTCATTCCGGAAAATGTCCTTTCTGTATGTCCAATGTTTTTTAAATAGTTTTGCCAGTCAAAATGTTTACAAATTTGGGCAAAAAATCTATGTTACTTTGTATTCCGGCAGCTCCCTATCCTAATAACTATCCTAGACTAAGTTTTAGCATCGGCGGGTGTTCTTCTGTACGAAGAGAGCAATTTAAACTCGCGAACTTTACCAAATGGAACTGGTCGAACTTAAAAGTCGATTTTTTCAACACGTAAATCAGATGAAGCAAGGTCCAAGAAGGCAAGCTGTTTATAAAAAAAAACAGACGTTTTGTCGACTTTAGAAAGTCAAAGGTAAAATCTGTGTGATTTAATGTTCAAAACGCAGTAATAACGCCCACTGGTAATCCTTTGTTTAGACGCTCTGATATTTTCCTACCGTTTGCGAGTACTCGATGATTTACCGCGAAAAGGCCCTCTACAAAGTAGCTACGTTGACTTTCAAGCGTAGGGTATAATACTTTTCTGTATACTCTCCGCTAATGCGCAATCTAGATACGGAACGGGCAAAGGATTGGCGTTTTCGCAATACCGCAGTATTTATACAGCCAGTCTGTTGTGCATTTACAATCTTAGACCGTACCCTAAAGGCAAAAAAATATATTGATAATGGCTCCGATATAAAAATGAAAGTGAATTATTTTTATTTACAACAGAAAAATTGCCAATTTTCAGGGGAGTGAAAAAACCGATAACACATCCTGATTTATATCTTGACTTAACCTTGGGAAAAGGTGAAACGCACAGACATCCGTCAGCAAACCGCCTTATAAAGGCGCTTTGTAAAAAAGGTAAATTACTGGGGAAAGCCTTTTGATTAATCTAAGGCATATTCAGTGCCGAAATTCGCTGTGAGCGTTCATTTTTATCAGTTATGAGGTCTCATGCTTGGGTGATTAAACACATATGACCTGAACGGCCATCTGCGTTAGAAAGAATGTCTAGGAACTCACTACTTCGGTAAATGCCTTCAAGAAGTTTCATACTTTGAAGGTTTTGATAAACACATCGAATAAGATCTAAATTTATGGGTAGGCGATTGAAAACACTAAAAATCGTGAAGTATTCACCGCTGTTTCAAGGAAGATTTGAAATTCATCGTGCTGTAGCACCAGAAACAAGCATAAAGAAAATTGACGGAAGGAAAGTTCTCTTAATGCGCCCGAAATGGCACGTTTACGGGTGAGCCTGACATGTGATTTCATGGAAAATTATATTCCTATGATGTGTCTATCACTGAAATTTAGCTAAAACCTGCATTTTAGTCAACCGCTTCTCAAACAATGCACAAAACGGAAAAAATACAGCCAATTCTTGCGAAAACGTGTTTGAATCCATACTCGACATGCTGTTGGCCAATCGCCATACTTGAAACTACACTTATTGGTGAAGGATATATAAGTGCAAACTTAACCAAAGGACTCTTCTCAAACGTCATTCTACTTGTGCTGTACATCGAAAACTTAAGCTTGCTCAGTTGCAACGATTTTTGATGCTTTTGAAATTTCTCGCTTCTTTGAACATATTGGTATTTCTAAACAACGTAATTTTAATTATGATATTTCCTTTATGTTTCCAATTTGCTTAAACCCTTTATTCTTACTTCAACGCTCTGGTTCATTCGCTTGTGCCAGTTTGCGAGTGATTGGCAATCTTTCGTAAGTTTTGGTACCATGCAGGAGATGGGTCGTGGGAGAGGACAACGCACCCTGTGCACTCTAATAGAACAACATACATTTGGTCCGAAAGTTAAGACTTGATTTTCAGACTGACAGCTTCGGTAGACGCGAATATAACGACTTGGATAACGTTTGAAGTTGGATATCTGACGTCTGGATAAACCCTCAACGTCAAGAGGTGTGTTTGTATTCAAAAATTGCTGTGAATGTGGTGTTTAGTAAACCGATAACCTTCAAAATATTGCAAAAAACGACTTTAAAACTAAAGACATTAATCAGAGGACACACTACCACTCAAAATGTCCTAATAGAGCATCCTAGTTCGAGACGGCCATCTAGTGCAACCTGACAGGACATTAAGTAGAATCAATATAAAGTTGCCGACATGACCTTGACTGGAAGTTTCAGGTATCATCAGGCGCACAGTTTTTTTTCCCTTTTCCCTTTCCAATAATTTTCCAAAGGCAGAGAAGGGCCACCGACGAACTGTGGCTTCATGAGTTATGAACCCAAGTCAACTGCCCATCGAACGATTTCAAGTGGGACCTCCGAGTAACTGAGCTATGGGCCTATTTTCCATCGGCTTTAATCGCAAATACTCAAGGTCTTACGGGGTTGCGCCCATCGATCCAACTGAATCGGATGTCACGTGGACAGTTCGTCCCCACCATGAAGCGCAGACTCTGTTTCAGGCATGGTACTCCGACGGCAGTCATTCGGAGGATCATCTACCTAGTCCGACGCGACAGTCCGACCGTCGTGACCGATATTGTCCGCAGGGGGGGGGGGTAGGAACGATGACTTGCGCGTGAATCCCTTTGAAATGATGGTGGACTAGCACAGCACCTAACGCACTCTTCCCTCCTCTCCCAAAGTCGAGAAGACCGGAAGCGAGAGTGGGGGCTCAGGTGGCTGGCACCACGGAAACCAGCGTCTAGGCGTGCCATTACAACCCCCCGGCCCAGAACGTACACTGACCACGGATCTCAACCGGCGCGACACGAGCCTGCTACTGGGCGTGCAGCCGCACCCCCCCCCTGTGGGGCATTTGCTATGAGTGCACATCACCAGTGGAGCGTGCCAGACTGCGATCTAGCTCCTTATTGGTCCAGCGCGTCTACCGCGTGGCCCGTTGGAGGAGTTTAGGTTGTACAGGGAGAAGACGCGAGGAATAAGGCTTCAGAGGGTTAGAGGGGAGGGGGGGGGACCACATTCAGACAAAGACCACTGACTGAAGAAAATATACTTGAGACAAAGCAGGTTTTTATGTCTGAGAAATCTGAATACTTGCAGTGAGTCAGCCGCAAACTGAGAGGTCATACGAACTGCGCTCTCGGGGGAGGCCGGCGGTGCATTGAAAGTTAATGGCATCAAATTTGCCGATGACTAGGTGGTCTCACCTCCAAGTGGGCTCTTATCGACATACTTATGACCGCTCCAGTCACGAGATGCATCAATTCGCTGCAGAGACCCTCCTGGCTTCTATATGCGTCATTACCTGAAGCAACGTAGGCTGTAAATTCACACAGCTGTCGCGTGGCCGTTTACGAACTGAGTCATCAAAGATTCCTTCACACAGACCACTCCCCTCTAACCCCGATGGAAGCCACCAACCAGTCCTGAATTAATGCCACCCTGGTCAACGATGTTGTCCCCCTCTAATTTCCGTGTGAGTACCCTGTCTTCGTAGGCGAGTATAAAACACAACAACGGAAGCCTAACATCCTCGCGGAACTGATGCCCAAGTGACGTCGTTTCACGACAGACTGCGACTAAGTCAGCGACAACACATAAGTGTACTTTCAGCAATGGCTCAGTGTGACGTATGCGCTCTACGTAGGAAACTCCGTGTGGTCAAGAGGCTCACCCTCAACACCCTCTGAAGACCGCATAAACCACGTCAGACGCGAAGAAGGTAAACGCATGCGCCAGGCAACGTAGACACTGCCATACACGAACACAGAAGCAGGTGGTACCCGCCTTACGGCGTACATTTTGCTGACAACGCGCTGTCGCACGTGGCATTGCATGCAATCTCAAATGGGCCGCTGTCGATTCCAGTTATACTTTAGGGTAAGGTGATACCGCATACTAACAACACAGGTACTAGCCAAAAGCCCATACACGCGTGTTTCGCCGATATTCTGTCGCTGCATAGCGCAGCTGCGAGGGGTTCGGCTCGTCAGTGGGTCTCCCAGCATTCCCCGTCCGTTTTCTGGTAGATACTCCAATTTAGAAATTGTCGCTTTTTAATTTCCTCAGAAATTATTTACGAACTTTGAGTAGATCAGTTTATTCAAAGTCTATAGGCACAGACCGAGAATTTTATGTATGGATATTTGGGTCGAAGTCCATCGGCCACAGCGGATAGCCGCGTAATATTCATTAACTGCCCACAGGCAGCTAGTAGTATACTTTAGGACAAGGTTATACCATACTAACCATAAAATTCTCGGACTGTGCCTATAGACCTCGAATAAACTGATCTACTCCAACTTCGTAAATAATTTCTGAGGAACTTAAAAAGCGACAATTTCTAAATTAGAGTAGCTACCAGAAAACAGACGGGGAATGCTGGGGAACCCACTGACGAGCCGAACCCCTCGCAGCTGCGCCATGCAGCGGCAGAATATCGGCGAAACATTCGTGTATGGGCTTTTGGCCAGTACCTGTGCTGTTAGTATGGTATCGCCTTCCCCTAAAGTATGCTACTAGCTGCCTGACGGCAGTTAATGAATATTACGCGTCTATCCGCTGTGACCGATGGGCTTCGGCCCAAATATTCATACATAAAATTCTCAGTTTGCGCCTATAGACCTTGAGTAAACTGATCTACTCCAAGTTCGTAGATAATTTCTGAGGAAATTAAAAAGCGATGATTCCAGTTATTTTGTCAGAAAGACCATCAGTAAGCGGGGTTTTGATTTTGGCGCCATTCGACAGATGTCGCTTAGGCAGGGCTAGAGCCGGATCACACAGGGAGCAAGGTAATCAAGTCAATAATTACAAAGAAAGCGGGAAACCGACGCAGCCACGCTATTGGAAC
>CACRXP010000396.1:195020-206699 GCA_902702965.1 Spirometra erinaceieuropaei | reverse complement strand
GGTCGAATGATTTTCGGAGGCAGATGCTGAGGGGAGATGAGAAATGTAGTGTGAAACACGGGTGGTGGGGAGCGAATGCACATATACCCAATGCCCCGATTACGGTGCCTCACATGTTCACCCCGGCTTCTGAAAATGGAGTGACTCATTGTTGCGGGGAGGGGTTCAAGCATGCGCGCGCACCCTGACCGTCTCTCGGAGTAGGGTTACTCTTGCGCGCCGAGGCCAAAGACGCGGACGACAGTTTGATGACACATTTCCTGACCTGGATCATCAGGCGCGGCGCCAACAACGGCGGCGGCCATGTTGTCGTCGCAGTGAGTCATACGCACGCACTGCGAGGGCGCGCGCGTCGCACAAAGAAGTGAAAGTGCGCACGCGTGGAGCCGAGGGGGGGGGGCATGTGCGGACGGCCGACGCCTTAACTCGCACGCAGCACTCTCGACGGTCCTGGCAGGTGTTGGAGAACGGCGCCTGACGTGCGACAGGTTTGCGGGCTGGACGCATGACTGGGGCCGTGTGTACGTTCGCGCGGTGCGCTGCCGGTCTGTCCAGGCATTGTTATATCGGCTTCTGCAACTGGCACGGTATGGGAGCACATCAATCTAATCCACAACTGACTGACATGGCTCACCGGCGGTAGACTGAACAGCGAACAGGCAACGACCTGTCAGGCACTTACGACCCTTGGAATAGGCGCGCACACAGGTCTGACTTGCTATCTAGTTTGGCAGTTCTTACAGCGGGAATCTTCCCAGCCACTTACCTCAATCTCACTCGCGTGAAAAAACACCATCTCTATGTAGTATATACGTTCCCAAGGTTTCCGATGACACATTAATATGTCTCTCATGGAGTCCAAGATTCCCGACGCCTGGCGTACAGTGAGAATCACTCCCATCCCAAAAAACCGCTAATTTGGATCCTAAACCTTTTCGTCCAATGGCCTACTCCTCCACACTATGAAAGCTTGCTGAAAGAGTTGCCGTAGGCATTATATTTGCATACAAAGCCAAACGCAGTACTCTAGACGCTGTTGCTGTTGAGTACTTTAGATGCTGTCGCTCGTGTGGTTCACTCTGCTCTAAAAGAATTAGACAAGGGTTGCCGCGAGTACGCATGCGCATTTCTTTGCTTCGTCTTCAATACCGTCCTGCGCCCTCTTCTCCTTGCCAAAATATCCGCGTGCGGCTCTCCAGGCTGGGTCGACTCTTGGCTTAGCGATTATTTTACTTCTCGCACTCAATTTGTCCAGTCTGGCAAGCGGAAATCTATGGTCCTTCCGCATGACTGTAGAGTTCTTCAAGGTTCCATTCTATCCCCTCACCTTTTCTCCCTCCACAACGACGATATAAGATCCCCTAACGACTGTCTTTTGGTTAAGTATGCTGATGATGTGGTTGTTGGACACCCTCTCAAAAGTCCGACACACCTTCAGTCTCCCAAGGATGGCCTAAATCATGTCCTAGTATGGTCGGAGGAAAACGGTCTCCTAATGAACAACCAAAAATCGGTCCAGTGTATTTTCCGACTGCGGCCCTCACCTAGTCCTGAATACTCTGACATCCTTCCTAACGAGATATCCTCTTTCAGGTACCTTGGCGTTACTTTGTCCTCAAATCTCTCATTTTGCCTTCATAATGAGTCCCTTTTTACTAAAGTTCGTAAACTTCTTTATTACATTCGTCGTTTACGTACCTACCACACAACTGAACCTTTAGTCTGGCGATTCATCGATGCCTGCATTCTCTCTCTTATCCCACACTGCTCTGCTGTCATTTTCCCCGCTTTGCCCAGAAACGGCCTTTTAATTTTAAAACGAGTCCTCCGAATGCTCTCTTCTGCCGCTGGTGTTGTTTTTCTTGTTTTAGTCGATATTATCATCCAAAGACATTTCAATACGGTCAAGCAATTTGCTGGTCGGATTACAGATGACGTTGCCCATCCCTTGCATTCTGATCTTATTTCTACGAAGTCTTCCCGCCCGATGTGCCGCAGCTTCCGACTTGTCGCACACCGGCTTTTCGAGCTTCTTTAGTGCCATTTCTGGCGCGCTATCTTACGTGTGAAGAGATACAAATACCAACAAACTGGCATGGCTCACCGGTGGTAGATAGAACAGAGAACAGGCAAAGACCTGCCAGGTCTCAAGGCGCCGGAGGCCAGAGTAGAATGCGTTCCAAAGTAGACCATACATTTATAAGCCAGCCACACCCTTAAACGACACCCGAGAACGGATGAAAACCAATGCGCATACACGCGGCACATACCGTCGACGACGGATCGGTAGCATCATAAGGTCTAGGTTCTCTCGCCGTGTGTTCCGTCATCCGTCAGAGATACATGGGCCACTTACTCCCATTGGAATAAGCGCACAAAGGTCTGACCTGCTATCTAGTAGGGCAGTTCTTACAGCGGACTGCAACACTAGCATGAGTGACATCTGGGTCTCGAAAGGGGATCTTCCCAGCCACTTACCTCAATCTCACTCGCATTAAAAAAAAAACACCATCTCTAAGTAGTATATATGTTCCCAAGGTTTCCGATCGAGTCAAGGGCGTTACTGAATGTGGGTTCATGCTGCCTGGCCGATTCGCAGGTTATCAACCCTGGGGTTCAATGCACATGTCCCTTGTCAACGGTATGACCCCTTTCGACAATATTCCGTGTTAGCACTCCTCAACTGTTCAATATTACTTACTTTCTTGTGCTTGATATGGCCGCGAACATGCCTGACCTAGCCGGCCTCGATGATGTCCCGAACTATACCTCTCCACGCGTGATGATCCACGGCAGCAGATCTGGACAGCTCAACCCATTCCCTTCGCCAACGACGTAGACCGAATACCGAAGGTCCAAGAACCACCTCCATGTCTTGACGAACTGTGTCGAGTCAGGCCTTGAACTGACCCCCTATTCGACGCCTCCAAAGGGACAACGGTGCCGGATTGAGGGCAGTAACACTGAGCTCCTGAGGTGCACGACGAAGAAAATGTCCGAACCACTTCAGTCGTTTTTCTTGGATGGCCTGAGTTATCCTTGCGATGTTGTCGCAGTGAGCGCAGACTGTCTCATTTGAGGCGAAGTTGGTGAACTTCACTCGAAGGATGGTCCGGACAGACCGGACAGATGCATGGTACACGCGAATCTTAGTGGCGATGGAGAGGTCACGTCGGTTTCATAGGCATTTCCGAAGGCTTGACAAAACCCAGCGGGCAGCATCGATTCGGGAGACAATGTCGTCCTCACTCTGTCCATTAGGCAGCAGCCTCGCCCCGAGGTAGTTAAAACTGTCCACTTCTTCAAGTTGACAGCCATCAATCCCGAGGGGTGCCTTCTCCTGGTCAGGTATGCAGCTTGAAAACACTTTGGTCTTCCCAGCGTTTATGGATAAACCGACAGATTTAGCGACCTCGTCCGATCACAGTATTACGACCCATGCTACGGCGTCCGCGGGAACCGACGTGCTCCGCAACCCTGGTCCAGTGATGCCGACGAATAGTATGCGAGCTGGACTACTCAATCGGGGACGGACTCTCGGTATTGGATGCTGCAATGTGCGAACGTTCCTGGACCCCGGTACCCAAAGTCTGACCGCACGCAGCCTTCAGTATTACTCTCCATATACGAACTGACCCTCCATCCCTCCTACGTTACTGGGCTACTTTGTGTAATTTTTTTCCATCAATAAGCCCCCAACAATCTCAATATACTGTCACAGTTCCGTCCTAGGCAACGCAGGACTTCCTACACGTCCCCCTCGTGGAATTCGCCAGGCGCATGGCCCAGTACGATCTAGCCTTTCTGTGCTTGCGGCTAGATGACTGCATTGTCTACATCGATGGACTGGTATTGGTCCCATTCTTGTGTCTACATGTACGAGTGACTCATCATGCCGTCTACGTTTGGTCGCTAGGCGAAACCCATGACCGACTGGCTGGCTCAGTGCTCTATCCACAAGGCAGCCGGCTGTGAATGGCGCCGAAGAGCAGACAACTACCATGTTCAGTGGTTGGTCATCTTACAGGAAGGGAATAGATATGATTCTTGGCCACGTCTTCTGACGGGAGAGGGGGAATGCCCAGCCAACGATACACATGGCTTAAGACGCAAGGCCGTTCCTATTGGTCCTGTTACGAGAAGTGTGTTAGACCAAGGCATGGTGTCCGGGCGTTGTGCACGTCAACACCGACATAATAATTTGTCCGTTGAGCACAACAATAAAAAAACCGAGGAAACATTGGCGGCTTTAGCGTGAACTGAACTACGGTGAAAAAGAGTTAGATAACATCGACCTCCCTCTCTCTCCTTTCACGTCCATCGGTTAGAAAGGGCCAGAACTACAGTATACAGGCTCAGACACAATGACTGATCTGGCCCAAAGTCTGCGTCCATGGACGTCCTAAGAGAACCGATGCTTTGAACACAGTCGAACCAGGGTTCTAAAAAGTTAATTGGCGTTAGACGCTGCAGTTGTCCTTATCTGATCTAACTCTTCAATGGAAACGGTTGACGAGGCGAGGTTACTGCGCTTGTTACGCCTGCTACAAAAGTAGTTGACACCACTTGTCTCACTCCCCCTTTCTTTCAGACACGACCTAACATCGTCAGCATATGCCCTGACCGCACCAGTGACCATTGCCGCCTGTGAGTGTTATCCAGGATTCTGTGTGCAATGGGCCCCTCATTTTGGAAGGCGGCTTCCGTCCTTGCCTAGGAATCGCTGATTAGGCCTGAGCATTGTGGCGCTCTGGGGTTACTCACTGTCTGGATGCCAAGATTGGTGACCCCGACGTGATCGAGTGGTTGAGCACAATCATCACGCAATGCCAACTCGACTTCATTCTGACGTTTCTTCTGCGTCATTCACAGGAAAACGCGGTTGCCACCTCTCTGACGCGAATCGAGAGGGATGCTATCAACAAAACTCAGCCATAAAAGTCCAGGTCAAACTCGAACAGTCATTAATGCGTATTGCCATCTGAACACATCCCCAGTTTCTGTGAGGCATTCTTCCACCCATTACCGATAAAGCCATCATTTATGAGTTATTCTCATGTACCCAACATGCTAAACCATATACATCGATGCAATTACAAACTTCCGACAGCGCATTCTATCTCAATTTTTTGTGCCTGGACAACAATGAGCCTATTTCACCGACGAATTCGTCTGACTCAGCACTCACTGGGATGTATTTTGTCTGAAATATCGTTTCCTCTCATGCCAATGTACCAACTCGGATGCATTACGTCGGAAATGCCCCTTCTTTTCACATCAACGTGCCAACTCACCGGGACACGTTGAAAAGACCATGCCAGCACACACTCCGGCTGACACCCTAACTTCGCCTCTGAACAGGTCGAAGCCCCAGTCTCGCACACGATCCGAGCAACCCTTTTCATCGTCGACACACGACCTCAAACCCGCATTTGCACTGGATCGATTAATTAATTTCACCTTTTGCCTCACTATCAAGTTTTTTGCGACCACTCTTTAACTCCGTGGTAGAATTGATCCTGTCCACAGCAACTCGAGACTACCCGGACGTCTGGTAAGGCAAGGCTGTGTCTCGGACCTCGATGAAACCACCGACAGCGTCCCGCATGGAATTCATCTCGATGAAATACAATCCGTGCTTAAACGCATAGTCATCGTCGCCAGCGAATTTTGTCTGAAGTCGGACGTCATACTGATTGACGGCAGAATATCGAAGTGTTCGGATTCTTCCTGGAAGGGTTGGACGTCCCTGTGGTCCATAGTTTTGTTTACCATGGTTCCTCTGGGCTAGCGACGTGTAGGGGTGGTGGGGGAGAGAAGCTGCCGCGTAAAACTCCCCGCGCAACACTTTCTACCAACTCGAGAAGTACACGTGGTCTCACTACGAGATTCAATAGAAGACCAGGATCCCTTGGTCTGAGATGGCTATCAAAGCCCCCTTGCTTTACGGCCGTGAAAATTGATACCGACCAGTTGATCATGGAGATATCCGCCAAGTGGTCCCGCCGGAGAATGCCACGGTTGAAGATCATGAACTGCGCTCCAGAAGTGGATCTTCCTGGCCACTTATAGATGCCGGCGACCAGTATTGCCGTAAATGGACGACGTCTCACATGTGAAGTCACGCACTCATCGACCTACACGGGTACCCTCTCCCAGTGACACCGCAGAAATGATTAAATGAAGAAATTAGCGGATGTGGATGAGCTTAACCCTGAGAGAATGCTGCCTCCGACGGTCCCGGGGTACTCGGGAATGGAATTTGGGCCCGACGACGAACGGCGAGGGTCCGGGCGAACGGTCTCCGGACGCTGGCCGCGCTGGTTTGTGACACATTGGACTTTGGAATCACCAAAACCAGAATGGGTACGGGTGAATACAGTGCAAGCGAGCACGGGAAGGTGATGGAGAGGAGAAGGTGGAAGATAAGTCTGTGTAACCCTTCATATTAAACCTGACTGAATCGCACTTAAATTTTTATGCCTTGAAGATACTGGTTTGGGTGGTTGCCAAAAGCCTGGACGTCTCGGATCCTGAGACCAACATTCAGACAGTGGTAGCTGCTTTCTAAAATGGAATTTCTAATTACTTTTTTCGATCTCAACTCAAGTAGTCTCAGTAAAGTTTTCTAAGCGGAGGAAAACAAGCGGAAGAGGGTGGGAAGTGGATGTTGAAAATCCTCCCCACGACAGTTGGTTAACAGTTCGATCGTCGATTCCAACGATGCCTACTGTGTGTCCCAAAGCCAGATGGGCGCAAGAACGGTGACCTGCACGTGGATTAGTTTACAGTGATTGCAGTCTTGCGTAGCATCTACCGCACCCTTTCCTCCCTCACCTACCTGAGCCCGCTGTCATAACAAAGGCAGGATCGGGTGCGGGTGGACGGCGCGGCTAGAGCCTGCGTCTAGACGTGCCACTACACCCACCATGCGGGACCTTTGTAATGGGGCGCACATTCCTAATACTGCCTGTTGAGCCCTGGTCTAGCCCAAGTGTTAGTCTCGCGAGCACCTACCACATAGCCCGTTTTAGGGACACAAACCAGTTCACACGCAAATCACTGTCGCCATCGCTCTCCCTTCTCCACAACCCCCCTCACCAGTAAGGGTGGTCTCGGTGTAGCACGATGGACAACCTGCTAACGGGACAAAGGCGTTTGGCTATTAACAACATTAGGAACTGGTTGTTGGAGCGTGGTTAGCTGACAAGGACAGTCTCCTGACTGCTTATTGTGCGTAATTGTGCCAACACGTGTGAGAACAGTAGCCCCCATTCAGGTCAATTTTTTCTTTGGCGGAGGGGCGCACACCGATTGTTTTTACGGAACTCACTCGTTCCGTTGTGCCTTACGGGCTCTCTCTCTATCTCAAGCCCAACCAGCGGCCTTTTTCAATAACTAGCCACATGGAATAAACTTCAACAGCAACCACCCAATCAGCCACAAACGCAGTTGTGTAAGGACGCTCTATCGGCGTGTCGAAACGCACTGCAGTGAGCCGGAAGACAAGATTGCCGAACTACAATACCTCTGACGGGTCTTCAAAGCCAATGGCTACCCAGGCAACTTCGTCAACCGGTGCATACGCAAAAGGGATGAAAGGCCTAACCGTACGGACACCAGATTTTGGCGAGCGCTTCCATATGTCAAGAACGTTTCGGAAGCTGTCGGTCGCCTTCTCGCACCACTTGGGGTTGGAGTTACACACAGACCGGAGGCAGCCATCAGGCGTCAGTTAATGAAACCGAAAGACCCGCTGTCATGGATAGAAACGTCTGGAGTCGTTTATCGGATCTGGTGCAGTTGCGGACAAAGCAACTACATCGGAGAAACCGGAAGACCGTTCCGAACGCGAATGGCCGAACACGCGGCAGCGGTGCGGAGAAATGACGCTAGCTCTCAAGTAGCGGCTCATTCGACGAGATGCGGCCACACATTCAAATTTGACGAGGCCGAAATCCTCGCTGGAGGTGACAACCGCGTGAGCCGAGAGCTGCTTGAGTCATGGTTTACTGGCCCCCAAGTGCAATGACCTTCCCCTTCCATACTCAGTGCTGAGACTTCGCCTAGGCGGAGTAATTGGCCACGCAAGGGGCGTACAGGTGAACACTTTTCCCAACGCCAGGGTCAGCGCGTCAGATGGTCGAGCAATCATCACACCAACATCCAACGCACGTGATGAAATTGCAGCAATTAACGACGCGAATGTCGGCCATCACACCACCTGTAACGATCCCTGATGAAGGGGGGAGCCGTGAATATCCATAGGTATGCGGTAACATGGCTACTGCATCCTATAAATACTGCAGCCCCTTGTGCATTAAGCACCCGTATCTGCTTTTGTCTCTGATGGTGGGTTCGAGCAGGAATCCGAAACGGGCCAATAAAGCTCTTGTCCCAGTGATCGTGTCACCTTCTTCAACACATGGGATAATGTTCCACCGATCCGCTTGCGGGACGGAACATACCCTTTGAGGGGCTCCAAGTTAGAACCGCTGACGAGCAACTGACTGGGACTTAAATCTCGGGCTATCCTGGTCTGAGAATGGTCGTCTGATGACGGCGAATGTGCCAGAAGCAGCAGTTTCGGTCTCTCCCTCTCGTCTTTGCATGTGTCCTTTCTGAATTACCGATTGCTCGTCGTTACGTCGCCGTCTGCGAGGGCTCTGGTGCGAGGTCCCAAGACAAAAACGAAGGAGCACGCCCAACCCCGAGGACAAGTCGATCCCTGGTGACCTTGGAATTTCCGATGGCAGTCGAGAAGACGTAGGCTCGTGGCTTGACTGGCAAGGCACAGGATTGGAATGCTTGATGGAAAACCGAATCGACTTCAAACATCAACTCTCCCCGGTCAGGTATCGGGTCATAGTTTACTGATGATGACATTTCAGTATCTACTTTTTAATGACATACCTAACAGACGTATGTTGGAGCATGAGAGTGGTGGAAGACTAGTGCCGCTAAGGCCCTCCTCAAAGCAATGATCCGACATGCCGTCCGGACAAAGATGTTGGTAGTCCGAAACCTCGACTGGCGTAATCTCGCACAAAATACCAGTGCAATTCCACCACAACCTTGCGGAAGCCCTCAGTCTCTGAACAGTGAGGGCGGCTGCTATGCAAATGAGCGCTGTATTGGTCAGGTGCAGGTTGTCGGTCCGTCCCGAGGACAAGCGCGAGCGCGCGCGCAGGTCACAAAAAAAACACATTTTCGTGAATATTTGACCAGGTCGTCCAGGCACTCAAAACATCCGCGTGGGGCCTAGGTTGCGAAAACACGGGACGCCTGCCCTCCCCACAGCGGCGTGATCGTGGTTTCGAACTGTGCGCCCAAAACCTATTCGCCGCTTTGGCGTCTAGATTTGTTTGAAGTAGTCATTACACTGGAGACTAGGGAGCTCAACGAAGCTAATTGGAGCATTTTCAGCCTAAACGCAAAGACGCCTGGTCGTCCTTCAAATCAACTTGAGAGGTGTGAGAAGGCAGAACGGTGTTTAGTGAAGGATGGATAGGAAGCAAACAGGCCCTCGGGTAGGACTTTTAGCCAATTGCCGAGCACATTGCTGGAATACCCTCGGGAGTGGCTGGGAGACGATCTGACACAAACCTCATCCGCAGCCGCCGCCTTGTAGTTTACAATGGCACTCAAACAGTGAACTGCGCAGAAGGCCTCGTCTGCATCATGATAATCTAAGACTTATGGGAGTTGGCCCAATGATAACCATTGACTTTGGACCTCGACTAGCGGACCAAATGTCAAGTATGCGGAATAGCGTTTCACGACAAAAAGGGAAGAATCGTGTCGCCTGCAGGACTCCAACGCACAATTCCTGACGAAGCCCACCTCCTCTACCTAGGATGCTGACGTCGCCTGCTTGCAAGAAATCCGGCTGTCTGAGTTTGGCCTGAGGGAATTCAAGGAGTCAGGATCATACATAGTCTACTACCACTACTCTTGTGACACGTTACGATAGAGGTTGAGCAAAGGACCCATGGCTCGGGAACGAGGTTCTTCCCTGATCCCTCACACGCGACTGAGGGGCACAATTGTCAATACGAGTGTTATTGCTGTCTACATCCTCACGCCAAACGCGGAGAAACGAGTCCTACGACCGCTCCCAAAAATTGTTGCAAGGAAGGCGCGCACCAGCTAAGATGGCCCAACTGTACGTCACGTCTTCTGCGAGTTTTTTCAGCAGAAATCCGTGCGGAAATGCCAAACGACTTTCCAATCGTGTTGGGGCTAATCAGATGGCTGCAGGCAGCACCAGCTGTCGACACCCGAAGTGGCCTATGGAGTTGTTATCCTACTGATGAGAGGATCGTCACACGGACTACGTTCTGACGAGCAGGCGCTGGGAAAGTGTGGTTGTCCACCATCGCCCAATGCGTGTTGTTAGGCCACTCAGCGACGGAACGCTCAAAAAGGCGGCTGTACTTACTTGAAGAAGAAGATGGGCTCACCGGAACAGGTTTATTTAGATGCTGACGTTTCGAAGAGCATGGCCAGCTCTTCATTGTCAAAGCGTAAAATGCACTTTAACGACCATAAATCCCAAGTGGCGTGTCACGTTGGTCGGCCTCGTGCTGATCGATTTTCCTCTCGTCTCGCTGCCTCGGCCTCTCGGGGGATGGTTGACGGGCGTTGTGTCTGCGTGCTTTGTGAGTCACCACTCCGTCGGGGGGAGCTGATTGAACCAGTGTCGGGTGGTCGGTCTGACGGTTCTTGTTCTTCTTCACCGACTACACTCGCCGTCGGGCTGTTTTCGTACGGCGTTCAGAAGTCCGGTGTGGTTGTTTAGTCCTGAGCTCTACGCTTGTGATGACGTAGGACTTTGTAAGCTGTAGGAAGATCCAGATGCCTGTTGATGGAGTGGGCATCGGAGAACCACACCTCGAGAGTTTGCCGTTCTGCTTTTGTGTTGCCCCGGCCTAAGATGGTAGCCCGCTGAAGATCGAAAGTATGCCCAGTTTCTCCAACGTGTGTGAGAGTTTGGGTCTAACCTCCGAGTAGCCGATTTGCGTACTTAGGTCTTGACGTGTTCTTACAGACCAGTCAGCCTGAAAAACTCGATATTTGAAAATTTTGATCGCGTGAAACAGTTAACCGTCCTCACCAGAAATAACCAAATGCCTTCGTTTACCAAGGATGAGCCGTCTTTAAGATGGCCTGCGGAAACCGCAGAGGCACACGCTTGCTAAGTAACGGCGGGATCTCTCCGTGAGTATCATTCTGAATCGCACAGTCAGACATGCACGGACGAGCAAAACCAGAGCGGCTTTAATCGTGACTGAGGCACTTTCAGCCTGAAACGAGTCCTTGGACGGAAACATCATTTTCAGGGCCGAGAATCACATCTTGCACGAGAGCACTTCGCGTTACTACGCCGAGACCGGCATGCTCCAACTACCGGAGCGCCCCTTGACTTCTGAGCACGACAGGCCATTCGTTAAAAACAGGATTAGACAAGCAAGCTCCCACCACTTCCCGTGCCTACCTTTGTCATCGTGATTAATCGTCACCGGTCGACGTTTCGAACGTCCCTCTCTTCCTCCCAACAGTTCAGCCGTCGTTGGCGATGATGTCCCCCGTGTGTTCTACAGGAAGGGGAGAACAGGCATGGTGACTTGCGCGGCGTCTACCTCACCTTCTCCTCCTTTCCCACCTGAGCCCGGTGTC
>CACRXP010000396.1:183888-194619 GCA_902702965.1 Spirometra erinaceieuropaei | reverse complement strand
GCTGACACAGCCGGACCCGCACCTAGACGTACCATCTTGCCTCTCAGACCTTGCAGCTTTGACTGCCATTTTCACTCTGACTGAGCTCACGAGTAACTCCCCAAACCGCCAACACATACGAAGCCAAGAAGTATCCGGCGCTACAAAATACCGTCTAATGAACTACCTAAGTCCTGGTTTTTTAAAATTTATATAGTTTGAAGTCAATGTAAACAAAATTGCCCCACATTTCAGGCTTAGTCGCAATAATTTAGTAGATAGAACAGCCAGCGCGGACTCGGAAGATCGGTGGTTCGAGTCCTCATACAGGCACAAGTTCTTCGGCTATATGTCTCCCCTAGCCATTCTAGCCTGTCTGTCCTGACTCTTAGACAACCCTACAATTATGGCAATACAGTAATCTTGGAGAGCATGACAGCGAGAGACCTCAGATTCCGAGAAGTTACTGACGGTGTACCGAAGTCGGTGCGCCTCCCAATCCCTCACCCTCGGAAGGATAACCTACTCTGTGGTAAACACGTGAACGGCTTGCCATTCCCAAAAATATATCTAGTGGAGGAGCTTACTAGGGGACCAAATATGAGAAGACCGCTGTAAGGACGTCGTCTCTCCTTTCACCTCCACCCTTAAAGAATTAGCCACGAAGGTCATAAGTGACCTACTGGAGAGGAGGTACGATGAAGAGGAAAGACCTCTGAAAAGGAAGCACATAATGGAGCTACTGGACTACTGTTTGAGCACGTACTTTAAGTTTAATGGTCGGGTGTACGAGCAAATCCAGGAAACTCCAATGGGATCACCAATCTCCGGCTACCTAACTGAGGCGGTTCTATAAGAACTAGAAACACGGGTCTTTCACCCCAACATGCCAAAATTCTGGATGGGCTACGTGAATGACACCTTTGTCATCCTACCTCGAGACGTGAAAGAGACCTTCAGAAGGAAACTAAACTAAATTTTCCCCCAAATTCAATTGACAATGGAGGAAGAAAAGGATGGAGAAATCCCTTTCTGGATGTCCAGGTGTCGAGACAGGAAGACGGAGCCCTCCAGACTGGTGTCTTTCGAAAGGCGACTGATACGGCGAAAATCCTCCATAACAGCAGTAACCACCCCTTGTCACATAAACGCCGTTGCGTGCGGACACTCCTCCTACGCATCAACACCCACTGCAGCACAGAGGCTGAAAAGCTGCGAGAGCGTAAATCCCTATGGGGTCTCTTTCTCTCCAATGGATACCCACGTGGCTTCATAAACGAATGCCTGCGTGAAAGGCACACGAAGACCGACGGTGCTTTACCCTACGTGAGGACGTTTCCGAAGCCCCTGAACTCATGCTAAGACCACTCAACGTGGGCCTTGGACACTGGCCGGAGGTCACTATCCGCCGATTGCTCATGCAGCCCAAGGGGCGGCTACCACCTGAGGACACGTCAGGAATTGTTTACCGCGTCAACTGTCCAGACTGTCCGGCCAACTATTGTGGCATAACCGACAAACGATTAAGGTCGCGTATGTATGAGCATTCTCTAGCTGTAAAGCGAAGAGATGCACGATCACATTTTGCTATGCATAGCCTCGAAAATAACCATCAATTTGGCTTCGACAAGGCAGAAGTAATCGGCCGAGCTGAAAGCAAAATGGCGAGAGATAATCGAAGCCTGGCAATCCAACGCCAACTCGACCAACCGTACGATCGACCTACCGGCGCCATACGAGGCCGTCAGACAGAACTTAGGCAGGGAAGGAGGGCCAATGAGAAGAGAGAACAATGGACCTATCAGCAGTGAGTAAGAAAGACCTATTTAGGTCTTGTATTCCCACTTTTAGTCTATTCCCGATGATGCACTCAGGTATGAGTGTGAAATGTCAGATGAATAAACCATCCTCCCCAGAGATTTCTTTACCTTCTTCCATCTCAACACCTGGGGTCAGAATTTTCGCCTATATCCATATATATATTCCGGTCTCCCTTGTCTTTGTCGGCTTCATCTCATCGATGTCTACTACTAGTCGCTGTGCGACTGCCTGCGAGGGTTCTAGTATGAGCCCCAAGGCACAACGGAACGAGCACGTTCCGTAACCTGATCGGTGAGCGCCCACTGTCATAATTAATATTCCCGATCACAACCGACAGGACAACGGGCCCGTGGTTCAATGGTAGAGCGTCAAATTCCATGACCAAAGATCTCGGGTTCGAATCTCAAGTGATCCACACTTGGGGTTGGGTATGACTGGCTGATGACGGCTAATAAGCCTGAAATGGCCATTCCGGTCTCCCTTGTCTTTGTCGGATCCATCTCATCTATGTCTACTACTAGTCGCTGTGCGACTGCCTGCGAGGGTTCTAGTATGAGCCCCAAGGCACAACGGAACGAGCACGTTCCGTAACCTGATCGATGAGCGCCCACTGTCATATATATATATATATATATATATATATATATATATGAATTTGAAAACAGACATCCCAAGAATCATAATTCGAAAGAAATAAGCTCTTTCCCAAAGAGCTTATTTCTTTCGAAATATATATATATCTTGTCATATCGCGCTTCGACTTATGCGGTCCCGCTCTATCACGAGTCTTATACGCAGGCATATTTAAATATGTATCGCAGATTTTTCGCTGGTTCGTGGATTCCTGTGGACAATGGGTCTCTTTATTTTTGGTACATGCTTCCTCGGTTGGCGAGCCCAGTTAATTCCATTCACGGGACGTTGTGGTTAAATTACGGATTTTTAAAATGTGTTTTAAACTATATTATGTATTAAACAAAATTCCCCAATGATATATGATAAGTATACATGAGCGTAGTATATGAAGAGTGATTAAATACATAATTTCAACGAATTTTCCCTAATGTGTGATGTATGACTGTACGCTCTGTAACTGTGTGAGAAATATTTACAAGAACATGGAAGGGTTAGTAAGGGCGTAAAATACACGAAAAATAACCATAAAGACATACGGTTCTTTGTGGATTTTCACTATTCGCGGGGATTCTGGGACGCAAACAGTACAGTAAACACAGACCACATTAATCCAGACAAAAAAATATCAATGAGGACTCACCAATGAGTATTAGTGAAATTTCCAACTCGCGTGGAAAAAGGCCCCAAGTTTTGCGGTTCTGTTCGTCGCGTACGCTGGTGCGGAAAGACAAAGGCAGGAGTTTGAAAATAATCACACAGAACGCTTCACTGAATTGTTTTTTGTGTAACGGGGAAGGGACGCCTAGATGGCGTGGGTTAACAGGCGTTACTAATTATATACTTCCAAAGGCAACAGCTGGTAAGTAGTACAGTGAGGACAATAGCTGAGCAGCGGTATGTCGGGCTAGTAAGCATTACAACGTCACGCAGCCGCGTCGCCTTCGCGAGCACTGTATTCCTGTTGGCGGAAGACGAGCATCGATCATCCGCAGGCGGTGGGGCTTGCTGCAAACTGATTGGTCCAGTTGGCTTGTCAGCGGAGCGTGGCTAGACAGGTGTAGAGCTCTCTCCCCCTCCCCAGACAGTTGGTAATGCGCGCTTCCGATTGGCTCACATCCACTAGCCAATCGATGCTCTCAACCGCCGTCCGCCTCGCCACGCGGACAGTGAAGGCGGAGAGGAGCGTCGTGGTCTACGCTATTGCCAGTCTTCGAACTGAGTAGTTGCAGCGCGGTTTTTACATTCTCCCCGCTTGTCGGGTGTTTTAAAACGAGGTCTCTGCGCAAGAACTGAGATTTTGCGCTCGAATTTAGCACCAACAGGCGCTTAGTTCATTTTACTGACGTAAATAAATCTGGAAGTTCACAATAGACGCGCCCGTTTCAGCACTGACGCGATGGATCTGTAAAATCCCCACCAATTTTTTTTTCTGTCCGAAACTACATACACTAGCTAGCTCATTGCTCTGCATTTTGACCGCGAACTGATAGAGCGCTTGCTTCTCGGTCTCCTGTGAACTAGAGGCAGGCATGTCATTTAGACCGTCGATATCCTTTGCGTATCCCACGGCTTGCTGGGCGCGGAGTCGTTACTCGCGTGTAAGTTCCATGATGGTGCTAGCAGACTTTGGCAGAATCCGCCACACTACCTCGCCCACCAGTGGCTCCACAAGAGGGTTAAGGCAGGGGCGGTGACTTGCGTGTGAATTCGCTTTTAGTAGTAGCAGCCTTGCGAAGCATCTAACGCACTCTCCCCTCCTCTCCCCGCCAGGGCCCGATGCCATGACAGGGTCAAGGAGTGAATGCAGGTGGCTGACACGGCGAGGACGTACGCCTAGGCATACCATCACACACCCTTTTCCACGGCGTATCCTGAGTAGGATTTCACACACCAAGAAAATAAGCGGGGGAGAGGTGACCGTGGGTAGTTGTTTTTTGATTTTTTCGACCGTAAGTTGTACATGTGCGGTCCACGATCTGCGTGCAGATGTCGTGATCCCAGCACTTGTCTAGGGCGCCTTTTTAATTCCCTCATCTCGAGGGGTAAGCAGTGTTACCCCTATATAGGGCTGTCTAGACCCCCAGACAGCTGTTTAACACTACTACCGGTCACGGCTTGGTTTAGTGGCAGAATAGCCCCCGGTTAGTCTGGGTCACGCACGCGACCTCATGTCAACCTCCCCGTGTAGGGGTATGGTTTATGGCCGGGGATACTTACCCTAGAAAGCAATTGTGCCAAAAGAAGATAAGTGGCGATATTTATTTGTACGTACCAGGGGAACGAATAAAAAGACCTCACGGTGGCTGTTCAATGTAGGTGGTCAAGATGTTTTAAGGTAGTTATCGGATCAGATCAATACCTTTTTGACAAAGCCGTCAAGCGAGCACAAAATTCATTTCCTCTTATTAGATGGTAAAAATAGTGCCCCCCCTTTTTAATTTGTGATGCCACAAAGTTCTTAGATGTTCAGTTCTTTGGTTTAACACAAATGCTCCCCGGATTAAGTAACCCCAGCCATAAACCACACCCTTGTCCTTTTCGAAGTGGAAGGGAGGAGGAGAAAAGGGGAGGGGGGAGGTGGCAATTGCAGCCGAACCGGATACCCTTGTCTAATTTAGGCCGCCGGTCGATGTGGCTACCGGGCTGTGGCCGCTAAGAAGAGCCACAGGTGAGCGTTGGGTGCCAGTTAAGAGTCATGAGGAGCTGCCACCGTTTGCATGCTGCGACCCACCATCTACCCATCGGTGTCGCTAATTGGGCACCCTCACACCCCGCCTGTCGCACACAACCTGCTTAGCGCACATCGGATCACGTTTTCACAGAAACAAGTGGGAACAGCTCGGATCCAATCTGAATAGCAGTGCCATATTTGCCATATTCATAAAGAGCCATTGCAGCCTGACCCTCCGTCCTGAGAGTATGACCAAGTTCTGCCCTCATTTGGCAACCTTCCAAGCCGCAACGTTTGGTGCGTCGTAACAATTTCAAAGCGCTTCAAATTGTTTATAATGTGAGATATTACTCTGCTATGGCCTGATCAGCAAGCCAAGGACCTCGCAGTCTGGTGTGCACTGGCAGTTCTCCGGGCCAATAAATTTCTTGTTCCAGTGATCTCATCTTCGTCTTCTGTACTGCAACCTGGAAATCGCCTGTTCGCTCCTATCAGTTAGCTTGTTCTCTGGCGGTAGATGAGCTTACGCCCCCGCTGGGTGTACAAGTCGTGTGCATGGTTACCCAGTCACGCAAGTCATTTCTGTTGTTGTTGTTGGTCAGAATCCCGGTTAATTGTTGTGTGGGCCAGGGGGTGTGGAGTGGAGTGTCTGCTTCTGATTGCTTGATTTGAATTTGAAATGTCTGCTTCTGGACAGGACGGAAGTAAAGTGCCCTCACATGATGACAGCAATATTTAGAGCGGTTGTTTTGGAAACAAACGCTTGGGATTGTCAGTTCGGACATCGAGATGCTTTGGCGCATCCGGAGGTGTTCAAAGCTGATCACTACTCATCTTCAGCAATCGGTAACTCACTTATGCTGCCTGCTCGGTAATGGAATTGGCCGAACTATCGCAGTTCGGTACTTTTGGCGGATCCGTTCTTGTAAGTGCTGAGGGTTGTTTGCGCGTAGACTGGCTGCATACCCTTTAACGTTTTCCCGAGCTGGCTTTGGTTGAATCTCACCTCCACCTAACGTACCCCCGTGTCGCCCTTCTAGGTCAAAAGGTCTGACAGCGTTTGCTATGCCAGTATCAGCAAACCAAGGTCACCGCAGCCTGACTTGTGCTGACAGTTCTCCGGTACCTTGCTCTCTGGCGGTAGATGTGCTTATGCTTCTGTTGGGTTACCCAGTCACTCAAATCATTTCTGTTGTTGTTGGTCAAAATCCCGGTTAATTGTTGTGTGGACCAGGGGCTGTAGAGTGGAGTGCCATGGTGTGGGTTCGGCCGCGCCATCTCTCCCGCCCCCCTGTCCTTTTGTCTCAGCCTTGACACCGCGCTCAGGTGGAGGAGAGAGTGCGGTAGATGCTGCGCAAGTCTACTCTCACTGTAAACTAATTCACGCGCAAGTCACCGTGCCTGATCCCACCTTGCTGTGGAGCACACGGTGGACATCGTGTGATGCGACGGTCGAACTGTCCTATGTCTGACTGTTTAGTGGCGTCCACGATAAAGCGGTTCAACATCCGCTTCGCCGTCCTACTCATGAAATCTCAACCGAAATTCCGAAATGCGATTTCGCTTCGACGGATGCGACGGTCAAGTTATCATATGCACTGGGAGCCATGGGAACGCAATCTCCAGAGTCGATCTTGAAGAAGGAGATACGATCGCTGGGACAAGAGCCTTATTAGCCTGACGTTTCGGATTCCTGCTCGGACCCATCATTAGAGACAAAAGCAGATACGGGTGGTTTATGCACCAGGGGGCTGCAGTATTTATAGGATGCAGTCGTTATGCTACCGTATACCTATGAACATTCGCGGCCCTCCCCTTCATCCGGGATCGTCGCACTTGGTGTGAGGACCGTTTGATGGCCGATATTCGCATCGTTAATTGCTGCAATCTCACCACGTGTGTTGGATGTTGGTGTGATGATCGCTCGACCATCTGACGCGCTGACCCTGGTGTTGGGAAAAGTTTTCACTTGTGCGCTCCTCGGATGGCCAATTACTCCGCCTAGACGAAGTCTCAGCACCGAGTATGGAATGGGAAGATCATTGCACTTGTTAATGGTCGATCTCACTCCTCTCCTCCTTCCCTCTCCCAGTCACCAGTCCGAGCCAGTCAGTCATCCGGATGTGGGCATTGGACGCAGGCGGCTGTCGATGGCCCGGCGCTAGATTTCCCCAACTGACAGACGGGTGTGCCCCAGATAATGGACAGCCTTCAAGCGGCTCACTGCCTACCATGACCGGCCAGACAAAACGGAGCTCGAATGTGACAACTGTTGTTTTCATGTTTGGAGAAATCTCAGAAGAACCCGCTGACTCAGCTGCGTCATGTACGAAGTAAAAGTCTGCAGTACGGTGGTCAAGAGTTCCAGTGCGCGTTCAGTAGTATTGTGGTGAGGTACCGGACTAATTTACCTTTGACAATTTAGTCCCGTTTTCTTTGCTCGGATTGCTTGTTTGAATGTGACGAAAAAACAACACACCGGTACAACCCGCTTCGCTGGCCTGCTTAGCTGTCGTGCTCTGTTGTTAGGTTACTTAACGTTCAGAATTGCTATACTATTCACTGGTCGGTTTTACTTGCTGCCTTTAAGGCTAAGGGCTCGTGAGATATAACTCGTTAGTTCGTGAGAACGTTACTATTTACGTCAGTACTGAACATCCCGCAGCTGATCAGTGGAAACCCTACCGACACCGGAGGGCAAAAAGAAGTCCCACCCAGCGTCACTTTAAATTCGGTCGGTCATTTTGAATTAAGCGTAACAGTTTCATCAGCACGTGATCGAGAGGAGGGGGGCGTGGTAGAGCGAGAGTAGGCTGTCCGCGTTAGTGACGATGATTTGGACAGTTCCACCACCGCCGAGAACAACGGTGATCCTTGCCCGAGAGTCGCAGCACGAGGATGTCTGAGGATACTGGTGCGACTGGGTTGTCAAGGCCACTGGCGTCGCGGCACTTTCTGAACAGTAATCTGTTGCCTTTTCCGGAAATCGACACAATGACAGCGCTGCCCGGTTATGAGGGTGTCCGGTTTATGTGCATACCATATAAAATATTGCCGGCAGACTGTCCGAACTTTCGCAGGAATTTTACCGTGAATGTAGGAAGTCCTGAAATATCAAGTAGATCCATCAAATGCGTTTTCTGATCAGATTGGTAAAGTTGAGAGATCCGGGTTTATGATCTGATTTTCTGATCCAAAACCTGCGAAATATTACTCAACCAAGGCTTCAGAAACGTCAAACCTGGAGCATACTTTCATAAGAGGGCATGTCGCGTTGGCTTTGTTTTAGTGAAGACACTCAACCATCAAGTAGCGTGCTTCACGCTTTTTCTTCAATGTTTGCACAGAGACCACTGGTTCTGCGAAATTCCCACTCATGAAGTCAGTTTAATAAGATCTGCTGTTGATTAGTCATCTTCCGAATTTGGGTGCGGTTACTGTCATCGGGGTTAGGTAAGCAGGGGGAGGGGAGTTTGAAAGGCACACGGCATACCATTTCAAAGAGCAAATATGCGGAGCATTCACCCAAGATGAGGAGTGGGGGGGCTGGGGGGTGTAGAAACGAGTGTGAAAGGCAACGGAGAGGTCTGGAAAAGTGAAATTGGGGCGTGGGACAGGGGGTGTAGCGCGTGGGGGGGGGGCATATGACAAGTTAACCGCTAAGAAAATGCGATGGAAAGGTCTCCTGTATCAGTTGTCCAGACAGGCAGACGCAGTTTTGCGTTGCAGAGACTGAAAAAAAACGCCGTTTATATGCCCGGCAGACGGCAACCACCTACCTCGTTGCGAGTACGCGTTAGCGTGGGAACTTTGATCAGCACACCATGCATAACTTCGCATTCCTCCGCCTCCGGATGGTGGTGGTGGTGGTGGTGGTGGTGTTGGTGGTGGTGGTGGTGGTGGTGGTGGTGGTGGTGGTGGTGATGGTTACTACTCGGGACAGATTTGTTCGTGTCCTGACAAGGCCGATCAGGGTGTTGTTCATGTATCGTTTTCGACAGGCCAGTTGAATATTTACCCACTTGAAGCAGCCCTTTACAGACTTTGCCCACCCCCGCGTTGGAAGTAGCCGCATACAAAGCCACAGTTCTTCCGCAGCATGTGCCAATACAGAGGTCCAAAAAGCAATATTTGGAAAGCGATGTCTCCTTTTTGGAGGGAATAAGCATATGTTTGCGGTTGTTTTCTGAAGACCCAAAGTATTTGGTATATTTCTTGAAATCGTTGTCTTTATTTTCCTCTTACCACTCAACCTCCTCTGTTGCGGTTGTTTCTTGTCGGCATACTAGCTTCCTGTTCCTACGGAGGAGCAACGATCATGAAAAATGGCAGGAAAGGTAAATGTTCCCGTCGCCTAGCCCGAACATCAACCGTAACTCTGGTCTTGACGTCAACCCTAACCTCCCTAGGACGCGGTAAGAGTTCCTATTTCCTTACCTCGTCGAATGGGCCGCAACTTGAGAGCTGGCGCCATTTCTCTGCATCGCTGCAGCGTGTTCGGCCATTCGCGTTCGGAGCTGTCTTCCGGTTTTTCCGACGTAGTTGCTTTGTCCAAATTTGCACCAGATCCGATAAACGATTCCAGACGTTTTTTGCCGTGGCAGCGGGTCTTTCGGTTTCATTACCTGACGCCTGATGGTTGTCTGTGTGCCACCCCAACCCCAAGTGGTGCGAGAAGGTGACCAACAGCCTCCGAAACATTCTTGACATACGGAAGCGCTCGCCAAAATTTTGGGTCCGCGCGGTAAGGCCTTTCGTCCCTTTTGCGTCTGCACCGGTTGACGAAGTTGCGCGGGTAGCCATTGACTTTGAAGACCCGTCGGAGGTAATGTAGTTCGGAAATCTTTACTTCCGGCCCACTGCAATGCCTTTCGACACACCGATAGAGCGTCCTTACAGAACTGCGTTTGTGGCTGTTTGGGTGGTTACTGTTGAAGTTCAGTGCTTGCATCGTATTTGTCGCTTTCCTGAACACTTTGGTCTTTAATCCACCACAATCTTTGGGGCATACGAAGACATCCAGGAAGGCCGGCTGGTTATTCTCTTCCTCCTCCATCGTAAATTAAATGTCGGGGAAGACCGCATTCAGATGTTCCTTGAATGTCACCAGTTGATCCCAGTCGATACCGACGAAGGCATCATCCACATACCGTGCCCAGAACTTCGGTCTGTGGTGTTGGATGACCAGCGATTCAAGCCGTTGCTGAGCAGGAATCCGAAACGTCAGGCGAATAAAGCCCTTGTCCTAGCGATCATGTCTCCTTCTTCAGGACTGCTTTCGGGGACTCATCTCTTCGCTTCTATCGACATAGCGACTAGTCTGCAAAATTCATGTAGTCTAATGAGAACACCGTTACGTGAAGAGCGTTAACCCTCAAATTGCGGCTCATTCGACGAGATCCGGCCACACATTCAAATTCGACGAGACCGAAATTCTCGCAAGAGGTGACAACCGCGTGAGCCGTGAGCTGCTCAATTCATGGTTTACTGGCCCCCAGTCCATTAACAAGTGCAATGAACTTCCCCTTCCAAACTCTGTGCTGAGATTTCGCCTAGGTGGAGTAATTAGCCACGCGGGGAGCGCACAGGTGAACGCTTTTTCCAACGCTAGGGTCGGTGGATCG
>CACRXP010000396.1:171861-183843 GCA_902702965.1 Spirometra erinaceieuropaei | reverse complement strand
TAAATACTGCATTCCTGGTGCCACCTTTACTTCTATCTGCGAATGTCTCTGATGATGGGCTCGAGTGAGAACCCGAAACGTCAGGCCAATAAACTTCTTGTCCCAGTGATCGCATCTTCATCTTCTAGAGAGAGGAGTGACCGTTTTTGGTGATTTGCTGCCGCCAGCCAGACATAACACCGACTGGGAGGACTGTAATTTGACTAGCACTCGTGATCACTCACAGATTGACCGATTGACTGCTTCGCGACTAGGCAGAAGGTCGTCTCTCAGAGCTCGAGGAGGGAGGTTCTTCCATGGGAGACTCCAAGAAGAGCAAAAGTGAAGAGGGTAGGATGTGGTTATGTAGCCCTACCTGATGGACACAATACTGTTGGGGTTGGGGTTGGGGGTTATGGTTAGGGGCTAGGGTTAGGAATTAGGACAACTGTTTCTCAGCCAATCAAAGTCAAACCGCGCATTCCCAATAGTTTTTCTCTTGCATGCAACTACTTGATCTCATCGCCGGCCCCACGTGTCTAAACCCCTATTACCACTGGTCCCGTATTACAGGTGACTGGGGTTTGTTTACTTCAGGTGAGGCTACATAACCACATCTGATCGTGAACAGCTTTAGAGCGATCCCGTGTTTCGCGCTGCCGTCAGATGTGGGGTTTAAGAGCACAAGATGCACAATGTCAGTCTTTTAATTCGCGTACGCAATCTGACCCAGGTAGGGCGCGGGGTTAAATACGCCCTGAGGTAGGGGTCGATTACGCTGTCCTAGTTCCAAGATTAAGCGCAATGTGGGCATTCAAAGCAAAGCAGGCCGAAGGAGGATGCTGAAATCGTAGGCGGGAAAGTAGTCAGTGCTAAAACGGAAAAGGGCATTCTGATATCTTGGTTTGCAGGTAGGGTTAATTTTAAGGTTTGGGCTAATATCAGGTTGAGAATTGAGTTAAGGGTCTGGGTTTGTGTTAAGTTTAAGGGTTCGGGCTAGAGTTGGGGTTTGGATTGCGGTTTAGGTTAACGTTTAGTCTTAAGGTTGGGGTTAGGGCAGGATTACGGCCAATGCTAGGGTTATGATTATGGCCAAGATTGGGGTTAGAGTTTGGTTTATGGTTAGGGCTAGGGTCAGGGTTTGGGTTAGGGCTAAGGTTAGGACGAGAATTTGGGTCAAGGTTACGGTTAGGCATAGGGTTAGGACTAGGGTTTGTGGTTGTTTCAGGGTTCGCTTTAGGGTTAGATTAAGGCTTATAAATGCGGTAAGGATACGCTTATTTTTGCGGTTACTTTTAGGTTGGCCGCTAGGTTTGGACTATTGCTTCCCCCGCATGTCCTCTCAGCCAGACTTCCTTCAATCACACGGCAGATTTGTTATACATCGGGTTGCCTTTTCCGTTTCAGCCCCGGCTACTTTCATCACTAACGATTTCAGCACTCCCCTTCGACAACTAACCGGCCTATCAACACATGACCTTGTGAAAAAAATCATTCCTATGACGTCTCTTTCGGTGAACTCAAGCGAAAACCTGTTTCTAAAGTAGGCAAGAAGAGCAGGGTTTATTGGTACCAAAAAATTTCGCGACGGCCCGTCAGCTGCGTCCTGTCGCTTCATAAAAGAGATAACGAATGAGAAGAATACAACAGATTTGAATTCGTGCAGAAAATCAATGCAGAAACAGCAAGGTCAGGGTTTTGGGCAAAGCTGGCTAATCGATAAAGTTAGTAACTCAAACACCGTAGACCAAGAAAGTGAAAAAGGGGGAACGTTAAAGAGCAAAAAAGAGAGGAGAAAGGGAAAATCATGGAGCTAGAGGATACCATGGCAATGTTAGGTTAACCACGTGTTCCAATTGTTTACAAAGATCTGGTTTCACTCGTCGTATATAGGCCGCCTCCAGGTAACGCAATGTCCGAGTTGTTCGTGTCTGAACAAGTACTCGGAGGGAAGTTTTGGGGTCGACGGAGTGACCACTACCAAGCAGAAAATTCGTAATGGAAGAACGCGGGATTTTATTTTCTTGTCTGAAGAGCCATCTGGGCAGGTGCTCAATAGACCTGACTGCCAACTGCCTTTGCGTGCGCCCAATGTACTTGCATACGCAAGTGGATGTGAATTCATAAACACAATTTGAAGTGGCGTGCATTGGCAAGGCATCCTTTGCCCGTGGAATCGGAAGTGGCTTAGTAGGACTGCAAAATACGAGTTCGGCTGCATTGTATGTCCTTTCAATGGCGGAACGTAGCCGTCGTTTGATAGTACTTAAAATATTGTCGCCCTTAAAGGGCAAAGATATAAAGACGGGCTTTTTCGCAGCTGAATGCTCTGTCAATTTTGGCCGTGTAGAGTTGCTGTATTTGTGGATGAACCGTGCGAGATATCCTCGCTTAAATAGAGTTTCGTTAAGCCATGGTAGCCTCTAGCTCCATGATATTGCCTTTCTCTTCTCCTTTTTGTTCTTTAACGTTCCCCCTTTATCACTTTCTTGGCCTACAGTGTTTGAGTTACTAACTTTATTGATTAGCCAGTTTTACCCAAAACCCTGACCTTGCTGTTTCTGCATTGATTTTCTGCACGAATTCAAATCTGTTGTATTCTTCTCACACGTTATCTCTCTTATGAAGCGACAGGACGCAGCTGACGAACCGTCACGAAATTTTTTGGTACCAACAAATCCTGCCCTTCTTGCTTACTTCAGCTTCGTACCGGAGACAAAGTGCTTCAAATTCCGAAAACCTGTTTGTCTTAGTCAGCCCTACCTCAAACAACGTAAAAACGAAAAAAAACTCAACAAATTCTTGTGAAACCGTGTTTGAATCTATGAACAAACTGTATGCCGCTGGCCAACTGCCATACTTTACATTAGACTTATTAGTGAAGGATATCTAAATGCAAACTCAACTGAAGGACTATTTTCGATCAGATGTGGTTAAATAGCCGCACCTGAGGTATACAAACCCCAGCCAACCGGTAATACGGGAACGATGGTAATAGGGGCTTTTTTACAGGTGAGGTGGGGGAGCGCACAGGCCAACAAAAGAAAAGCCACCAGGTTGTATTTTGAGTGGTTGGTAAATAGTTGGCCTAACCCTTAACCCTAGTCCCTGACTCCTAACCCTAACCCTTAACCGCAGCCCTAAACCCTAACCCCGAAATATCCAACGCGAAAGTTAGAAAGAGAGGACAGATCAAAAGCCATTGGACCGAAAAAGGTGGACACGGCAACAAAGACACAAGTCCGCCAACAGAACACACACCGCGACGCACAGAAGCACCATACCGACGCAATCACAACAACCCAAAATAATTACAGTAGATGTGCTAACTAATGAAATGTCAACCAAAATTTCGAAATGCGTTCTCGTTTCGAAAAGATAAATTAAGTAGTGTTGTAAAACTAATTATGATGCAGCATAAATCTATAATGATCCAGTTACCTCAGGGTGTCGGCTTTCGAAAGAACTTATTTTCGGCTGCATGCAAGATCTATGCTCTGCAAAAAAGGACTACTTAAATAGCATGCAATTTTCTCATTGATTTTCGATGCCCTTGAATATTCAATTACAGTACCTGTGCTAACTCATGAAATGTCACGAATTAACACAGGTTAACGCCTTTAACGCAAAATCGGTAAACACTACGGCTCCCAAAGTCTGATAGCGGAAAATAAACGATGTGCCAAAGAAATAAAGCAAAGTTTGGTTAAGAAAATATTATTTACTGAGATAAAAATAAATAATTTTCGACAAAAGTCACATTTTCGAGAAACGCCTATATTACAACCAAGTTAATAAAGGCTACGTATGAGGACGTATAAAGGAGGAGGGCGCATAAAAGGTCAAAAATAATTAAGGACAGAAACAGATACAAAAAATTAGTACTTTGTAGATTGTCCATTCGAATTAATAACAGCAGAAAGTCTGTCCGACATAGACATGACAAGGTTATCTATGGTGGATTGTAAAATGTAATTATTGAGTATGAAATCCAATTTTTCCTGCATTGAAAGAGTCTTCTTAGCTTTGTGCCAATTTCTTTTGACTATTCCAAAAAGATTTTCGATTGGATTAAGGTCGGGACTGTTGGCCGGGATGAAAATGGATTGGAGGCCAATTGCGGAGAGCGTGGTTGTTGTCTAAAATGTTAGATTATGTTTGCAAGCGGCATCAAATTCGTACCTCTTTAGAGCGGTGGACAGGTGCATTGTCCTGCAAAATTACAGTATCCATTCGGCGCCGACTTATGCCGTTGTAGCCGAAAGCATCCTTGACAATTGCAATGAACACCTTGCTGTTGATGGTGTCGGATGTTGACCGCCAGACAGGCCGCTCACCGAATTTAATCGCCATCCAAACCATCATCCGCCGACAGTTCTTGAATGTTGCCGTCGGTGTAGTATGTTCTCTTGGGAAGTTCTTTCCACATATGACAGTTTGGAGCGACTTCGTAGGCTTGTCTAAAAATAGAACCTCATCGCAGAAGAAAATGCTCTTCCAAAATGAAGATCTGTATTCAATATAATTCTTAGCAAATAAAAGCCGTTCTCTAATTAGTTTTCTACTTAAATATGGCTTAATCATGGCCTTCCGCCGCTGCAGTTCAAATTCCTTCATCCTTTTTCTAATGATGTTCATAGAAAACATCGGCAGATGTTCCCGCTGAATGGCCTCAATGGGCATGTAATGAAACTTTTTTAATGTACGACGAATAAAATCGTCGTCTTGCTTACTTGTGGACCGTTTTGGTCCCCCTATCTTATTTCTAGGAACAGTTTTATCATTAATAATGCGCCACAGAGTGACCTTGCTAATATTGAAAATATTAGCTAACGACTCACGCGGGATTCCTTCCGCCGCTAATTTTCGAATGCGCTGGAAGTCAACTTCGGATAAGTATTGTTTAGACATAGTTATCGTTTGGCGTGGCAGAGCAAAGTGACGGCATGTCGCGCGAACTCAATATATATTCGTTTACGACACGCATTTTCAGTCTGGTAAAACAATCACACTGATAAACTTTTTTATTTCGGTATTTTGAAACATAAAACTTTACGAATTTGTAAAATAGAATTTTTAGATAAAGAATCGCACGTTATTTCCTGAACACAATAAGAAATAATTTATCTGCATTTCCCTGATTTTGTTGATATTGAAATTTAATTTTTTCTTTTTGTTCGAAAGTTTATCAAAAAATTTCGTCCTTTTATTAATCTTCTTAAACAGATTAATAAGGTTACACAAAGAATTTCCATCCGAAAGCTTTAATAGCGTAGGACACTGCTTGAATATCAGGAATCCTCCGATTTCGCCTTAATCCGGCCCGTTTTCTATTTAATATACAGATCCGTATCAAACTTTCCTTCAGAAAACGGTCTTTTCGTCCTTATTTCAACCAAATAAACACAAATAACGACACCAAAAATACACTACATTGTCCCCTACAATTTTGACCTCGGCATTTCATGAGTTAGCACAGGTACTGTATATTTCATGGAGAACATGCATAAAAATATTCATTCTTTTACTTATTCGGTAGAAAAGCACGTCTTCTTCCAATTTCATACTCAAAAGAAGAGTATAATTCGGTTTTAAAAACTTTTCTAATTCCCGAATAATTTTGAACCCGACCTGCTGTTACACTTGCATTCGGGGTTTTAAAACTACAAGCTGTATATTTTCCGTGTACAGAAAACCATGCATTTCTCTACGGGGTTAAGAGGAGACCATATAAGGTTCATAAAATTAAGCGGTGGATTTGAGCAATATTGTTAACTTTGCAATCCACATTCGTAAATACAGATACATGACGTTTCATGAACGGCCACTTAACGGTATTAAAAAATCTCACCATCAGAAACTTTTTTAAAACCGAATTATACTCTTCTTTTGAGTATGAAATTGGAAGAAGACGTGCTTTTCTACCGAATAAGTAAAAGAATGAATATTTTTATGCATGTTTTCCATGAAATATAATTGAATATTCAAGGGCATCGAAAATCAATGAGAAAATTGCATGCTATTTAAGTAGTCCTTTTTTGCAGAGCATAGATCTTGCAGGCAGCCGAAAATAAGTTCTTTCGAAAGCCGACACCCTGAGGTAACTGGATCATTATAGATTTATGCTGCATCATAATTAGTTTTACAACACTACTTAATTTATCTTTTCGAAACGAGAACGCATTTCGAAATTTTGGTTGACATTTCATTAGTTAGCACATCTACTGTAAGTAGGTCAACAGTTTTGTGTCCATCAGGTGCGGCTACATAACCAGATCTTACCCTATCTTCCAACGTAATTAGCAAACGAGTGATTAGCAATCTTTCATACATTTCATAATCTTTCATGAGATAGGTCACATTCTGTATCTACTCCTGTTTGTCACAACACTGCTATGGAGTAGTAGGCAGGTCCTGAAGCAGAATGCGTATACTATTACGTACAGTGGGGGGGGGCTAACTCATGAAATGTCAACAGAAATTACGAAATGCGTTTTCGTTTCGAAAAGATAAATTAAGTAGGGTTGTGAAACCAATGATCATGCAACATAAATCTATAATAATTCAGTTGCCCCAAGATGCCGGACTTCAAAAAAACGTCTTTCCGACTGCATGCTAAAAACCCTACTCCGCTAAAAATGACTACTTAAGCAACATGCATTTTTTCATCGAGTTTCAATATCCTTAAAGATTCAATTATGTTTCATAGAAAACATGCACAAAAATATTCCTTCTTCTTCTCATTCAGCATGAAAATACATCTTTCAATTTCATACTCGAATGAAGGGTATAATTCGGTTTTTAAAAAGTTTGCAATTGTGAATTTTTTAAAACAGTGAAATGGCCCTTCATAAAACGTCATGTCTCTGCATTTACCAATGTGGCTTGTAAAGTTAACAACGTGGCTCAAATCCACTGCTTAATTTTATGAACCTTATATGGTCCCCCCTTATTACCGTACAGAAATGTATGGTTTTGCGTACTTGGAAATTATACGATTTGTAGTTTAGGAACCCTGAATGCAAGTGTAATGACAGGTTGGGTTCAAAATTATTCGGGAATTGGAAAGGGTTTTGAAAACCGAATTATACAATTCGTTCAAGAAAAACGTTAAAAGAAGACGAAATGTTCTACTAAATGAACAAAATAATGAATATTTTTATGCATGCTTTCCATGAAATATTATTGAATTTTCAAGGACATCGAAATTCAGTGAGAACAATGCATGCTACTTTAGTAGTCACTTTTTAGGAGTATAGCTTTGGAATGCAGCCGGAAAGACGTTTGTTCGAAGTCCGGCATCCTGGAGTAACTGAAGTATTACAGAATTATGCTGCGCAATGATTGGTTTTACAACCCTACTTAATCAATCTTTTCAAAACGAGAACGCATTTCGGAATTTCTGTTGACATTTCATGAGTTAGTCCACTTACTGTACACATGTTGTCCTCCTCAAATAAGCTATTATTTGTCTAGGATCAATTTAACCTCCATTTTCGCGCCCACAGACTGTCGTCCATGAAAATGGTGAGAGAATTCTGATCGCACGACTACCAACATTTTGCCTCTATGGCTGATCCCTGCGTGTCATCAGCAGTGAGCACGCCACGCGAGAATTTGTAGGGTCGGCCATTCCGTTCCGTGACTGTCAGCGGAGGTGTTTGTTGGCTGCACGGGTTACCCAGGACAGTTCGACCGTGTGCTCCACAGCAGGGTGAAAGTAGCGACGGTGACTTGCGCGTGAATTCATTCACGACAGTAGACTTGCTCTGCGCCTACCACACTCTCCCCTCGGTGTCGTTCGAACGCGCGACAGTAAGGACACGCCTATAGTACAGTCGACACTTTAACCACCTGAGCCATGGGAACCCGATCAGAAACTTGAATTTTCATATTTGAACTATGTGGTCCGCCTCGGCCACTGCAAAGTACGGCGTGATCATGCCTGGTCTATCAGCAGTCGTAAGCCTGTGATTCGAACTCGGGTTCTTTTGTTATTGAGGGATAAGTGGTTCACTGTTCTACCATTGAGCCAAGGTCCCGTTGTGCTCTCAGCTGTGATTGAGAATATTAACTGTCTTGTTTAATTTCCGAGGAAACTAATGCGTGAACTTGGAGCAAATCTTTCGAAACAGACCTTTTCAGGCACGGTCCAAAGTTTGATATGAATATTTGAGCTGAAATCCATCAGCTACTGCGGAATAACCGCCTAATATTCACAAGCCGCCAACAGGCAGCCAGTAGTATAGAATTGTGCAATGATTTACCGTACTAACAACACAGGTATTAGCTAAAAGCCCAGACACGCATGTTTCGCCGATCTTGTGCCGCTGCCTGACGCAGCTGAGAGGGGTTCGGCTCGTCAGTGGCTCCCCCAGCTTTCCCCGGGTGTTTTCTGTTATATGAACTCCAGTTTCAACTTGCCTTGTTTAATTTCCGAGAATACGAATGCGCAGTAGCTGATGGATTTTAGCTCAAATATTTAAATCAATCTTTGGATCGTGCCTGAAAAGGTCTGTTCCGAAAGACTTGCTCCAAGTTCGCACATTAATTTCCTCTCAAATTAAACAAGGCAAGTTGAAACTGGAGTTCATATACCAGAAAGCACACGGCGGACCCACTGACGAGCCGAACCCCTCGCAGCTGAGTCAGGCAGCGGCATAAGATCGGTGAAACACGCGTGTCTGGGCTTTTAGCTAATGCCTGTGTTGTTAGTACGGTAAATCATTGCACGATTCAATATTAGCTGTGTTGCAGAAGTGTCCACCTATCAGGCTTTGAAGCGTTCTCGTTTCGTCGCGCCTTGGGGCTCAAATCAGAGCTCCCACGGCCATTAACGATGCAGGAAGGTGTGTCCTACTTGTCAGTACCTCTGTAGGAATTGTTATTAGCTCAAGTTGAAAAAAAAACTTGCCTCGGCAGTCAACCTACACGTCGCGGTAGTCTGGACGGTTGGCCTAGCTCTCGTCTGGGTTCTCAGGTCGTTAGAACTTCGGCTCTGCGGCAGTCCTGTCCTTTCTGACGCGCTTTGTGTAAGCCGACTTACCTCACTTACGGGAACGTGTTCTTCAATGCTCTCCGCTTAGGTTGGCTCATCGGGCGGACTGGTATGATGGGCAGTAAGTAGACGTTTCAGTACATGTGACGGTGACGACTGTTCAGAGGAGGTGCGCGCGCGCCGCCTCCCCCCATATCCGCTCGGACGACCCCCCAGGCTGTAGGTCCCTACCACACGAAATTGGGCCAGTCAGTGTCTGTGGTCCGGTTGTCCCGCCCCGCCGGATGTGGCTGACTTTACCCGGCGGTGAATTGCAGCAACAAATCAGCCACAACTGCCCCGCCCACGCAGTCACCGTGTGTTTGAGGGGTGATTTGGGTGAATATCGGACAATATACCCTCTCCCCCCCGGACGTAGTTTTATGGCACAGAAGAACACAGAGTTACAACTTACCCCTGTGTTTGACCCCACAAGGTGAAATCCGGGAAAAAAGGAACTTATGACAAAGTAAAGCCACCGATTGAATCTGTCGGTTTTTTTATGTGGCCGAGTTTCTCCTGACGGCGCATGTGAAAGATATTGCAGTGGATGTGCTATCCGATGAAATGTTAACCAAAATGTTGCAATACATATTCAGTTCGATAAAAACATTAATTATCGTGCAGCATAATCCCAAGATATTTTAATCACACCAAGATGCCGGCTTTCGAACGAGTCTGTTGCTCATGTGGTAGAAATTTTTCACATCGATTTCCTATACCCTTACATATTCAAACGTATATCATAGAGAGCGTACATAAAAATGTTCTTTTTGCATTCATTTGGTGGCAAAGGACGTGTTCTTGAAAATTGATGCTTGAAGAAAGTGTATCTTCCGATTTTAAAAAGTTCCAGACTACAAATATTTTTAGGACCGTGAAATAAACAGTCATAGAGCATCACATCCGGATGTTTATTAATGTAGCTTATGAAAAAGACAACCCGGTGCACGTCCATTGTAATATTCTATGAGCTCTATATGATATCTTCTCAATAACTTAAAGAAATATATAGTTATCTGTGCACGGGATGTTTTCAAGATGTAAATACGCAGGTTCGAAACCCTGAATGCAAGTGTAGCGATAGGTCGAGTTCAAGATTACTCGCGAATTGCGAAAGTTCTTTAAAACTGAACAACAGTCTTCCTTCATATATAAAATTTGAAGAAGATGTGATTTTCTGTCTCTAAATGCTGGCGCGTTGTTCATTAGAAAGAAACGGGCGTACATAGCATCAGACAAGGCGTGGACAGTGCTTAAAACCAATCGATATCATTTGATCTATCGACAGGCACTTTTAAGCATTTTTCATTTTCCCATCTAACTGGATCGTTAGTTATCCCGGAGGAGCGGAGGGCCAATTCTCGCGGCCTAATCAACTTCTGCTTGTAGAATCAGTGGTGATATAAGAAAAGTTGTCTGCCTTTTGACATCTGGCCAATGGGACGCTACAAAAACAATCGATATCGACCAGTCTGCAAACAGCCAAACAGAATATACACAAGAGTAGCCTCCAATCAAAAGAATTAATGACCCAGGCATTTTGGGCCAACTGAAACAAAACGAGCTGGATCGCAAAGTCATCCAAGCGAAGCTCCGGAATTGTCCTCATACCCTAATGAATTTTTACTTGCATATTTCGAGGTATGGATAAATGACTCATGACACATCACCGCATTTTCACACTTATACCAGGCCCTTGATTTGGCGAATACGACTGCGGTAAAATTGCGTTGACTGCGAGATAGGTTTAAACGCGTCAAACGCAGTGTCAAGCATGCCAGCCATGTTGTGAGACCTGTAAATATCCGTAATGTTTGCACACCCCGTGCCTCTGGTAAATAAGAGCCTCGTATAGGGGGGGTTAAATGGCGTTGCCATGGTGTTTGGTAAGAGGTCCTTGTGATTCATCCAATCTCAATAACTAACTAATAAGCACTCGAGGACAACTCCTGTGAGCCTGCTTTCCAGTTTAAAAATACGGCTTTTCGGCGAAAACCATATCGAACACCGGTAAGCGGAGCAAAACAGAAAAAAGCTGAACAAAACAGACAAAGACACAAAAACCAGCGCGATTTCTAGCGCAAAAACCCTCCCAGACAAAGATGGCACCTAGCGAGGACTGGCAATACAACAAGATAAAACGCCAACCTGTGAAATTTGACCGTAGTGAAGACACCTAAAATATGTGACCTAAATCACCCAATGTCGTGATCGGCATTTCAGGAGGTAGTACCGCATACATTTGTTGTGGTTATTCTTGTTTGTTGAATTGACTTGGGACGCAGAAGGTCTTTTACTAAAGATACGATTGTTTCAAATCTATTTTATGGAAGGAAAATAGGTCATTAGTAGGCGAAACTGAACGTTTCCTGATATCCAACTGATTTCCTACGTTATTTAATGTCTAAATTCAAAGCGACTTTCCTCTGTGCGCTCTATCACAAAGGAAATTTATATACACAAGAAAGTTTCAAAGTAAATCCCTTTTGGAAGCGGAAAATGGAGTCATCGTTACATGAAACTCAGGTGGATTTAGATATGCAAAATCATTCTTTTTTTCAAGAAACACGGAGCGGGTTAAGCTTTAAAAATTCTCTTTCTTAAATCCTTGACTTGTTATGCCATTAAAGGCAGTAGCCAACTTGTTTGGCGATAGTTTGTTTTGTCACATCAAGAAGTAGCTGGCTCAGACAAACATATATTGAGTGCCTACGACAGGCTGGCACTTTTCTGTGCCATTTCGAAGCACTTCCTGGCTGACGGCAATTTTGAACGCATATGAAAATTTGCAGCATAAAGACTACCACGTGAGCCTTCAGTGAATACCTTTTATATTAGAAGACGAGATGGAGAGCATACGTAGCTTTCGATAAATTCTCGTCGGGCTAGTACAATTATATGGGAAGGCGGTAGAAATACAAACACGTCAGTAATAAGATAAATCGATTAAAGTTCGCCGGAAA
>CACRXP010000396.1:156454-167192 GCA_902702965.1 Spirometra erinaceieuropaei | reverse complement strand
TAGCGTCAGGGGCGCGGGAGAGTTGTGTTAGTCGACCTTCGACCACTGTAGGCGCGGTGTCTAAACGTGGTTCGTCTGTGCGCACAAGATCGGCTTTCGCAACTTGATGGCGGCCGCCTCTGCTGTTGCTAACAGGCGCTGTCCCAGTGGTTTAGGATAGCTCGATGGGACTTATCAATAATAGAACAGTTCATAGAATTAAGCAAGGTGGGTCAATACGGTTCACAAGCGAGCAAGACAACGGTTATATCCGTTGTCCACTAAAAGCTATTATTATATACCTTTTAAGGATATTCACAGAGGGCACGTCAATTTTTTTCGGTCCCCACCAGCAAAACGCCACGACACAGCCATTTTTAAGTGAGAAAGTTTTTAGAGAACGCTGTATGTTTGCCTAAGGGTATACTGATCACAGATGGAAAAGCATTTACTTTTCTGATGAGGTTTTGTTTACAGACGTGCATCTGATGCCGGTCCAGATGGTCATATCCGGGAAGAACTTCCCACGAGGAAACACTGTATCGACAGCAACCTTCAAAAAGTGTCGACGCCTGGTGGTTCGGAGAGTGATCAGTTTGGGGGCCAACAGCGGAGAGGACCAATAGTAAGACTGTCATTGACACCGTAAAGGATGACTTCGGTTACAACGACATTCATGGACGTCGAGTAAACAGTATAATGCTGCAGGATAATGCCCCTGTCCACCGCTCATAGAAGGCATGATTCTAATTCAGCCTGCCACTACAGTCAAATTTTTTAAACCACAGCGAAGCATATTCATGCCAACAGCCTTGACCTCTATCCCATCCAAAATCGCATTGCACTAATCACGAGGGAGTGGAATAAAGCAATAGAACACCATTCGTCGCAGAAAAAGCTGGGCTTTGTGCTTAATAAGTGTATAGACCAACTAAGTAGTCCCTAAGTCCACCCGACTTACGGCAATTTTAAAAGTCGAAGGACAATCACAAAAGTACTAATGCCCTGTAATGCGTAAGCTATATTTCCGAAAAACGAATACAAAAGTATGAGAGATGTGCAGATGGTCTGCCAGGTCGGTCAGCTTTGAGATGATTGATTCTATCTTCTTCTGCTGACCGCCTAGTATGTCGGAGAGTTTCCTCCGTTACAGTCGTCGGCTCGCCGGAGAAGACCTGAGCCTCTGGGTGGTCATCTGGCTTCACAGCCTCTCTTCCGGACGAGGTTACTGAGAGGTTGTGTCCGGGTGGCCATCGGCAGTTTGAACGCAACAAGCGAAGACATCCACAGGATACTTCACGGACTAAAATCCTGATCATTTGTTGTGTGGACCAAAGGGTGTGGAGTGGGGCGCCAAGGTACCGGCTCGGCCGTTCCATCCAACTGCGCCCCCCCCCTTCCCACCTCCGATCTTCTTGTCTCTGTTTCGACACCGGGCTTAGATGGGGAGGAGGAAGAAGGAGTGCGGTCGATGTTGCGCAAGTCCACACCCCCTATGAACCAATTCAAGCGTAAGTCAGCGTGCCTACTTCACCTTGTTGTGGAGCATACGATGGACATCGCTGGATGCGGCGGCCGAACTATCACTTCACGGACTGGACGTATCGCCAGCGATCTAGCATGAATTGGCTTGCACAGCATCTGACACACTCTCTCTCGCCACCCGTCTTGTTCCGACGACATTGTTGTGACCAGGCGGTGTGAGTGTGTGCAGTCTGAGCACTAAATAATCAGGGAAAATCCTAGTGTTGTAGGGAGAAAACGGAAGGCACCAGAATGAGGGGTTTATAGTGCACAGAACCCGGAGTTGTCCTCTCTGATGGCAGTGGCCTCTGGCGAAGCCAGGGCTGGTGTCGACCGCTGAGAGTCCGTGGGGCAGTGGTGGCAGCCGCTTTTGTATGCTCGTGGGCCAAGCCCAAGTGGTGTCCAGTCGGCGTGTCATTTGCCGAGGGCTGGTGTTCCAGTGGCTTAGGTTGTGGTTGCATGGGGGGAGGTGCGTTCAAGTGGCCGCATGGGCACCTGCGGCTGTGCGGACGCAGGTATGCCCGAGCTGTCGATCGTGGGACTTCAAGTCAGCGCATCTGGAACGGCTCACTGCAAAAGGATGGACGACCTTGAGGCAGCGAGTTCTTTAACAATGACGCCAGAACGGTCATGATGGCTGCCCGCTACAGATACACCCCACGCTCGCTGCGCTGACACCCGCTGGATCACGTTCTCGTCCTCAAACGAGACCGCCACGACGCATGAATTGACTTATGGCGAGACAGACTTGCATAGCATCTGACACACCCTCTCCCGCCACCCGTCTAGTTCCGATGACGTGACAGTGTCAAGACCACTGGAAGTGAGCTAAGTAACTGACAAAACCAAGCAGCCCGCCGGCGCGTGCCAAACACACACACACACAATCTGATCCCCGTTGCGGATGAGTCAGCAAGCAATAGGGGTGACTCTGGATCACGCGTAGGCGGGAATGCCACAGAGGGCACATCAAACGGTCTGGCACGTGACCCTCAGAAGGTCAGTCAAGCATCGAAGATAATAACTTTACTTGGGTGAGTCATACGCTGTTCTCAAACCAGCACTCTGGAACCCAAGGTTGCCAACCGGAATTCAAAAACTGCGTGACTAGGTGACAATTTCGCTAACGATCGTATGGTCCACTACCTAAAATGTGTCTCGAAGCTTAACTGTGCAACGATTTTTTTCACTTTTATGCCATTTTTAATGAGTCACTCTCCACTTGAGGTGAACCAGATCGAAGTTAACATACGTTGATTCCGCGATTTCTTAGCTACTTTTGACAGCCACTCTAAAACTCGATTTATTGATGCAATGGGAGATCAGTTTAATCAGAAGAGACCACTTACACACTGTCAAAACCTAAATACAAAACGGGAAGGCAGTATTACATTCGACAATGAGGTTGTTCTAGTTTGTGACCTCGGGGATTAAACGGAAGTTTATTGCAGTCCCTAAGTGGTCACAGAAGTCCACTTACTACCTACCTAGACAAGTGCGGTTGCCTTTTTTTGATATTAAATATACCATACGTTTACCAAGCATGTTCACTCCATGTTCTATGACAGTTGTTGTGGCGCCGAGAAGATTCAAAGTCTCACATACTCAGTGAGCCATTTTCGAACTGTGCATCAACCAGAGCACGAAAGTACTTTAAACAAGCGTGAGTGTATCAAAACCACCAACGATAGAAAGGCAAATTTCAGTGAAAGGAGTTATTAGTGGTGCATTGCTTATGCCAAATCAGTTGGAGTACTTTGGGCGTATAAGCGTAGACTATCACATGACATGTTTTATCAAGCACAACAGTTTCGCGCTTTCCGACTTAAGTTAACGACGTGGAGGACATTTGGAGGTCTTAGCAGTGTCTCCAAAGGAAAGTGCGTCGAGTTAAAAAGTGATACCGCCATTGCTACGGCTGCTTTGTTGCGGTCTAATCTGAAGAAGCTAATTGGACAAGGTCTCCCGCCAGGGACCTTATGAACAACAAAAATGTCGACAGAAGAAAAATACACACGCTCATATTCTGACAGGAAAAGCCGTATTTTGGCTGCAATAAAAATTATTGAGGAAAATAGCATTTTCCGCGTGTAATTTCGCATGCAGTACTGCTTGACGTGAAAAAAATCCTACCAGGCCCAAATAATATTTTTTTCCAATTTTGAATTTAACGTTGTTCTTGGTTGTTTTCGCCAATGGTTCTCGGCTCACGCGCTGCAATAAAGTGCTCTTTAACGTTTTTTAATAAACATACCCCACTCTAAAATCTGTTCCTGACGGCACGTCCTCGGATTCCCCCCTGAGAAAAGGTAAAATCGCTTTCACTTTTTAAACGAACCAAAGCCTCCATTCTTATTTGAGCAACTCTATGCTTACAGGCAATTCACACTCGTGAAACTCTTTCAGGCATCTGCAAGGAAAAAAGGCTTAAACACGTTAACCGTTAGCTGCAGTATATTTTCGCCATGACGCTGTCCGGCATCTCGAATATCCGAATGGCCAACGATGATAAATCCTTTCCTCAAAAGAGGATAAACACCTTTTTTCTATTAAATTTGACTCTGTCCATCTTCCCTGAATCAGGCCTTCGAACTTGGGATTTCGCAAAACACAAATCACACTTCAGTGTTTACGCAACGGATGGACGAATGTAATTTTAATCTGGGCTATCGTTTTATCGCTCTGTGCAATAAAAAAGCGGGAAGATGACACGATTCAGGGTTTGTCAGCACTTCGTTTCAGCCTCGACTAGAGATTCGGCGTCGTACAAGTAACCGACTCATATACAGTAGGTCTCCTGAAGTGTTAGCCGAAATTCTGAAATGCGTTTTCGATTCGAAAAGATTACTTCAGTAGGGTTGTAATATTTATCATCATGCAGCATAATTTCAAGATATTTCAGTTGCTTCGGGATGCCGGCTTTCGAATAAAGTTCTTTCTGGCCGCCTGCAAAAATGAATAATTAAGTAGTATGATTTTTTCTCGTTGGTTTTCGACGCCCATATAAATTAAAATTTATTTCATAGAAAACATGCATAAAAGTATTCATTCCTTTACCCATCTGGTAGAAAATTACATCTTTTAAAATTTTTTCTGGAGGAAGGGTATAGTTCGGTTTAGCAACGCTTTTCCAATTCCCGATTAATCTTGAATCCGACCTGCCGTTACGCTTGCATTCAGGGTTTCCAAATTGTAAGCTGTATATTTTCCGTACACGGAAAATTATACGTTTATATACGCTATTGAAAGGAGATCATTTGAGGTTCATAGAATTTAGCAGTGGATTTTGGCCATATTGTAAACTTTACAAGCAACATTAGTAAATGCAGAGACAAGATGTTTTATGAACGAGCATTTCATGACGTTAAATAGTTCATAATTAGAAACATTTTCAAAGCCGGATTAGACTCTTTCTTCAAGTACAAAATTTTGAGAAAATGTAATTTTCTACCAATGAGTAAAGGACTGAATATTGTTATGCATGTTTTCTATGAAATATGTTTCAATTTATATGAGCATCCAACACCAACGAAAAAATGCATACTGCTCAAGTAGTCGTTTTTTTCCTCAATCTCCGCAGAGTGTAATTTTTGCAGGCGGCCGGAAAGAAGTTGATTTGAAAGCCGGTACCCCATAGCAACTGAAATATCTTGAAATTATGCTGCACGGGGATAAATATTGCAACCTTACTCAAGTAATCTTTTCGCATCGAAAGCGCATTTCAGAATTTCGGTTAACATTTCATGACTTAGCACAATTACTGTAGTTCAGTGAATTTGAGGATGACAGCCGAAAGACCCTGAAAGACCCTTTTGAAAACGCTCACCCGCCCCGCAAACGTTAGCTCGGGAGGAAAACTTCCCGCGGTGAGACTTACACACCCGACACGTGACCAGTCCACCCAAAGCTTATTTACGTCAATAAACACCGACAACACTTACTGGAAGAAGGATACATAACTGCATGAGAAAGGAAGTTATGAGAGTATTTTTTCATAAAGCTAGGACAAACCAGCAGGAGAGGAAGCAGGAGCGGTTGGAGGGTAAACAAGTTAAAATGGCACTTGACAGACAAACTGCTCCTCCTATGCAGGTAGAGGAAACTCCCTTGAGAGGTGTGTGCACCGACCTCTCACAAGTTCCCGCGCACGCCAAAAACGAAAAGTAGGTAGTAGACTTGCTCTTCAGGTAATGCGCGAGCCGTGAGGCGGTGGGTATTTTTGAGAAAAATATAGATGAGAGAGAATTGGAGGTGGGGGGGAGGCGAGGGGAAGTGGGATAGCGAAAGAAATAGGAAAGGAATGAGAGGAAGAGAGAGTCGGGAGAGGAGCGATGGGCAGAGGGAGGCGGAAAGGGGAATTGGAAGGCGAAAGTCACGGGATTCGATGTAATACCTTTCACCTTTTTTGCGCGCTGGAAGGTTGAATGAAGTTTACTACTTATGAGTCCTACGTCGCAGCAATCCGTCCAGCAATAGGCGGCGGCGATTCAAAAGTTCCCGCGCGCGCGGCAGAAACGAAAAGTGGTAAAATTGATCTTCAGGTTAAGCGGGAACCGAGAGACGATAAGGAATTCTGAGAAAAGTAAGGCGGAGAGCGGAAGGGAGGAGGGCTTGGAGACGAGGAGGAGAGAGCGAAAAAAGGGCAAAAAAGTGAAGGAAAGAGGAGAGAGGGAAAGTTTGCGAAAGAACAAGGGGGGAGGGCGAAAGGGCGATTGGGACGTTACATAAAATATACTAATTATTCCTGCCACGTCGCTATAATCAGCCCGTAAGGAGAACAAAAGAGCCGAGAAAAAAGTTAAGAGAGTAAACGCGAAGTCAAAATCCCTGGACTAGCATTAATCATCTCACCGCAGCTGACGCACACCATTTCGTTTACTGCATGCATATGCATTCACCTGAAAGGCCACCCATGGCGCTCCTTATGTATGTTTTGCACTGCTACTGAGAATCAGGCATTTTTTTAGACATAATTATTTACAAGCGGATTTTAAGGACCGTTTCTTGTCAATGTGTCGTTTAATGATCCAGAAGGTAGATATTTCGCTTGGCTTTTCACAGCGTGGGTAAGGATGCAACCACGGAAGGACATTCTACAGATCATTGCTTAAGCGTGGGAAGAGTGAGATCACGGACTGCTTTGAAAAATGCAATTTTCAGATGCAACGCACAAAGTATACATTTAAACTCGTAAAATTTCAAGTGTAACCTTAAAATAGGGTTACAAAAATGAGTCTATGCACCAATCATCTCGCGATATTTTGCCTTCAGGCAAAATCGATATTACTGGGGGAATGGCCACTTAAAAAGTACCCCGAACTGTCTACCATGATTTCTGATGTTATTTAGAAGGTAGTCACGTTCCCCGAAAGGGATTTAAAGGGCCCATTTTCAATCCGAAAGGATGGAGCACAGTGGCATCACAAGTCCAGTAGTTCTTGGAACACCAGCAGAGTTGCGCCCGCTCGTGGGGTTCATGAAAGCAGGCACTCTTTCTCTACATGTTACCGTAGTGGTGTAAAGTAGCATCACCAACAAGGACAAGAGAGACTGGAATGGCCACTTCTGACTTATAAGCCGTCGTCAGTCAGCCAAACTCAACTTCGAAATGTGGAAAACCCGAGGCTCGAACTCGCGACCTGTTAGTTAGAAGTCCAACGCCTCTAACCACTGAGCCATGGACTCGATGTATATTTTCGATCGCGAGCAACAAGAAAAAGAGTCCGTGGCTCAGTGGTTAGAGGCCTTGAAATTCTAACCAAGGTATGACTGGCTGACGACGCCTCGCAAGCCAGAAATGGCATTCCAGTGTCCCTTGTTTTTGTCGGCAATGCTACTCTGCATATACTAAGCACCGCTGTTCGGCTACTGGTTGGGCTCGAGAGGAGCGAGTTTCGTAACACGATTGTGAATGCCCCCCCCTCACCTTTGTAGTGATGCACCCTGACACCAAACGATAGCAGAAAACTACGCCACAGAAGCTTACGATACCTGAACATTTTAGGCCATAATTATAATTTCGTCATTGTCTGAAGAAGTCGTTTCGCACCGTCCGAGGCATTTTTTCCTCGAAATACATTATTGTAAAGGTCATACAGGAAAACTAACAACTCTATCTCTACTAACTATTTTGAGAACAGACATGATACAGCACAGTAAAAACACAAAAATTCCTTGAATGAGTGGAAACGTTTGGACCATCCTTCGGAACGCCAAAGAGGTCCATTCAGGCACAGTGGGTGATTTCGATTGGGAGGCAGGATTCATCATGTGTGACACAAGTTACATCTACAGTAATTGAAAAATCATAGCAAATGTTAACTGAAATTCTGAAATGGGTGTTTGATTGCCGAAGTAAGTTTTTAATGTTTACTATCATCAAGCATAATCCAAAATATTTTAGACACGTCAGGATGCCGATTTACAGAAGCACATCCTCCCGGCCACCTGCAAAAACTGAACTCAGTAATATGCATTTTTATGTCGGTTTTAGATTTCCTTAAAAAATTCAAGTAGACTGCATGGGAAACATGCACAAAATGTTTTTTTCTTCTGTTTACTTGGTAGGAACTCATACCTCCTCTAAATGCTACGCTCGAGGGAAATGTATCTTTAGGTCTTAAAAAGCAATCCTAATTGTGAGAATTTTTAAGAAAATAAAAAGGCCACCCAAATGGCTAAGTATCGCTCGTTGACTACTGTTCCTTATGAAGAATATGGCCCAATCCATGTCGTATCTTCTTAATGCACAGAGGATTGCTAAATTTTTCCCTTAGACTATAACTCCTGAACGCAAATGCAAAGGCAAGTCTGGTTCAAAATTATTCGCGAAGTGAAAAACGCTTTGCAAAACAGAAAAATACATTCTTCTCAAGTAATTAATTTAAGGAAGAAGTAGTTTTCTAATAATGAATACAAGAACTAACTTCTTTGGGCTTGCTTTCCACAAAATTTATCCGAATTCATAAGAGCAATAATCAATCATTGTTTAACTAGTGCGGTATATCAGGTGCCTACAGGTGCGATAAGTTAATGATCGGTTTGAAGGCCGAACCTCAGATTCCGATCAATGTCTCGTGGTTCAAAGTGCATGCACCAGGTGTACGAGCATGCGTGTTCTAGCTGTAAGCAACGTGCCTGTTAAAAACAAACTCCGAAAATGTAAGGCACTCTGTCCTCCGTATGAATTCCCAATAGACATAATCAGTATGATTTATTAGTAGCTGTCATTTCGCGACTCATATATGACGGTCAAAAATAGGTGTTATTCTAATTAAATGAATGAAGGATGTTGAGCCTGTGCACGACCCCTCAAATTTCGCCTGTGAATTTTATAATCAGAAAGCAAAATCCCACCTTACGAATCTTTGCTCGCATGTGAACAACTGGGACACTGCGCGGCTTGGAAGCAGTCTACGCACGCACCCGGCTTGTGCAAGCCACCAGATCAGGTGGCAAGCCGGACCTCACCCTGGTACTTCCCAGTCCTTTGGCTACAGGTTCTATTGCATGCTTCCCTGTCTTTTTCCTGCTAAGCGAACTCATCAGTCGGACTGGCTTCCAAACTGCTACAGTGGATGTAGTACCTCATGAATCATTAACCTAAATTCTGAAATTTGACTTCGACTCGAAAATATTGATTAGATACTACTGTAATATTAAGCAGTGTTCAATATAACGCCAAGATATTTCAGTCACGTCAGGATGCTGGCTTTGGGACAATCTTCTTCTCACTCGTCTGAAAGTACTACATTCTGTACTGAATGACTACTCAATCAGTATGCTCTTTCCCATTGATTTGAAATTTAGTAATGAATTGACTCTTATTTTATGGAAAACAGGAATCAAAACAGTTTTGCATTGATTTGGTAGAAAATTGCGATTTTTTTTAAATTATAGGCTTCAAGAAAGAGTAGCTTTCGGTTTTGAAAATCATTCTCAATGTCGGTTACACTTGCATTCAGGGTTTTCAGACCGCAAACCTCGTAGGGAAATTCGTGTGTTTTTTACTCTATTATGAAGATGCAGTATAGGGCTCCTAAAACTGTGCAATGTATGTGAACCATGTTGCCTATTTTGCAAACAACCTTGAAAAATGTATGGATACGATGTTTTATGAATGGGCATTTCACGATCTTTGAAAATCGCATTATTAACAACATTTAAAATCGCAAAATTCTCCTTCTTTAGACATGAACTTTGAAGAAGATGTAATTTACTAGCACATGAAGATTTTTATGCGTGTTTTCTATAAAATGCATAAAGGCATCCAAAATCGCAGATGAAAAACCATACTACTTAAGTGGTCGCTTTCTGCTGTTTGCAGTTTTTGCAGGTGCCCCAGAGAGAGCTCGTTCAATAGCCTGCACTCTGACGTGAATATGATATTTTGGGATTATGCTGCGCCTTAGTAAATATTACAACCCGGCTTAAGTAATCTTTTCGAACCGAAAATACAATTCAGAATTTCGGTTGACATGTCAGGAGATAGCGCATTTACTGTGCCTTGCAGTTTTGATGTTTTTTCTGAGTGCCGTTCAGTGACATGGAGCAAATGGTAGGCAGCCGCAAACTACCTTGGCAACGATAAATCCTGTAGTTTATGCTCCTTTTTAAACCGAGAAAAACATTTCCATTTTCTACTCGCTGACATCAGCTGCGTGAAATTAAAAAAATGGATGAGTCATGCCCACTGTGAGCAATGCACTATTTTCCTCAAGACGCGCAACAACGAGGCCATTAAAAAAATCCTACAAGAGGTGAGCATTTGGTTTCTGTGGGCTATTCCAGACTCAAGAGGGCGAAAATCGATTAGATCTGAGAAAATTGGATGCGAGTCCTTTGCATTTTCTGAAATGGATAGGCGTACCCTACCATAGCTATGACGCAGAGCCGAACGTAATACGGGCATAACGGTAATTGGTGTTTTTGCGGGTGGGGCCTTTTAGGGGAGGAAACGTGGGGCTCTCAAATATATGAAAAAGACAGATCATATATGCACTGCATGCCTGTTTTGGTTTTCTTAAACGAAGAAAGTAGGTGCTTTTTAGGAAGTTAGTTCACGTGGAGTGGGCGGGGAGGGGGAAACATACAGTAGATGTGCTAACTCATGAAATGTCGACCAAAATTTCGAAATGCGTTCTCGTTTTGAAGAGATAATTTAAGTAGTGTTGTAAAACCAATCATAATGCAGTATAAACCTATAATGATACAGTTACCTCAGGGTGTAGGCTTT
>CACRXP010000396.1:124406-155617 GCA_902702965.1 Spirometra erinaceieuropaei | reverse complement strand
GTGATGGAACTGGAGAACCGAATTGGATGAGCTGTCGGTTGGTTTATTAGGACAGTCTATTTGGAGCGTAGGGCGCTATCCCACCCTTGTTAAAACTGCGGAGGGCGAAACCATGGACTCATTGTTATTGCCAGAAGGCATGCAATTTAAAGTCTTTGGGGGCGAACTCCCGTTCAGTTTGATGACAATCGACCACCCGCAACGAACTAGCACAAACGAACACGCGGAGGAGCATTGCAACGCAAATGCATGCAGTTTCTGTCACAAGCCTGGAAGACCACCAGCGTCTGCATCTCAAAAATGAATGCCTCTTTATGCAACTTAAGCCTGCGCCTACTCATCGTGTTTAGGGTCTTCCCTGCAATTCCACTTGTTCGAATGTTAGATGCAGGGAGGAATGTTGATGAGAATGGAGACATGCGAGTAGTTGTCTCGAGTTGAGATAACTGAATCAAGGAACGAGTGAATTCCGTAAGAAGGATCGGTGAGCGCCCCTACCATTGTATATTGCTGATGGGGTGTAGGGGTGTCAGCGGTGGGTTCACCTGATCGAAACCAACAGGGCAAAGGACTCGTGGCCCAGTGGTTAGAGACGTAGACATAAAACTAACAGGTCGCGAGTTCGAGCCTAGGGTGTTCCAAGCTTCGGAGTTGGGTATGACTGGCAGAGGACAGCTAATAAGCCAGAAATGGCCATTTCAGTCTCCCTTGTCTTTGTCAATAATGCCATTTCAACTGAATCAAGCAGTTGGAAAGGTTGGACCGTTGTTCAGCCGCGGCAGTCTATTCCCGCGATCGCCACCGCAGCAGCGCCCTCCTATCGTCTTCTTGTCCGCATTAAGCTTCCTGTCAGTTCGCCGCTGGAGCTGAGGTGAAAACTCGGGGCCACCTTGCGCTTCGTTCCTCGCTGATTGGTTGCAAGTGGGCAAAACTCAACGCACGCATACACACGCACGCGTCGGTGCGCCCAGCACCCCCAGGCAGACACAGACCTGCTTACTGAGCCGATTATACTGCCGGAGCTGAGCATAACTTGGAATCAGTGTACTGAGAGCCCTGGGCCACCTGACGCCTCGTCCCTCGATGATTGGCTGCGAGTGAACAAAACTCAAGGCCGGCACTCACGCGCATGCTTTTGTGCGCCTAGCTACCCCAGGCTGACACAGGCCTGCTTACTGAGCCGATTGCACGCCCTCTGACTTCAGTAAAGCTTGTGCAACCTAATCTGCCTACCCTGACTTGTGGCTTGGAGAACCTTCCTGTTGTCGCCTCATTGCACTTCGACACTGTCACTCGGTCGTGGTTGTTATGGTTATTACCAAGCGCCTGGGGCAGACACAGTGGATCAGTTTAGCACCCCGGTTCAGATTTCAGTTTCCTGAGCAAATTCAAATGACCGTGGCATTCTAAGCATCTTGACTATGAAGATCAGAAGCTGATTGGATAGACCGACTTTATACAGGATCGAGAGTTAGCCCGCAGTGACTTCTCTACCATGAGACCTACAGTGCGTGACCGATCTCATGAAATATTGATCGGAATTCAGAAACGCGTTTTTGACTAGGAAGGACCAATAAGGTGGCGTTGTAGTATTTATCATCCTGTGGCATAATTCTGAAACCGTCAGGATGTCGTTTTTTGAATGCGCATCTTTTTGACCTCGCACAGAAACCGTACTGAGTAAAAAGGACTACTTAAGTAGCATGTACTTTTGCATTGATTTTCGATGGTCTTAAAAATTCAAAAATATTTCATGGAAAACATGTAGGAAAATATGCTTCATCTTACTTGTTTGATGGAACAGCACATTGTCTTCACATTTGATCTCCGAAAAAAGTGTATGTTTAGGTTTTGAAATTTTTTTTCAATTCCCGAATAATTTTGAGCCTGATCAATCGTTGCATTAGTGTTTAGCGATTTCAGTCTACGAGCTGCATGCGTACCGCGTAAGGAAAATCCCAAATTTTTCTATGCAGTTACAAAGATATCATTTACATTTTATAAAATTTTGCAATGGATGCGGACTACCTTGTAGGAGCAGCGATAAACGGACAGGTACAATGCTGTATGAATAAACATTGAACGATCTTAAAAATCTAATGATTAAAAACTTTTATGAAACTTAATAATACTCTTTTTCGAGTGTAAAATACGAGGTTGACATGATTTCTATCAAAGGGGTGAAAGAAACCATATTTTTGTCCATTTTTCTATAAAATATAGTTGAATTTACAAGACCATGGAAAACCAATGTGAAAAAATGCTGTCATTCTCACTGAAAACGATGAAGGAACGACTTCAAGAGTACTTTACCGAGCATCAGTGAGTTGTGGACTTGTGTCTTCAAAAAGGTTTCATTGCTGTGATATGGGACTGGAGTCATTGAACACATGATCAAATGCGAATGTCTTAAATCACCTGACCGCAAAGTGATCGTTTTCTCTCTTGCTATATGCGGCCAATCTTCCACGTTTGAGACAAGAAGGTCATGTATATGCGCTTTTAGACTCTAATGGAGCACGATGTAAGCCTTTTGGAGAATGGGGGCCGAGACCACACTCCCCTGAATGCAGTACCTTATAAGAGGGATGATCACTGATAATGCGCGTGGTAGTCGGCTACGACCACTCGAACCGAAAAGTTGAGGTTTGCCAGAATCCCGATGATCACATACATGTCGAGTTAATGCTTTCACAAATTATTTGAGGAAGAACTTGGAGAAAAGTGACCAGAACATGACATTTAAGAGTCGGTCCAGAAAAGGTAATGAACACTTGGGTCAAAAGAACGTCTGCGGATCAGGTTACGAGACACGTCTGATCCGTTACGCATCCCATAATCATAACAGTGAATATACTTGGTCGCAACCGACAGGAAAACGGGCACATACTTCAATATTAAAGCCTAAAACTGCTTAGCGACAAGTTACCAATGGTTCGCGCTTCGAAGCCCAGGTTGCCCAAACTTGAAAGTGGACATGACTGGCTGTCGATGGATAATAAGCCGGGAGTGACCACCTGATTCCCTCGTCATTGCCAAACTGAGGGGAGACACAGGGACGTAAAGGGAGGTTGTTGTTTATTTTGGTTTTAGGACGACATTTTTTGCGCTCACAAGCCACAGTCAGCGTGCGACGGCGCGCTTTACCAGTAATCTTTAGGGCACCATTCCTAGCTCCATCCTCCCTCGACGGGGTAAGCTGTGCTGGTCTACAATCGAGTTAGTTAGTCATCCAAGAGCGCTGAAAAATCCCAAAACTTTTGTTTAATGGGAAGACAATTGGAGTTAGTCTTAGCTGCCTACGTCATTTCATGCAGCACTCTGTAGAAGTTTCGGTTAGGAGTGTGGAAGACGGAGGGGTATTCGTGCATGGACTACCGGGTGTGAAGACACACAAAAGATATACCCTCGAGAACGAAGAAATCCACCATGTGCTCCAAAGCACGGTGAGAGCAGGGATGTTGACTTGCGTGTGATTTAGTCTTAAGTGATAGAAGACTTGCGCAGCACCTATCGCATTCTTGTCACCTCACCCATCTGAACCCAGTGTAAAGGCAAAGTTAAAAAGACCGGAGGCGGGCGAGTCTGCAGGTGACTGGCACGGCGTAAACCCGCACTTAGGCGTACCAACACATGTCCTGATCCAACGCGAACACTGAATCAAAATTTTACACACAGTAGAAGAGGACGGGGGGAGGGGGTAGGTCATGCTCCATTAGGTGGGAGTGTCATGGAGATCACACTAAGAAGGCACTGCAGTCTGTCAGTCCACCAGTCCACACAAACACACACTAGGCCACGAGTTAAAAGTTATCCAGTCAGTTGGCAACTCTCCAAGCAACAGCTTCCAGCGCGCCGAATTTCTATGTTGAGGTAAATGCGCCGAGTCGTCGACCTCACTTTCTATTCCTATTCCCAGACCCCAGCCACTGACCGAGCCGGTCACTTGTCTGGTGCGGGAATGGGCGTAGTGGCTGACATAGTCTACTGACCTCGTCTGCGCGCGCCACACACACGACCTGCCCCCCAAACGCAAACACCAGGATTTCACTTAACAGAGGGTGGGCGGTATGCATCTTACATGCGTATCAGAGGTCACGTTAGGAGGGAGGAGCTGCAGCCTGACTCTCATCAGCCCATCAGTCCGTCACTCAGTTTCTGAGGGAAACTAACTGGATGCCAACAGTCGCATTCAACGGACCTGGGACAAAAATAAAAATAAACGTTACTGAAATACAGGCAGTAATATAACAGAAATAATAAACTGTTCGAAATAAATGCTAAGACGATGTTGGTCAGGTGACATTATGACGTTTAGTGGCCTGACTCTCATCAGCTCATCAGTCCGTCACTTCACACAAACACACTCAACTGGGCAGACTGTGTGGACTGGGTTAATGCGTCAGTCGGCACCCTTCCAAGCCACGGCGCTTGGCGCACCGTGGTAGTTTCAGGTCCGGATCACACATGCAGCGGGGAACAGCATGAGCAAGGAGCCGAGGAACACAGTTATTACTTACGTAAGAGGTGTCAGTGACGTGCTTGCGTTGTGTGGCGTTGGGTATGGTCATGCATGGTCTAAGTGTTGGTTAGTTGAGATATTTCAGTTTCAGTTTATTTGAAGGACACATAAGTGTTGAACCTTTAACTTCCTATTTGTTAGAAGGAAGACGAATTATATAAAAAATTTGAAAATGGAAACATCCAACAGCTACAGAAGTTTTTTTTCAGATTGGCAAAGTTTTCGAAACCAGACTGATAAACAAATTGTTCCAAGTATAAAAAACATTAACGTTACTAAATGTGCTGTACAGTAGTCTGTCTATGGATAATTGGTGCTATCTCAGCGGACCTAGTAAAAGACTATAAAATTAACGTTACTGAAATAAAAGCAGTAATATAATAACATTATGACGTTTAGTGATGTACAAGTCCAACTTGCGCCTGTGATGGTATGGTATAGCCTGCCGTGTTTTACCGCAAGTTGTCATGGAGGCGCGTGTAGCCTTATAGGCCCATGCGGTGAGTGAATGTGCGTAGGCAGTGTGAGCAGTTGAGGCGATGGCGTCAAGAGTTCGTTGGTGCTCCAGGCACCGGTGCGCCAGTCTCAGTATTATGGATTCGCAAGCGGCCGACCAGGCCGATGCGACACACATACATACACGCAGGACACCCCCGTCTAGCCTGGGCGCTGTGCTGAGCACGGTCTCGTTGAGTCGCAGATGAGAGCTGAGTGTCAGAATGGGGACGAAGTAGAAGAACCCACAGGGATCAGCGATATGTTTGGTGTGAATCGTCGGTGTTTTGCTCATAACCACTTGCTGCGATCGCGGCCCAAATGACGCCTCCTATGATGCTTCTTTGTGAGTGGCAGTCGCCGGTAGTACATATGCGGATGGATACTCTGATCGGTGTAAAGTCCTTCGGTCTATCCAGCTGTATCGGAGGTCCGGCGTGACCGTACAGCCACGTGGATCTCCGCACACAACACCCCTGTCATCATGTACTGCTAACAAAAGGCTAATCCGGACGTCTGAATAACCTCTCGTCTTTTGCACATGACTGCGGCGCAGACTGAGGAAATGTATGTCCACACAGCCAGAAGGTTCCACGTAGGGATCACCATTAGAAAGCGAACTGACTGAGTGCTCTAATACCTGAGCCATAAGGGGTCGTTACTGATCGTGCGGAATCGGATTCTTCCTTATCTTTTACCCTCACGACTAGCCTACTCTTGTCCGAGGTGAGAATGGGCGGGGACGCGTCAGTATGCCTTCACACTCCCACCGATTACATGTGTAAATCATTATACTACTCATTTAAATTAAATAGGAATTATTTTAACCACGTAGATCACGAAACGCGAATCTGTCAGAGTTTGTTTTTGCCTGTTTTCATTCACACGTCATACTGCTTATCACCGAAAAGTAGTTTCCAGTTGATATTTGACTGACTTACGGAGTGGATACAGCTGTTAGACCACAGAACCTAACTTCACATAACGGATCCCACAGTGGCGTCTATAGACGCCACCCGTCAAATCGATCTGGTGTTGCGCTTGATGTAGGCGCCTCAACCCATTTCGGGTAGGGGCCTTGGCATCAAGACGGCGCATGTGTTGCGTTGCATCGGTCAAAGTGGTCCCACCCTCTGCCTGCGTTACGGCTGGTTCAAGCGTCCACTGGATGTTTATTCCATTGACCATGATCAGGCAGTACAGGGACAGAATGAAACATGAGATTGGACAGCTTCGTCAAGCATCGCCAACTTACTCTATCGCGGTGAAGTAGGTTCCTAGTGTCAATTCCATATCGAGGCGGCAGCAACTATCTGTGGACGGTTGTCTGCTCACTCAAGCATTGATATATTAGCTAAGCGATAGGCGACAAAGCTTGTTCCCAAAATGTCCAGTCACATATAAGGCAGTGGGTAGGAAACAGTGCCAAGGCTGAAAGTTCTTCATTATGTACTTGCTGAGCAAAAATCCTGCACAGCCGCCGCCATTGGCACACGACTGCGATGTTGATGAGAAAAGGTCGACCGAATGGCTCCGCCCAGTTTCGAACTGGGGACCTTCTGCGTGTTAGGCAGACGTGATAACCACTACACCACGGAACCACGCTCAGGTCGCTTCCCAAATGCTTACTTAGCCAGCAACGCCGTCCTTCTGATGCAACATTTCGCGCCACCCTCTACGAGGAAACCGTTTAAACGCGTTTTGCTTTTATCGGTTGACGAGGCGAAACCACCCCACGGCGATGACGAAGAGTAGGACCGGCAACTTGCCGTCATATCCTCGGCATTTTGGCGTAGGGTTTCATTAACTGCTTGATTATCATTCCTTCTTAATGTCTTCTTTGGTATCGGCTTGAACATATTAAAAATAGCAGGAAACAGTTCATGAACAGGGTCGATGAATAAGGTATAGCAAAGAGGAAGCGACTGCGCACACACAGCAGCGTGGTAGAACAGGAAATGGCGTGCACGAGCACTATCGCGAAAGCAAGCGCTTCATCCGATCGATCTGCCAATAATCGAGCACGCATTCATTTGCCCACCCTAGTGATGCAATCGCCAGGGCCGCTGGGGACCAATCAAATTGCAGTTAAGATTAGAGGTCGAGGATATAGTGTGGATTCGTATTTCCCTGCTAGGAGCGCTGGCCACCACCACCTTCAGGCTCGGTCCTGAGTGGAAAGAGAAGATGGACGCCACTTGGGTGGGTTGGATATTCTGTACAGAACGACTGGAGAAGGGAATGGAAGTTGGCAGCCAGAGGAAAGTATCACCGATGCCCGGAACAGCAGCGTCCCAAGTGTGTCAGGGGATGCGTCAGTCTTAGGCCAAAACACGTCTAACTTGTCCCTGAATCTGATTGGCCAGTTGAAAAGCGAGTGGGCGAACGCCAGACAACCCTTGTGCGCACTGGCAGACACTCGCGCGAGGCCCAGCGTTTCGACAGGCGCTAAGAGTAGGGCTACCACAGGTCCGAATTGCCACATAAAAACGAACATGTAGCGCTAATACACTTTTTCGGTTTTTGTGCCAAAGAACAACAGATGTTCCGTCCTAGAACTCTCGTGTTGCACCGTTTCCTTTTTACAGGTGGCCTTAGTACCCCTAATAACAATTCTGTCTAGAATCTGCGCAGACGGTCAGACAGTCGGCACAGACTCTGCGCAGATGCTATGCGCAGACAAATCTACATTCTAACAGAAGCGAACAGGCGAGTTCCAGGTAGTAGCTGAGAAGGTGAAGATGCGAGCACTGGAACAAGAAATTTACTGGCCTGACGTTTCGGATTCTCAAACGCGGTTGCATAAGGGCGCTATACCGGCGCGTTAAGACGCACTGCAGTGCAATGGTAGACAAGGTTGCTGAATTATAATATCTTCGACGGGTAATGAGAGACAATGGTTACCCGCGCAACTTCGTCAACCAGTACATACGAAAACGACACCAGAGGCCAAATCCAACCGGCCCCAAAATTTGGCGGGAGCTTGCGCACGTGAGGAACGTCACGGAAGCCGTCAATCGTCTTCTCACTCTACTTGGAGTTAGGGTTGCACACAAGCCGGAAGCAACCATCAGACGCCAAGTCATGACACCCAAAGACCTACTGCCACGGCAGGAAACGTCTGGAGTCGTTTACCGAATCAGGTGTATTTGCAGACAAAGCAATCATGTCGGAGAAACTGGGAGATTACTCCGTACGCGAATTGCCGAGCACGCAGCAGCAATGAGGCATGAAGACGCTAGCTCTCAGGTGGTGGCACACTCGACGGGACCCAGTCATATTTTCAAATTTCAAGAGGCTGAAATCCTCGCAAGGGGTGACAACCGCGTGAGCCGCGAGATGCTCGAGTCATGGTTCTCAGGCCCGCAATTCATCAACAAGCACAATGACCTCCCCTTTACCATATTCCGTTCTGAGATTTTCCCTGGGCAGAGGAATCAGTCACGTGGGGAGGGCGCGGGCAAGCAATTATCACAGTGACAGTGAGCCAATTTGCCGAGGAATCGTCACACCTGCATACAGCACGGATGAAGAAATCACGGCTATTAACGACTCGGACTGACAAGCCACTACCGCATCAATTACGACCCCAGCGATGATTGAGAGAGCTGTTAATTACAGTATCGCATATGGTCCCACGGCTGTCACGTGTTATAAATACTGCACTCCTTGTGCCACCAGCACCTTTATCTGCGACTGTCTCTCATGATGGATTCGAGTTAGAATCCGAAAGGTCAGGCCAATAAATTTCTTGTTCCAGTGGTCGCATCTTCATCTTCTAAACCTACATTCACAGGTATTTCGACAGACTTTAAATAATTCATATTGACCCAACTGTGAAAAACTCGGCGTCTCGGTGGGATTGTAATCCACGCAGTAAGGGGAAGGCTTTAGTACAGCCAACGCTCTAGCCACCTGAGCTACGAGACTCCGCCGGACGACGCTTAAGTGGACGGAACACCCACCCCTTTATTTACAAATAACCCCTACCCCAACCTCATCCGTTTGTCCCCCTGCATCACCCCGATGTTGGTTTCCCTTAAGCAGGACATAAGGAAGTCTGGTTTTTTTTTTAAATGGCTTTTTATTTAAAAGAGATATTAGAAGTATTAATCTCCAAAAAGGCGAAATACGAACGGGGGAAAAGCTGTACAAAAAATAGGGAATAAATGTAATATGTACAATTGACTCAATTTAGGGCTGTGTTGAGGGACCGGCCGGCCCCGGGGATGAATGGTTTCTGTCTTTTATGTTCCCGTCATAGTTGTTGTCTAAAATCAAAGAAGACGACATTAATTGCGGTGTCAATTGAAACAGTGTATGCCAGCAGAATAGTAGTACAAAAACATGAATTAAGGGTTTAAGTGTTATAAAGATATCACTAACCGTCCGGACATAGTGAGGTCGAATGCCTATAACCTCTTTTGTGCAATCTGTCATAAGCCTTCCTCAAGGCAGTTCGGAAGGCCTTCTCCAGCTGGTGTTGGTCGTAATTGCACGCATCGTTCCACACCGCGAAAGCATCTATGTTGTTACATGACATATAATAAAATTGGATTCAAAGAAAGCCCTCTTCCCCTGGGGCCGGCCGTAAGACGTCCGTGTAGGGTAATCCTGTCATCAAACAGGATACTTAACGTCCTATCCGCGAAGGCGGAAATACTATCACCCCCGTTTGCCATGAGGTAGGAAATCTAGTAAAAAATGTTTAATTACTGGGCATATTTACCGCTTGCTGTCTGAACTTTGCGTCCAATATAGCGTTTGTAAATTCATCCAGCTCCTCCAGGGTACCCATGCGCTGGAACCCAGGCCCGTGCGGTGCTGGAGTGGGTGTTGAGCCGCAGCAACACCCATGTCCCTGCCGACTGTTTGACCTTCATATCCTCTATGGTCTTTGCCGCCTGGACAAAATTTTCCACTATCCAGCGCAGGCAGACTTTCAGAGTATTCTTCTTGCGCCTCCTTGATGACGAGGTATGGCGTCGACGCTTTCGATGTCGCCTGCTAGTGCCTAGGGCGAACACGTCAGTTGAAAAGACAAGTACTTGCGTGTGAAGACCCGCCGAAGGGCGGGCAATGGACAACGAGAGAGCAGTAACCGCGTGCGCGCAGCAGCGTGGGTGAGCAGGAAATGGCGTGACAGAGCGCTCGTCCGATCGATTTGCCAATAATCAAGCGAGCAGTCATCTGCGCAGTTAGCGACGCCAGGCCCCTGGGTCGCGACAGCCAATCAAATCGCAGCAATGGGCAAATGACAACAGTTTAACGTAGAGTCGGCTTTCATTGCTATTAGGATATCAAGGTCACCCTAAAATAGTAATATTTCAGGGCAAGCACATCCGTTTCCGGGAGCAAACTCTCTCATCCACGTGGAATGAGCAGTCTGCCTGCACAAACGGTGGTAAATTGGCAGAGTTTATGCATGCCTCTGAAATGTCCTATCTAGTACGGCGCAGGGAGTAGAAAAGTCTGCCTGGACTGAAAGTGGTTGAATTACGTACTGGCGAAAGGCGCATTCAGACACTCACGTGGGTTCTCGGCATTTACACGAGGCTGTGGTGTTGGCATGTGATGAGGCAAAAGTAAGACCTCAGGTGGCTCCGCCCAGTTTCGAACTGGGGACCTTCTGCGTGTTAGGCAGACGTGATAACCACTACACCACGGAACCACGCTCCGTGGTCTCCTAACTGCGTTCTTGGTTTACAACGCCGCCCATTTTCACAACACCTGACGCCCACCCACTACAAGGAGACCGCCTAAGCGCGTTTTCTTTTATTAACTTTTACTTAGGTTTTGCCGTTTGGAGAAAAAGATCTTGCCGAGAGCCGCGACACTGACAAATATTCCAATACCAGAAGAGATAAATGACTGAGCCGAAGTTGCAGCTAGCAGCGTTTCATTCAGTTTTAAACGCTTTCAGACCCTAAGCACTTCTATAGGCCTCCTTCCAGCACCTTCCTATGTTCGGTTATGGTTATAACCCGCTGGGCGTTTCCTCCCAAACAACTCCCCTTCAACTTGAACAGTCGCAGACGGGCAAGTAGACACACAGGATTAAATAACCTTGTTTAAAATCATAGGATAGCTTCGCGAATGCGTCTATAGATGGACGACTACCCACGATGACTGCGTGCGTGAGGACAGTTGGTTTATGTGATTTTTTTACCTCCATATAAAACGGCTCACGACAGCCGATTGGTTGCTAGAGGACGTGGGTATTGTGTGAATAACCCCGGTCCCTTGCTCTTGTGTCCTTAGGACATTTATATCTAGTAAATTGAATGGATAGTACGCACACCGGTACAAAAAAACGTCCCAGAAGGTGACGAACAGATTTTAAATCTCATTTGAGGAATTTCTGTCTGCCTTTATTCATTTATGGAACATTCTCGCCATGTACGGTCTAGGTATTAAAAGATATAGAGCGACATGCGCAACAATAACCATGTGATAGCGCTAGACGCTGCTGTCTACCCGAGTTTGCCTTCAAGTAATTATCGACACCGGCACCGATAACCAGTAAAGCGGGCTGGGCAAAATTTCAGTTCAGTTCACTTTCACTAAGGGAAAGATAGACGGGCGCCTTTCAACGAACTATTGGTTACAAATTGTGTGAGAAAAAACACCGATAAGTGAAAAGTTGATTGTTCACATAATTGCACGCGAAAAGGTCAAACGCGAACGCCTACTTGCTCATTGCAAGTAGTATATACATATGTAATTTGTGTGGCTTGTCATGTGAGTGTCAGTGTGGCTGGTAATTTGAAAGCTTGATACGTTTCGAGTATACACTTGAATGAATACACACAGGAGAGTACAGCACCACTAGGAAGGGCGTTCCACGTCGCAACCACTCTGTTACTGGGACAAAACCTTCGTCCATTGACCCTTGCTTTACTTAAGCGTAATTTTAGAGGATGACCGCGCAAAGTGGGCGCGTTAGCTTGAGCGAAAAAATCACTGGGAACTAAGCAACAGTCCAGGCCGTTCAAAATGCAGAAAATTAGTATAAGCGCACCGCGTAGTTACCTGTAGGACTGAATTATGAGCCAAAAGAAATGGGGGTTATGAAATATTGGGAATCGTCGTCGCAGGAAAGCGAAGGTTATGCATGTTTCGCCGAGACAGCAAAGAGTGTTTTAGCAACCGCCCCAATGCCTCCTTTCACGGCGTCTCTTTGTCCGTCAATGACAGCGGCAACTGCGCTAACCTACACCGCTGATGCACGGCCAGACCCTAGGCCTGAGCGTGGGTGCCTCTTTGTGTAGCTGCGATGAGTCACGGCTCACGAGCGTCAGACAGTCTGGTTTGTTACCCGCGTTCCCTTGTTGTCATGCCAACCGACGCTGACCCTAACCCAACCAATTACATGTCCAGCTCTCGACTAAGCATTCACTCAGGTGGACACGGACATGTGACATCCGCGTAAAAAACACCGTGGCTGACGCTCTCCCGAACAGACGCTTTGCTCTGGCACACAAGCAAACAGTCAAATGACCGCAACCTGCCCTGTGTACAGAATAAAGAAGTTCTCACAGCTCCTTGACTTCTGACATTAGACGGAACGAAATTATTGCCTGTGTGCGTGTGGTTGCAGTTGGTCTCACATGCTTGTCCGTCACAGATGTTGGTAACCCCGAGTTTCCGAACACCGGAATCCCGTAAACGTATCGTCCACAACAACCGTCTCCCGGGGATTTACAGCACAGTGTTGCATGACCAGAAGTCATTTATCAACCCAACTACCCAAGGAGCTAGTGGACGCATAGGTCGATTCGTGGAGGTGTTAATGCGACTGAAAGCCCAGCTAACTGTCGTTACTGGTAGCGATCGCGAAGAACACTAGACAGCCGGCGGATTTCTTCCGTTTCCAGCACCCGCTGTCCACAATCTCCAAGTAACAAGTGCTGGTATCACCAATAATTTTTTTTTGGGGGGGGGCAGTTCAACGATGTCTGTATCCATTCTCTTTCAAGTCACCCCTCACGGCCTCAGGGAAACGAATCCATCTGACAGAAGAGGGCACTGCTGCTGCTGCTGGAAGTGCTGCCAATCTTCACACTCTGGAACCGTATCGCTGGCACCAAATTCCTCATTGATTCTGGTGCCGAGGTTGGCGTCGTCCCGCTGAAGGCAAACAAAGCAACTCTTTGTGTGTCACAGCTGCTAACAATTCCAGTATTTATGGGATGTAGTTTCTAGGCCGCTACATGCCTCTCAAAAGTGGCAGTTCCCGAGTACATCACAGTCCGACTGGCCAGGTGTTGAAGTATGCCGTTGCCATTCAGTTGCTATTCGTCTGTATGTCCGTCAAGATTATCGGATCCCACGCTCACCGTACGCCGCTGAGTGGCTGACTACCGGGGTTCGTCATTCGTGTGGACTCTTGGGTGGTTTGGCTCGCCGATATTGATACCGGGGACAGTGCTTATCCTCACGCCCTCATCGCGGCTAACTTCTTTGCCTAGGCTAAGTCTCAGCGTCGAATATGGAGTGGGGAGGTCGTTGCGCCTGTTGATTGAATAAGGACCGGAAAACCATGAATCGAGTAGTTAGCGACTCACGCGACTGCATCCTATAAATATTGCAGCACCTGGGTAATTCAATACCCTTATCTGTCTTTGTATTTGATGGTGGACTCGAGTGAGAATCTGAAAGGTCAGGCTAAAAAAGCACTTGTTCCAGCGATCGTATCTCCTCCTTCACTTCTCCGCAATTCCCGTATTCCCATATTTGGACTGGCCCTTTGACATGTTTTTCGCCGACATTTTTGCCGCCCTCATAGGAGCTGATTTTCCAACTAACTCCGACCTGCTAGTCGATTTGAGAGATCGCCGACTGGCCGACAGCCTCTCGAATCTTCGTGCCCGCTGCCATTTTGAAGTGAATACGTGCCTCAACCACTTACCGTTATGCCCATCTCTGAGGGTCCTTTCCCCTCACTCCTCAAGCAGTCCACCCCGTCATTTTGAGAAGTGGACATCAAACACTCGATCGCCAACCACATCTCTACCACTGGACCTCCCAAATCTTACCGACGGCGTCGTCTTGCTCCGGGCTATTTAAAGATTGTCAAGGCAGAGTTCGAACACATGCTTGAGCTCGGCATCATTCGACAGTCCGACAGCTGTTGGGCATCACCCCTCCATCCACTCAAACTGCTTGTGACTGGTGCCCGACTTAACACAGGAAAGTCCTTCTTCTCCAACAGAGTAGTTGCAGCTTGGAATGCTTTGACTGAGGATTTTGTTATGTCTGGATCCGTTGACACTTTTAAACGGAGTCTAGATCAACATTGGAGCGCGCACCACAATAACGCCGGACTACAGCCACCTTGATAGCTGACGCTGACAATTTAGTGTTATGGTGATGCTACTACCAACATTCAAGTAACATACGTTCATGTAATTTATTAATTTTGGACCACGTCGCACACGCTGCTCACATTCCCCACGACGCCTGCAGACTAAAAAAATTAGACTTCTTTTCCTGTATCTTAAGTGTGCTTCAACTGTCTGCTGCATTTAATCAACAAACCGAGATCATGTGCCTTTAAATGCTGTTAACACATGACATTCTGTGTTCATCTGTACAGTTTTAGTTATTCCGCTTTTATTTCTTTCGCGCTACTTCCTTTCCATTTACTCCATATACTTCCACTGCATGTAACCAATAGGGATTTCAAAGGTACACACCTACAATCCCTGAAATACACTGATACTGATACATGTTGTTTTAAAGAGGACTGGCCATTGGCGACCGTGTGGCGACTACCGGGTACTGAGCTCGGTGGCTATCCCTGATCAGTATCCTGTCCTGCACGTGCGAGAATGCATTATCTCTCTGCGTGGTTAATGCGTATTCTCTGGGATTGATCTTGTTCATGCTTACACCAAATGTAAATTGAGGCCAGTGATGCGCCGAACTCACATGTATGTTCTTTGGTCTTTGGAATGTCACACAAACTTTCCAGCGATTCATTGATTAAGTGCTGTGAGGACTCGACTTCGTCTACGTTTACATCGGTGACTTATTGGTGGAAAATTCTGACCAATCAGAACGCGAGGTTCATCTGCGACAACTATTCGAACGACTCGACTCTTACGGCGCTGTCATAAATGCTGCTTAGTGAGTTTGGAGTCCCAAGCCTAACCTTCTTGGATCACGCAGTGGATTCTGAGGGAATAAAACCTGTTCTTGATAAAGTCTCGACAGCCATCAATCAACTATGCCGTTTCCCTGGCGTGGTAAATTACTACTACCGTATTCTCGCCCATGGTGCCACCACATTGCAATCGCTAAACAACCTGTTGAAGCAATCCAAGAAGATGTTGGTTATGACAGATTAGGCCGTTAAATCCTTCAGCGACGTCAAGGCCGCCCTTGCGAACAAAACTCTGCCTGTACGCCCTCGCTCAGATGTCCCTCTAACTCTCATGACGAAAGCTTCCAGTACTGCCGTGATGCATCTCTTCAACCAATTGTTATTGGCGTTCCACAGACTCTGGCTTTCTTCCCAAGGAAACGAAGCCCGTCAGAGACCCGGACACAGGGTTTTTCGCGCAAGAAGTTCTCACCGTATACCCAGCCATCCGGCATTTTTGACACTTTCTCGAAGGTCGAGAATTCGCAGTTTTTACTGACCGCAACCCTCTCCTGTCCCCGATCGATACTCGCCCCAAGAGATTCGTCATCTAGACTTCATTTCACAGTTTTCTTGTGACATTCAACATTTTCATGAAAAGGAAAACGCGGTTACAGATGCCCTTTCAAGAATCGAGGTGGACTCCGTCACGAAAAACGCCATTTATTTCACACTCATGGCTGACGCTCAGATGACAAACTATCATTATCACCAAGAGACCTCTTCTCTCATCCTCCGAGATGCCCCTCTCTCCACTGAGACCAACACCACCACTTGTGACAGTTCTACCGGGCATGAACGGCCCTCTGTACAAAACAGGTATGCGACGCCAAGTCTCAAACGTCCTTCACAGATGATTCTGCACTGGAGTACGGACGATAGTGGAGCTCATCACTGAACGGTTCGTCTGGCCCAACATCAATGAGGGTGTATGGCTTAGGATCCGATCTTGTCTCTCATGCCAACGCACCGACATACCATTACCTTGGTGGGCACCTTCGCCACTCCTGATGCGCGTTCCAGCCATGTATACGTCGACCTCTTCCACCATATAACGGTTCTTTATACCTGTTGACTTGGCTTGACCGTTTCACTCGGTGGCCGGTTGCTGTGATCCTTCCGGTTATCAGTGATGAAACCGTGGCGAGGGCTCCTCTGGCGCATTGGGTGTCCAATTTTGCAGTTCTTGCGACTGTCACAAACGACCGAGGATCCCAATTCGACTTCAGGTAGTTATGCGGGCCCGCAGTATACTATCGCCCAGGCAGATGGCCTCGTCGAACATTTTCATCGACAACTCAAGACTGCCCTGATAGTCCAGTCCGATTCTTCTTGATGGTCCGACAATCTTCCCTCCGATCCACTCTCAAGGTCGGTATCGGTCGCACTGTGGCTGAATTTGTCCACAGAACTTTCCAATGACTGTGGCTGGTGAGTGAGAGCCTCCTTTAAATGCGCTTACGTCATTTGGGCCTTGCAGTTGCGTGGACCGACTACGCAATGTCAAGCGAGATCTCCATGCAACGCCCCCTCGGACGTCACCGGTCAGTTCCTTTATCCCTCCCGACCTGGATACGCGCGACTTCGTCCTGGCGCGGCATGACGCTGTTCGTCTGCCACTCCAACCCCCACACCCCCCGTTCGACTATTTGGCAAAGGTTTTGTCATCAAACGTAACGGTAAGACTGCCGCTGTCAGCATTGATTATGTCAAACAGTGAACCAACAATACCCCAATAATGTACCCAGTCGAAGACAGTGACGTCACCACCACATACTAACGACAACTCACCTCCAATTCAACGCACAAGATCCGGTCATCATGTTTTGTGGCTGGCCAGCATATCGAACCCGCCACTTTGCTTGGTGTCTGGGGGGAGGGGACTTGTAGCAGCCGCTTAAATGCCCCATCTCACTGCGCCTCTTTGTCCGCCAATGGCCGCGAAAACTGCGCTAACCTCCAGACACACCCCTGACGCACGGCCACCCCCCAGGCCTGATGCATCGCGTAGAGCACTGTTCACTCCCGCCACTACTTCATGTGCATGCTGATGGTTTGGCCGGATGACAGCGGGAGTCTTGATACAGTCTTTTCGCGTACCTACCACAACGCTGAGAAGACAGTCTGCTTAGAATGAACGACTGAGACCTCTGGTCCGTGACGAGACATGCCCGCAACCACCCATGGTATGACTGGGGAACAGGAACCCGCCGGTAGTAGAGTTGGTCTTGCGGGAAATTCCAGGTAGCGTAAACATTCCTAGGTCCCACTCCTAACGCAGACATCAACCCAAGCCTAAGTCCCCGGATTAGGGGCAGTCTCAGGCATGTAAGATGCACGCCGCCCACACCGTTGGGTGAAATCCTGGTGTTCGTGTCCGCGGGGCCAGTTCGTGCGTGTAGCGCGCGCAGACAAGGTCACTAGATATATCAGTCACCGCGCCCAGTCCCCACACCAGACAACTGGACCGGCTGGGGTGTGGGGAATGGGAATGGAGAGCGAGGTCCATGACTCAGCGCAATTTCCTCATTATAAATAATCTGACGCGCTTGAAGCTATCACAGTCCGCTAAAAGCCGTAGCTTGGAAGGTTGCTAACTGACGGAATAACTCGACTTCTCAGTGTGTTTGTGTGGAGTGGCTGACTGGTAAACTGAGAGTCAGGCTGCAAAGGCTTCTTCCTAATGTGGCCTTTATGGCACCCCCAGTCCATGGGATACGTGCCGGGTGTGGCGGCACGCCTAGGGATGGCTCCGGTTGCGCCAGCCACCTGAGCCCCTCCCTCGCCTCCAATCTTCTTGAACATGTCTTAACACTGAGCCGGAGTGAGATAGACGCTGCGCAAGTCACTGAGCCTGCCCTCACCGTGCTGTGGAGCACACGGTGGACATCGCCGGTCATGACGGTCGAACTATCACATCTGAACTGAGTCTCATAACAACAGTAGTAAGTGAAGAAGTCTGGTGACAAACCTTGTAAATTTCCCTTAGTCGCAGAATCGCGACAGCAATAACGGTGGAATCAGCCCGATAGCGTCAACGTAAAAGCGACAACGGCAAGAAAAAGAAATGAAGAAGGAGGTGAAAGAAAAGCATTATGAGCACGATACGCGGCCAGAGCACACACTGGTGCACTAGCTTCTGTGAATATATGGATACAGAATGGAAATACATCGGCGTGGGGGGCTAAAAACCAACGAAATACACGTCTCAGTCGATAAGCAACGAACGCGACGGGGACATTAAAGGGGTCGGGTCAACAGTTCTTTATAATCCACCCAAGGAACGCGTTTTCAAAGGCAGGTCGAAGTAAGGAGAAGAAGGAATTGGAGGAGGAGGGGGAGGAGGAGGAGACTGGCAGTGTATTTCTCCCTCTAGTCGATCTTCACGGTCGAGTAGATTTTACGCACAAACACACTCGACGCCAAGTAGCCAACGGCTCCTGAAGAAGTTAGAACAACACAATTTATACTACTCAGTAGACACGGGTAGGAAGGGTAAATAGGATGTTCGATAGATACGGAAAGGGAAACCCACCACACATGCATCCCAGGGCGACGCAGAAGAACGCCATGTAGCCAAAGTAGAAGACCGTTTGGAAGAGTCCAAACATTCTGAAAACATCAGACAAAGACAGGATAGGAAAGTGCTGAGGTAAAAGTAGCAATATAACCTTGCAAAGCAACGAGCCACGCTGGGAGTTGAGAAAGTTGACTCTCCAGCCGGCGTGGTCTGTGTTTACAAGACCTAGGGTTCATAAAACAACCCATTGTGCTAGTTGCTGCTGGGGCGGGGGTTAGGCTAAACAGTCGAACGAGGAGCACTTGAGAATCATACGGAGAGTGACCCCTCGCTGTTGTGGTTAGGATCTCACTCGATACGCCAGCTTCGTACTGGCGGCAACGAACGTTGTACCATGAGACACATACCATATATAATACATGAGCAGCTCGCTAAGATTGCAACAGGCCAGACGCAGACAGCTGTTTCACGGTCGCTACCGATCATCAGTACGTCATTGGCCTTGGGAAATGAGGTACATAAACATTTCAAGTAGGCGTGTGACTCCATAAGACCTATGACGCACTGATGATCGGTAACGACCGTGAAACAGCTGTCTGCGTCTGGCCTGTTGCACTCTTAGCGATCTGCCTGTGAATCATAAGGAGGTCAATGAGAATTACAAAGTCTGGTCACACTAGTGATGAACTCCCTGTCGGGTTTTTTAAATTATCATTTTGATTTGATGAAGCAAGATAGGCCCGTTTAGAGTATAGTTGGAAGAGATAAATGAACCGTGCCAGAGCATTGACCCACAGTTATTAACCCAGGCTCCAAACGCACGCAACCTCGGGCTGAAGTTGCGCTACGGGTGTGTGATGACCATATACGGATCAGAAAAGTCCAGTCTGGTCACCGAATCTGCGAAAATGAGCCGGTCGGCCCGGCCCGTTACAGGTGGCGCGCTGATTAGTCGTCGCCGTTCGCGCGAAATGCTTTCGTTTTTTTGGGTAGCGCCGATGTTCCACACTGGTCGCGAGCTGTTAGCCCTGCATGACTTTGTTTGCCTGTTCGAAGTAATTCGTGCCTCACGTGCAGCGCCTGATAGGCGGGATGCGGGTGCGCGCGGCTCGATCAAGTGTGCCGCCAGTCTGGCCGTCCTCGCATTGGCTCGGTGGATGACCTTAGCTTTCTTAAAAGATGTGACCAGCACGCAATACCTGCTCACCGAGGCGCCCAAGAAGTCCAGAGCAATTTGCACGAGCCACAGTGACAAATTAATCGGTCGGGTGATGAGCGGGGGGGGGGGGTAAAATTCACGCGAGCCTTCCAGAGGTCGGTTACAGATAGTTGACAGACAATCAGCAACACATTGGCAGGTCAAAGTGCGCGCGCCGAACACCGTTGTAATACGAGGCTGAATAAGCCAAGGCTAACAGGATGAGTCACCACAGCACCATGAAAGGGCGGAAACGGGAACGTATCTGAGACGTCGGTAAAGCTCAGTTCATGAACTCATCCTCTGCCCCCCCACTCTTCCTCGAGGGATGATGGAAACTCAAAGTTGAAATATGGTGGGCTGGAAACGGCTAATAGGCAAGAAATGACTATTTAATTATCTCGACATTAACGGTATTTATCGTGCGGCCAGCCGAGAGGGTTCTAAATTGGCAGTTCAAAGAAAAGTGTCAAGAACGCATTCTGTACTAGCATCTAATCTATAAACGTCTCTTTTAAGTTGCGGATGCACCGGAGAATTGTTGAAGACCATAGTCACCAGCATAACCATGCAAACCAAACCCTCTGCCAGACCCGCCACGAGTGTCTTCCGCGCGAACAACATTAATTGCTTGGACATAATACGTCGATGACTATGTCAGACAAAAATCTAAATTACCTGGTTCACCTCGCTCGCGTCAGTCGTGGAGGCCGTTTCCCTGCCCGAACTTGAGGTGTAAAACGCAATCACGCCAGGGAATGCCTGAGTAGCAAGGAATGCAGGCCACCTACTTCGCTAATTTCGATCGAAACAAAATTCTCTAGAAGACGAAGATGCGATCACTGGAACAAGAAATTTATTTGCCTGACGTTTCGGATTCTCACTCGAATCCATCATCAGAGACATTCGCAGATAAAGGTGATGGTGACACAAGGCGTGTAGTATTTATAGCATGTGGCTGCCGTGGGACCGTATGCGCACTGATGATGGATTCGAGTGAGAATCCAAAACGTCAGACCAATAAATTTCTTGTTCCAGTGATCGCATCGTCGTATTCTGAACTGCTACCTGGAACTCGCCTGTTCGCTTCTATCAACAAAACTCTCTCTCGCTCTGGCTGCTAAATCTGTAATTCATTTTGACCCCCAATCTGAAATACTTGGCCATTTCGGCGGGATTTGAATCTACGACAGCAAGGGGGAGGCTTGAGCACAGTTAATGCTCTAATCACCTGAGTTACAAGGCCCCACCGGAAGCCGTACGTTTAATCACATTTGGGTGAAGTTACTCACCCAGTCTACTGCAACATATGAAATCCACCAGGATTTCTTAAGCGACTAACCAGAAGACTACCAGGCTCACCTAATTAATAGGTGTTGTGGCGGATTTTGGCAACGATAGGGTATAGGACCGCAAGTAAATGACAACTCCAGAAATATACTCTAAAATTCAGTGCGACTGTAAACATCACTTACCATTCCCATTGTTTGAAATTTCCTTCCCTTCCTGACTAAATGTAAATTTGCTAGCGGCGTTATTTTTGAAAACCGGTTTTTGTTTGTTTTTTAATTACCGCGCTCAGTTTCTTTGCCAAATGACAGCGTGCGATAAGACTTTCGGCAGAAATTTATCCATTTTCTGTGTCTTTATGCTCTACGTCCTGTAAAATCCCCGCTACCAGCATTAAACGCATAACACGGTCTTTAGGCTAGCTGAAGTTAGTTGGGGGTTCTACTCCCCATCGTTGCCCAGATTTTGAATAATTCATTTCGACCCAACTGTGAAAAACTCAACGCCATCAGCCAGATTCGAACCAACGACAGTAAGGTTGTCAAGTTTTTCACAGTTAGATCAAAATCTGCCAACACCCCTATTAATTATTTAATGCCTTTTAGGCCAGCAATAATGGGACGCGGCTAGTTTGATAGCCCAGCTGCAAGCTACTCCATGCATCCACAAGCGGCGGATAGGGAAATAGCCTTCAATGAAGGCCAGTAGCGAAACAAGCAGGCTCTCGAGTCCGATCAATGAGTAATCATGAACTCTGTGGCTGTAATACTTGCAGGCGTGGCTAAACACTAATCAAGCGAACATGCTACATATATAAGCCACAGGTCATACGTAAACGCTCCTCGCCATCCCTCAAGGTCTCGGCATTCGCCGCCGCCGTCAGGGTATCATAGAGAGTTAGATGCTGACATCTACTTTCGAGACCAAGCAGAGCAACGGGGTTTACGTAGGCTTGGGAACAATGGTGTGCTCGCTCTGGTTGGAAATCCCGACAGCCGGCGAGGGAGAGAGCAATTTCCTGCTTAAAAACATTGGATGGTTAAGAATGCTCAAGGTCATATGATGACAACCAATGCCCTTCCGTGGGTGGTGCAGAGTCAACTGGAGGGCACCGGCGTGAAAAGCTAAAGGAAGTTTCGGGCACAAAAAAGGCTCCTACCTGGTCTTGAAAATGAAGTAGTAGATGGAATAGAGGTAGATGTAGACGGCAGTGGACGCGCCCGAGCAGAAACTGACCCATTGCCTAGGAGGAGGAGGAGGTAATAAGGAGAGACTTGAAAGGTCAAGGATCAGGCAATATGACACGGAAAACGGCGTCGGTGTGAATTAATGTTGGAGGCTAAAATACAATGATTGCTTCAGATGGCAAATGACAACATTTCGTTTCCCATGCTAATTTTTCGTACCTCTCCAACAAAAACGAAATCTAGTCAGGTGTTTGGCACAAAGGACTGGAAAAAATATCTGTTCAACAGATAGTATCGAGAAGGAATTTAGAAAAATCCAGGATTTGTTTCGCGAAAACCGGTATCCTGACAGGTTAATTGTAAAGAACCTTGCCGAACGACCCGCAAAACCAACCACACTGACCGCCGAAAAGAAAACGTTTTTCCTCAAAGTCCCTTTCCAAGGAGACGCTGCGAGTGAACTCCTAAGAAGACGCCTTCACCAAGCTATTTCGGGAACTTTCCCAGCAGCAAGGGCTCGCATATTATTCTCTACTAACCCCATTTTACGCGGAGAAGGCAAGGATAGGCTGCCACCTCAGACCGTCTCAATGCGCATCTACTCATTCACTTGCTCCTGTGGAGCAGGTTATATTGGTCGTACGACTCGGCGCCCTTCCAAAAGAATACGAGAGCGCCTTCTCGCATGGCTGGCAAAGGTGAAAATAGGAGAATAGACAGCGCCATCCTTGCGCATGCAGAGGATTTAGGGCATCGTGTGGACCCCGCTGAAGCATTTCGTGTGATTTATAAAGTCCCCTCGAGGTGCCCTAAGCTACTGGGGCAGCGCCTGTTAGCGACAGCAGAAGCGACCGCCATCAAGCTACGAAAACCGACCCTATGCGTCCAGAATAACCCCGTTCAGACTCCGCGCTTACCGTGGTCAAAGGTTGACTAACAACAAGCAACTTTCTGCGCCCTTCCGCTCTTGATAGCCTTCATTTTAAGAACTAACTTTTACCGATTTTTTCAATTACCGTATCTCGCTCCCATATAACTGTACCGACCTAAAGAGAAATTATCAAAACAATGTTTGCTCGCCACCTTTTCTTCTGAAAGAAAATAACGCCTTTTTCTGCGACAGATGGAAGATTTTGCCTGTTTTTAAGATTCGCCATTCACTTGGAATGAAGGCATCTCCGAAGTATAAAAGACCTGATGAATATGTCTCCTGAAACAGCCAGCATGCCTTACTAGCAAGAGGGACATCGGCATCTACTAGGAAGGAAATTTCAAAAAACGGAAATATTGTTCATATGTACATTATGTACTACTCAAGTAGCGATTGGAGGGGTTTCCAGTACAAACCAAATATGTCCCGGTGTATGGTGATAAAAGCCGACTTCGATACACTGCGGTCGGATTTTATTTCGCAGTCGCGCCTGCCATACGGGACTGGTGATAATAGGGAGTTTAACACCAACCCCTAAATCAGAAGAAGAAGCGATCGCTGGAACAAGGGCCATATTCGCCTGACTTTTCGAATTCTCACTTCAACCCATCATCAGGGACAGTGGCAGAAAAGGGTGACTCGTGCACAGGAAGTTGCGGTCGCTATGCTACCGCATACCTATAGCAATTAACCGCGCTCTCCTTCATCAAGGATTGTTGCCCGCTGGTGCGCTAATTGCTTGATGGCTGGCATGAAAGTTGTTAATTGCTGAAATCTCGTCACCCGTGCTGGATGCTGGCGTGATGATGGCTCGGCCATCTGGCTCACCGGCTTGCGCGCTCTCCGAGTGGTCAATTAGTTTGGCCAGCCTATGCCTCAGCACGGAATATGGAGTGGGAATGTCGTTGCACTTGTTGATAGACTGAGGTTCCGTGAACCATGACCCCTCTAACGCTAATCCCTGACCCTAACGCCCTACGGTTGCGGCTACGAAATAAGATCTTACCGATACACTTCTAGGGTTGACAACAAAGCTGAGTACGTATATCCACGGTAATGTATCTTCTCTCACTACGGCAGATGAATGGAACGCGGGTGATGTCTCCTTGACAGTCGTTAAAACTGGCTCAAAGGACGCTACCCTCAGACAACGGGAAGCAGTGTGGCACAAGATCTGCGACCAGAAGTGCCTGAGCGATTGACGGCCACTTTCTGGACATCGAAGGATCTCGGAGGCGGAATCCTCCTTCGGTTGGACTTCATTCAGCTTGTCAATCTTTTCAATTGGTCTCCACTACGATCGTGCTGGCAGCAGAAATTTACGGCTGAAGGTCTGATCGGGTTCGCTCTTGGGCTGACAAAGTGCATTGCCAAAGTACATGAGGTGGCGACTCTTCACTGTCTCGGAAGTTGGAGATATAGTCGGCCAGACAAAACCACAGTACTCCCCGGAGGCATCGAAAAAGGCCACATTTGGCATTTGAAGGTTTTTTTAAAAAACTATAGTCTACCTGTCCACTCAGATGTTTACTTTCTGTTGAATGTAGGAGGAAAAAACACAGGCACTTCAGACGGCGCATGGTTTTACATATGGCGACAGGTCCGTATACACCACTGACAGCCGCAAAAACCCTGCAAGTAGCATCGATTAGAGTGGGGATGTCGTCCTCACTCTGTTCATTTGGCAAAAACTTCCCGTAGATGTTTGAAACGGTTCACTTCCGCAAGCTGACAGGTGAATGCTCTGACACTAGTGCAATGCACGCTGACCAATCGGCGGAGAGGATGGGGTAGGAGGCTCAGAGGTGGACAACGTCGCCCTCTGCGCTGATTGGTTGCTGAATCTAACTAGGCCTCCACAGACGGTGGGGCGTCGTTTACGACATCAATGTTAGAGTCACTATCAACGGTGACGGCAAGAAGAACTGTGGAACAGCATCAAGCGAGCGTAGTTTCCTTGCCTGCCGAGTGAGAGACGAAACACGAGGTCACACAAACTAATTCCTCGACATTCTTTACGAAGGGACGTAAACGGGTGGACAGGATCAGACAGTGAGGCGGGAAAGTGGAGAGCCTGGTCCTGCAAAAGGGGACTGTGCAGAGGAAGATCCGTCGGGGGCGGGACGGGGGGGGGGGGTTTAAGGTGGTAGAGGGTGCCGACAGAGGCGAGCAAATCGGTCACCGGAGAAGTGCACGCTGTGCTTTTTACAGTGTCGATCAAAACTCCGACTGAGTCAGACATTTCATTCAATTGAGGCGCTAAGTCCTGTAGATCATCACAGCCTGAAGATGGTAAGGCAGTGTTGTCGGTGCGTGCTAGGGCAAATTGGACATCGTCAAAACCGCCAGGAAATCAGACAGCTATGCAATTGCGTAGGACGGGTGGCAGGATAAAACGGAGTCGAGCGCCAGGCTGAATGTCAAACGACTGAGGGAGAGTGCCGTGGACAGTAGCTCATGCAGAGTGAGCTACAGTTGTCCGGGGATAGGGAGTTTGTCCGATGTCGGACCCCGATGTCGGAGTTCCGGCAGTCGAGTGAACAAAGCTAATGGGCTGGCCTTGTCCAGAACATTTTCTCCTCTGCGCCCCTCAGTAAGACTAATTAGACATCAATACAGCAAGTCGCCTGCCAGAGGCAAAAAAGCCAATGCTAGACCTAGATAGGGCTGAAGACGCATCTGCAACTACAAGCAGATGCCTGCAGTGGCCATGAGGCGGGATGCAGGAAATCATCCATCAACCGAACGACAGAAACCAGACTTCGCATGTACAGTTGGCTCGAGTGTGGCATTCGACAATCTGACCGTCTCGAGCGACGTCGACTGCACGCGCCCAAAGAGCGGGATGTTGTCAGAGCATTCTGAGGAAGACGAGAGCGGGGCAGATTCTGTGCAAGTGGGCCTCCCTACTAACTACAGCAGGTGGGCTAACTCATAAAATGTCAACAGAAATTCCGAAATGCGTTCTCGTTTCGAAAAGATTAATTAAGCAGGGTTGCAAAACTAATCAGCGTGCAGTATAATTCTATAATATTTCAGTTACCTCAGGATGCCGGCTTTCGAATTAACTTCCTTCCAGTTGCATATAAAACTATACACTACAAAAAATGACTAGGTAAAAAGCATGAATTTTTCTCCCAGATTTTCGATGTCCCTAAAAGTCCAATTATATTTCATGGAAAACATGCACAAGAATATTCACTCTTTTGCTCATTCGATAGAAAATTACGTCTTCTGATTTTCTACTCGAAGGGGGACATAATTCGGTTTTAAAAAAGTTTCTAATTGTGGGATTTTTAAATACCGTGAAATGGCCGTTCATAAATCGTCATGTCTCTGCATTTACCAATGTGGCTGAAATCCACTGCTGAATTTTATGAACCCTATATGGTCCCCCTTTATTACCGTAGAGAAATGTGTGGTTTTCAGTACGCGGAAAATATACGGCTTGTAGTTTGGAAACCCTGAATCCAAGTGTGACGGCAGGTCGGGTTTAAAATTCCTAGGGAATCGGAGAAGTTTTCGAAAACCGAATTATACCCTTCCTTCGAGTACAAAATTGGGAGAAGACGTAATTATCTACCAAATGAGCGAAGGAATGAATATTTTTATGCATGTTTTCCGTGAGATATATTTGAATTTTTAGGGGCCCCTAAAATCAATGCGAAACATTCATGTTACTTAAGAAGTTCTTTTTTATAGAGTATAGTTTTTACATGCGGCCAGAATGAAGTTCAGTCGAAAGCCGGCATCCTGAAGTGACTGAATTGTGATAGAATTATACTGCAGACTAGTTAGTTTTACAACCCTACTTAATTAATCTTTTTGAAACGAAAACGCATTTAGGAATTTCGGTTGACATTTCATGAGTTAGCCCACCTACTGTAGTTAGTAGTGAAGCCGACTTGCACAGAATCTGTCACGCTCTCTTCTTCCTCATATATCGTGCTCTGGTGACAAGCCAGGGAAATGACAAACGGAGGTGGGCGCGGGTGCAGCGACTAAGAACCCGTCTACGCGTGCCACGCACACGACCTGCTCCCCGTTCCAGACTTAACAAGCTACTAATAAGGGTTACTTGGATCTCCCATCAGCGAATGCCCGAATGCCAGTCCTTTGGTCACTCAACACACACACCAGTGGCATCCATACACACAAACACACACACGAACGCGCAGATGCGCCAATCGGTGAAGGATCTGGAAGGGGGCAAGAGAGGTCAAAGGCAAACAAAGTAGTAGTAGTAGTAGTAGTGAGGCTGGCTTGCACAGAATCTGCCACGCTCTCTTCTCCCTCATAAATCCTGCTCTGATGACAAGGCAGAGGAATGACAAACGGAGTTGAGCGCAGATGCAGCGGCTAAAAACCCGTCTACGCGTGCCACGCACACGACAGGCTACTATAGGGGTTACTTGGATGTCGCATTGGTGAATGTCCGTTGTAGCCTAACTGGCAGCCCTTTAGTCACTCAACACACACACACACACACACACCAACTGGCATCCATACACACACACACACACACACACACACACAAGCACACACTGGAACACGCAGAGGCGCCAATCAGTGAAGAGGTCAAGGGCAAACAAAGTAGCAGAGCAGCTCACCACCGGTAGTCCTCGCCGTTCAGAAGGAAGTAGGAGCAGACAACGCTCACACAGCTGGTCACCGCAATCAGGATGAGGATGACAAGCAGGGTGAAGCCAAACACAAAGTAGATCTTGTAGGCCCAGAAGGAGGTGAAGATGAAGTACCTAAGGGGATGCGCAAACAGACAACGTTAGGCGATGCCGTGGGAGTCAGAAAAAAAGCAGTCGGAGTAGCGAGTAGGCTTTCCAGCAACTTCTGCTGGCGTTTTGGTCATCACTGGAAAAGTCGCGCCTTCTGAATGCTGAGGGGTACACATACAGCGACTAGCCAAGGTAGTGGCCGAAAACTAAACCCCTAGGGTAAGGTAATTTTCGTACTAACATCACAGGTAGCAGCCAAAAGACCATACACGCGTGTTTTGCCGGATATTCTGCCGCTGCATGGCACAGCTGTGAAGGGTTCGGCTCGTCAGTAGGTCCCCCAGCATTCCCTGTCTGCCTTTTGGTAGATACTCCAATTTAGAAATTGTTGGTGGTAGGGGACGCTCACCAATCGTTCTTACGGAACTCACTCGTTCTGTTGTGCCTTACGGGCGGTCTCGCGAGCTCAACCAGCAGCCGCACAGCGGCGCATGATATAGGCAGTATGTTATTACTGACAAAGACAAGAGAGACTGGAATGGCCGTTTCTGGCTTATTAGCCGTAGTCAGCCAGTCATACCCAACCCCGAAGTGTGGAACACCCGAGGCTCGAACTCGCGACCTGTTAGTTAGAAGTCCACGACTCTAACCACTGGGTCACGAGCCCGTTGCCCTGTCGGTTTCGATCGGGAATATACAATGGTGGGGGCGTTCACCGATCGTTCTCACGGAACTCGCGCGTTCCGTTGTGCCTCACGGGCTCTCTCTTGAGCCCAACCAGCAGCCGCACAGCGGCGCATGATATAGGCAGTATGTTATCACGGACATTTGTCGGTAATGCCATTCTGCCAACATAATCTCTCTTGTCTTGCAATGTAAAGTGCTAGCACTACTTGTTTGACTGAAGAGCTTCGCGAAACTCGGGAACGACAATGGGACATTAAAGGACCACCTGTGCGCTGGGCACGGTTTTTCCGGTGTAAAAAATCCACAATGACTTGATACTGCGATGAAGTAGTTTGACTTGTCCAGTCAGTAGGATCCCTGTTTGCATTACTGGTCGATGTGCGACTGCTTGCGAAAACTCTGGACTAGGCCCTCGAACACAATAGGACGGGTACGTCCCGAAACCTAAGCAGTAAACGCTCTTTCTACGGTAATATACTTCCCGATCACAACCGACAGGACCACGGGCCCGTTGCTCGATGGTAGAGCAGTGTAGTTAAAAACGCTCCATAACCAAAGAACATCGGATTGGAATCCTAAATCACACAGACATGCGGTTGGGTATGAACGGCTGATGACGGTCGATAAGCCGGAAATGCCCATCCCGACATCGCCTGACCTTGTCAGTTGTCTATCCTGCCAACATGACTGGTCGGTACGTGACTGCCGGTGAGAACTCCGGACTGAGCCCCACGGTGCAGCGGTGCGAGCATGCTCCGTAGCCTAGTCAATGAGCGCTCTTCCTACGATGACATTTCTCACAACACGAGGGGCCGCGGAAATATAAGAGTAATTCAAACAGAATGCATTTGACTCGAGTTGCTGAACCCAAACTCGCGTTGCGTGTTCCACCACAGACTACAATAAGTGTTCAACACAATTGACAAGCAAATATCAGCAGAGCTTTTGCAAACAAGGCATGTTGCACTGCGGTTCCAACAAAATAGATGCTAAACAGAAAAAAGCAGGCTCCCTTCCTGAGTCACTAAAAGGGAGCGTGAATTATTCCCACGAAAGGTGGGTGTGCCCCAACCTGAATTCCGGGTGTCGGCGATTAGATCTTGCCATGGACACATGTTTTACTGGCCAACCGTGCCTTATACAGTGCGCTACCAATCTCATGAAATGTTGGCCAAAATTCTGAAATGCGTTTTCAACTAGGAAGGATTAATAAGGTGGCATTGCAAGATTAATTACCATGTGGCATAATCCTGTAGTATTTCGGACTCACCAGGATGTCCGCTTTTGAATGCACTTCTTTCTGACTTTCCGCGGAAACCACACCCGGCAAAAAATGACTACTTAAGTAGCATGCATTTTGCATACTGATTTTGGATGGTCATACAAATTCAAATATATTTTATAGAAAACATATGCAAAATATGCTTTCTTTTACACGTTTGGTAGAAAACCACATTGTCTTTATATTTTATACCCCAAAAAGGTTATCTTTTGGTTTTAAAAAGTTCCTAATTATGAGGTTTTTAAGATCGTGCGATGTCCATATATACAGCATCGTACGTGTTCTTTTATCAATGTTCCTCGTGAAGTGTACAATACATCCTGTATCCATTGCAAAATGTTATGAACTCTATACAGTATCCTTATAAAGGCATAGAGGAACATATGATTTTCCTTACGCGGAAGTCATGCAACTTGTAGACTGAAATCGCTAAGCGCAAATGCAACGGCTGATCGGGCTCAAAATTATTCGGGAATTGGGAAAGTTTTTCAAATCCTAAATATACACTTTTTCCGGGTATAAAATGTGAAGACAATGTGTTTTCTACCAAACGGGTAAAAAGCATATTTTTGCATATCTTTTCTATAAAATATATTTGAATTTATGAGACCATCCAAAATCAATGTGCACAATGCATGCTACTTAAGTAGTCATTTTTGCGGACATCCTGATGAGTCCGAAATACTACAGGATTATGCCGCATAATAATTACTCTTACAACGCCACCTTGTTAATCCTTCCTAGTCGAAAGTGCAATTCAGAATTTCGGCCAACATTTCGTGAGGTCGGTCACGCACACTGTAATTCCAGCCAAGGAACGCTTCTTGGCACTACTTTATCAGTAGTTTGAATTGGAGGAGGATGAGGAGGGTGGGCCCGTGCTTACATTTCAATAAAGATGGAGCCAAACGGCAGGATGCCACCGAGGAGGCTGATCACAAGGGGTCGAGTGAACCACTTGGCCTCGGGGATGGGTCGCGGTACAGCGTTCACACGGCAGGGATTGCTGTGCGGGCCACCCACGTTGCGACCAATCACGGTGCCAACCAGGTTGAGTGGCACAATGACGAAGACGACGATGGACACCACGGCGAGCATACTGAGGAAGGGTATGACTCGACTTGTCTGGTAGAAGGTGGCCAGTACGTTGATGCCACAGGCGATAGCGGAGATGAGGGCGGGCAGGAGGAGGCTGCCGATGAAGAGCTGTTTGATCCAC
>CACRXP010000396.1:86252-124292 GCA_902702965.1 Spirometra erinaceieuropaei | reverse complement strand
AAGCAGGGCGCCGGTGGTAGCAGGACAACCCGAAAAACGTAGATACCGGGGAATGATCAAACTTCCGGTTCATCAATTGCACCACTTTTAAATGGCCTTACGGACTAATGCAGCAGCGAAGAACAGTAGCTATCCCAACACAATGAACAACGGGGAGTTACTTCGAAAGAAACCACGTGACTTTACAAACACTATAAAAGAACTGGCGACCAGAAATGTCCCAAGGAGGAAAGGCCATAATTAACAGGGAATGTTGTCAGCAGGCCACTGGATAGGAAATGAAATTCCGCGCTTACTGAAACTGGAATTTAATCTAACTGGGTCCAACCCTTTGAAGGTCAACCAAGGGATCTGGACTGTGCTGCGTTTAATGCTCGACGACTTGTCGACAGGAATTCAAGTGGGCAAGCTGGAAACAACGCAAAGCCCTGTACTCCCCTCAGTGCCGACGGGTCGGACGAAGGGTCCACGAGATAGCAACTGCCGTCGTGAACGAGGACGTTCATTGCAACCCGCACAGAGTGGGCGCAGAATCAGTGACTTACGCGTTAATCAGTTTTAAGGCGGGCTGACTTGCGCAGCATCTACCGCACTCTCCCCTCATTGCTTCGGTGGCAAGACAATGGCAAAACGACCTGGGGTGGGTGCGAGTGCAGGGGTTAAACAAAGGTAAGCAGTTCGTCTACGCGTGCAGCACTCGATGTGATCCCCACTGCATGTACCAAGCCACTATAAGGGCAAGTCGGATCTCACATAAAGATTACACCAAGAATATGTCACTGAAGTCCCCTCAGTGGGAAATCTTCCAAGTCACGAATCTAAGCGCATTGCGACAGATCCACGTGAGTGAGGAATGCATTGATGTGCGTTGGTGACGATGGACGCCCCACTGTCGGTCTCACTCTCTCACTCCCAGTCGACTGTCCGAGCCCGTCAACCAACGAGCGATGGAATTGGCTGCAGGAGCGTGAAGGTCTACGTCTAAGGTCTGTCGGCGAGGTTCGGAAACGCGGCCGCACAGAGAAATGGGGAAACCCAGGTGCCTTCAATATGGGTAACCGTAATACTAGGGGTTATATGGGTGGGGGCATGGGAAAATACCGAAGGATGTGTAAAACTAAGAGAAAAACGAATGCTTTAAACGCAAAGGTTCTTGTTTGTTTTAACGGATACTGGAATTCCAGCGTAAGCAGTTCGCAACACAAAACTCGCTATAAGTAACCAATAGAAACCCACTCCTGTAGGAGTAATGGTGATTGGACTGCCAAGGTCATCAAAACTGAACCCCCTCTCCAAGTAGGTGACCCATCAGACGGAAACCGTAGATGGAAGCTGCGAGAAGTGGGTGCAAGAATGGCTGTAAACCATATCTTCAAAAGCTGAAAAAGATGACCCGCTGAAAACCTCGTGAACCGAAAGCCAAACACCAAGCCCAACTTAAACTGTAAGCGTAATGGCAACGATCGGGTGAAAGTCCCGAAACACGCGACCAGCCAAAGGAGCCTGTCTTACGGGAAAGGTGGTAATAGGGGTTTTACGGGCGGAGCCTATGCACGCATAGACGAATGGCAGAATAAGTATAGATAATTGGTAAATTCGTTTTTCGGGCGGAAAAGTTTTGATGCATTGACATATGGCAACCGCAATCGAGTAGGACAACTAAAAAATAAACATTAAGTGTCTACTGCGATCGCTTCTAAACTCTGAGCTGAGGTCATTGTAGATAATGCACCAGACCGTTTACAACAGACGAAACATCCTTGAACGATGAAACACCAAACCCAAGTAATCGTGTCGGACTAAAACCCAGTTAAATAAGTATAGTAGGTATTCTTTGTACGCCACAGATTCTTGGGGGCCTTCATCCGATCCTTACCAGCGTAATTCCTGACAGCCAAATGGAATTGAGGAAGTATTCGCTGGTCGTAACCGCAAGCCATCCAGTTAATCTCAAACCGAACACTAACAACTACCCCTAACTCGAACCATAACACTAATCCCTTAACTCCTAACTCTCTCGCCCAATCCTGATCCTAAACCCAGGTCTGCTAACTGTAACACATGTACTGATAAAACTAGTAGCCAAGTAATACTGTTGGCCAAAGGGGGCCGCGTTTCCGAGCCTCACCGGCGTGCCATCGCACCGGTGGGCTGGCTCGGACTCTGCGCATCCAGATAGATACGTGTCGTGATCTAATCTGACCCCCCCCCTCACCACTTTGCTCCAGGGCATCTATGGGGCAGCAAATGTACGAGGGGGGGGGTACAGCGTCCTTGCTAAAGTGCCCCGCAGACAGAAGGACTCACCGCCCAGTCGGGGGTAGAGGCGTCCACCGAAGAAGCCATTGACTGGCGAGAGGAGGGCGTAGACGAAGATGACAGTGGAGAGGAGACCACCGCGTTCAGTGTACATCTTCCCGACGAAGGCGAGTGCAGTGACGGCCACGCTCACCAGTGCGATGTGCATTCCCGTGCCGACGAGGCTGGCCAGGTAGATGGCGCCGACGGGTGGGCGGAAGACATCTCCGTGCACCTGCTTCCAACCGTAGTCATCGCCCAGTTCGCGCTCCTAGTTTGGGGAAAAAAAACAGGGAACAAGAGCGTGAGGCTGGTTGCCGTTAAGGCGCCACTTGGCAAGCGTCAGACACAAGACACACCGAATGGAGGCGAAAGTTAGAGTTCCAGGTGTGAAGAAGAAGAAAAAGAAGACTGGTCGTGCACCGGGAAAGTCCGTTTATTGCTCTGAGCTTTAGAACTAGTGCGGGAATCTATCGTCAGAGATAGCAGCAACAACAGAACAAGCGACAATTATAAGGCGTACTAGACAATCGCACAGGGCTCTGTACGCAGGCACCGAATCGACAAATTCATTGAGTTCTAATCCGAAGCCCAGGCTTCAATCACTTCTCGGCCTGTTTTGTTTCCGAAGTACACGATTATCCCGGTGATTGCAAAGTTAAACTCATGACTCATTTCAGAGGTGCGGACAGCCACCTCCGAAAATTCGTCGCCTCGTCCCACAGCCAGCTTATGTTCGTATATGCATCACGTGTCATAATATGATGGTGGGGACGCTCACCGATCGTTTTTACGGAACTCACTCGTTCTGTTGTGCTTTACGGGCTCTCTCTCGAGCCCAACCAGCTGCCGCACAGCGTCGCATGATATAGGCAGTATGCTATTACCGACAAAGACAAGGGAGACTGGAACGGTCATTTCTAGGTTAGTAATCGTCGTCAGCCAGTCATACCCAACCCCGAAGTGTTGAACACCCGAGACTCGAACTCGCGACCTGTTTGTTAGAGGACCACGCCCCACGAGCCCGTTGTCCTGTCGGTTTCGATCGGGAATATACACTGGTAGGGGGGCGCTTACCGATCGTTCTCAAGGAACTCGCGCGTTCCGTTGTGCCTCACGGGCTCTCTCTCGAGCCCAACCGTCAGTCGCACAGCGGCACATACTGCCTATATCATGCGCCGCTTAGCAGGGTGTATGGAAAAAACCGACGTGGCAGTAAAGGTGAGAAATACGACTTGTTTTTTTGTGTTTTCACCTGCTGGAAGGTCAAAAAACAGAAAACTCAACCAGGGTTGTTGATTTGAGGCCAGACCAGGAAGTGACCTTAATCGTTGGTGACAGAACGAGTGCAAACAGGAACAGAAGGAATCGAAAATATGACTGTGGTAAACATCGCAGTCAAAAGGCAAAGCATAGTCGGTCAGCCAGACGGGAGGCCGGGTCATGGAGTACGACTGGCGGGTGACTGCAAGTAAGTCTGAAACAGCCATTCCAGTCGCCCTCCCACTTTTGGCAGTAATGTGTTATGGTCATTTATTGTCCGCCAAAATAGGACTAAAATGCTTATTTTTGGGCTCAAATCAGGATAGGTCGGCGAATACCCACGCCCCCTCCTATGATTGAGGGCTAGTGATGTCTGGGGTCAATGTACGGCGAGTTAAACAGACTAACTGAGTGCCGTTGAGACAATAACTGCTCCAAAGTTGCGCATTTCCCAGCTGAGGGTCTGCTGATTCACTAGCAAATCTTGAGTTGGTACGAGTGGTCTTCGGTCTCGGCGAAAGCAAGGGGCTCTCACAGTAAGTGATACTCTCCAGACCCCGAACCGTTCCTTTTGGAAAGCGCTACGGTTCAACAAACCCGGTCCGACCATTAAGAGTTCCCAGAAAACCTGGTTGAATAGGTGTAACGGCCGAGAAAGGACCATGACCTGGATCTATGCTGGTTACCTTGACAATTCTATCTGCAGGAAGCGTGTGGTTAATGTTGAAAAAACGGAGGAAGTGCTTGTTTGTACGCAAAAAATGACTGTGAGTCACGAAAGGACTGACCAGACCGGATGCTGTCGTATCATCGGAAGACGATGTATGCGAACGCAGAGTGAGGTAGAGGGGTACGAGGTGGCTATATAGCCCCACCTGATGGACACAATACTGTTGAGGTTGGTATTAGGGTTCATGGTTAGGGCAATTATTTCTCAACCACTCAAAGTACCACCGCGCGTTCCCAATAGCTTTTCTTTTGCATACAATTACTTGGCCTCGTCACCTGCGCGTTGCCCGACCCAACCTATAAAAGCCCCATTACCACCGGTTCGGTATTACAGGTGGTTGGGGTTTGTTTACTTCGGGTGGGGCCGGTAGACGCTTCGAAAGTCAGCAGTACGGAGGAATAGTTCGTACAAAATTTCCTGTCATAGACTAGGATGCGCGAGAAATGACTACGAGTCACGAAAAGACTGACCGGACCGGATGTTGTCGTATCATCGGAAGACGACGTATGCGAATACAGAGTAGAATCTTTAAAAGGCACCAGTACGTCTTAGCGATTGTGGTGCACCGCGTTGTTTACGACGAAATACCAGATGCATGATACCTGACTTTGCACTACTTTTGAGATATCCACTTAGCTCTAGTCGAAACAGGGCTTTCATTTTTAAAAAAATGTAAATTATCGGCGAATAGGTCTTAAAAATGCCACGCCTAGATATAAGCGAAAATGCGCCTGCCTCGGCTGTTGAGTTCGACAACTAGTGAAACTTCTCACGAATTCCCAAAACGTGTGAATTGTTGTCACATTAAGGATGTTTTGGCAGATTTTTGAATAATTCAGATTGACCCAACTGTGAAAAACTCGGCGCCTCGGTGGGATTCGAACCCACACAGTAAGGGGGAGGCTTTAGTACAGGCAACGCTCTAACCACCTGAGCTACGAGGCCCTGCCGGACGACGCGAGTTTAATCACATTTGGGTTAGGTTACCCGCCCATTAAGGATGCCACCAGTAAGCGCGCATGAACAAAGAATTCAACTCAAGCTCTAAAGTGCACAAGTAACTGGTATTTGCTTCGTTGATCACTCGAGGTCCAGTCCTCGGAGAGGGTTAAAGTCTCCAGACTCAGAGTTGGAGTTCGTAGATTACTGGATTATGTGGCAGCGTGCAGGAGTGAGCAGCAGTGAAAAGGCGACCGTTAACCGGCAAGGATTATGTATATGCACGGAGCAAAAAACTGTTAACTGCTGTTTAACAAATTCGCCAACGTTTTAACATTCCTGCTTTACTGGCAGACATATGCCGAGTATGTTTTACTATCTGACTGCTCTCCGTGAGGAATTTATGTTGAAAATGAGCCTTCTTCTTACTAAAGGACTACGTGTGTGGGGGGAAGGGTGAAGAACAATAAACCTATGTAGACATTTCAGCAGAACCGACTCCTTGGGGTCAGCGAATGCCCTCCTGCTGCCGAAGGGCCGACCAAAAACTCCACAGAACAACACCCACTTTTAAAAATATTGTGGGCAGTTTTCCATAGTTCTTCCTCGCCCTGTGCATATACTTAATCCTGAACAATTTCTCCGTCAGGGTGTACAGCCGCGCTGAGTTTGTCAGAGGAGTGGCTGTTTAGACAAGGCTCCCTACCTACACTCTCACTTGCAGAGGAGACATGATGTGCGCGCTACGCGCCAGTTCTGAATGCACACGGCTAGACTCACTGACTCCCCACAGACGGCTTTACGCAAAAAGGGCGAGGCGTGTGCATTTGCTGGCCTTTTGTGTGATAAGGTCTTGTCTGTTCAGGGGTGTTTTACGAGGTCACAGCGGCTGCCGTAAGTCGCACCAAAAACCTGCGACTTGCTCCGAGTACGCAGTTTGAGGTCAGCTGAGGTCAGGCTTAGTTCAATGATAGTCGAATGGAGGAAGCCTGTCGCGACTACTGGGGCTGACTGACGGCAGAGACTAGAAGCGTTAAATAGCTCACAGATGAGCGAACTTCTAACAACGCTTTAAATGTGAAGAAACTGGAAAACGAGAAATCCTCGCCGAAAGTGTTTCCACTACGCCTCTGTAAAACTCTGATTCTCTAGGTACAGTAGGTGGGCTAACTCATCAAATGTCAACCGAAATTCCGAAATGGCTTTTCGTTTCGAAAAGATTAATTAAGTAGGATTGTAAAACTCGTCAGCCTGCAACATAATTGTATCACAATTAAGTTACTTCAGGATGCCGGCTTTCGGACGAAGTTATTTCTGCATGCAATAACTACACTCTGTAAAAAATGACTACTTATGTAGCATGCATTTTTCTCATGAATGTTCGATGTCCCTAAAAGTCTAATTATATTTCATGGAAAAGATGCATAAAAATATTCATTCTTCTACTCATTCGGTAGGAAATTACGTCTTGTTTCAATTTTATGCTAGAGGGAAGGGTATAATTCGGTTTTAAAAAAGTTTCTAATCGTGTAAATTTTAAATACTGTGAAATGGTCGTTCATAAAACGTCATGTCTCTGCATTTACTAGTGTTGCTTGCAAAGTTAACAATATGGCTCAAATCCAGTACTAAATTTTATGAACCCCATATGATCTCCTCTGAATACCGTAGAGAACTTTACGGTTTTCCATATGCGGAAAAAATACGGCCTGCAGTTTGGAAACCCTGAATTCGAGTGTAACGGTAGAGCGGCTTCAACATTATTCGGGAACTGGAAAACGCTTTTAAAATTAAATTATACCCTTCATTCGTGTATAAGCTTGGAAGGAGACGTACTTATCTACCGAATGAGCAAATGGATGAATGATTGTATGCACGTTTTCCACGAAATATAATGGGACATTTAGGGGCATCGAGAGTCAATGAGAAAAATTCATACTGCTTAAGTAGTCATTTTTTGCGGAATGTAGTTGTTGCATGCAGCCGGAAGGAAGTTCACTCGAAAGCTGGCATCCTGAGGTAACTAAAATATTATAGAATTGTGCTGCAGGCTGATTAGTTTAAAAACCCTACTTAATAAATCTTTCGGAAACGAAAACAAATTTCGGAATTTCGGTTGACGTTTCATGAGTTAGCCCACCTAATGTAAATCAATTCTACCGAATCCTCAGTTGTATGGAGTTCATCGTTGCAGATGAACGCTGACCGCGAATCGGCGAGCCTGAAATTGCGAAGTCAGTCAGACCCGGTAGTGATCACGGTAGCGATAAGTGTCTGGCATACGATCCCCAGTCTGGATAAAAAAAGACTCCATTTGACTAGCTGCCTGATCGACGAAGTGTGTGTGTCCTGGTAGCGCGTGTATATCAGTCAAACCACCAGAGGATCAGGTCTGGATTCAAAAGATAGTCTAACAATCGTGACCGTTGGGGTAAATTGCGCTCACACACAGTGGTAATGAAAAAAGATCGAAAATACCCGCGAAATCGGAGGTGGCGGTTACTACAGTAGGTGGGCTAACTCGTGAAATGTCAAACGAAACTCCGAAATGCGTTCTCGTTTCGAAAAGATTAAGTAAGATGGGTTGTAAAACTGGTCAGCCTGCAACATAGTTCTATAATATTTCAGTTACCTCAGGATGCCGGCTTTCGAACGAACCTCTGTCCGGTTGCATTCAGAAACTATAGTCTGCAAAAATGGCTACCTACGTGGCATGCATTTTGCTCATTGATTTTCGATACCCTTAAAAAGTCAATTATATTTCATAGAAAACATGATAAGATATTCATTCTTTCGCTCATTCGGTAGATAACTACGCCTACTTCCAATTTTATACTCGATGGAGAGACATAATTCGGTTTTAAAAAAGTTTCTAATTGTGGAACTTTTAAATACCGTGAAATGGTCGTTCATAAAACGTCATGTCTCTGCATTTACTAGTGTTGCTTGTAAAGTTAACAATATGGCTCAAATCCACTGCTTAATTTTATGAAGGCTATATCGCTTCCCTTCATTACCGTAGAGAAATGTGTGGTTTTCCGTAAACGGAAAATATACAGCTTGTACTTTTGAAACCCTGAATCCAAGTGTAACGGTAGAGCAGGTTCAGAATTATTCGGGAATTGGAAAAGTTTCATAAAACCAAATTAAACTCTTCCTTCGAGTGTAAAATTGAAAGAAGACGTAATTTACTCTGAATGAGCAAAAGAATGCATATTTTCATTCATGACGTTCGATGAACAGCCATTTCACCTCATTAAAAAATCCCATAATTAGAAACTTTTTTAAAAACCAAATCGTACCCTTCTTTCGAGTATAGAATTGGAGGAAAAAGTGATTTCCTGCCTACTGAGCAAACAATGAATATGCATATGCATGTTTTCCATAAAATATAAATCGACTTTTAGGGACATCGAACATTAATGAGAAAAGTGCATGCTACATAAGTAGTCATTTTTTACAGAGTGCAGCTGTTGCATGCAGAAATAAGTTCCTTCGAAAGCCGGCATCCTGAGGTAACTGAATTGTGATACCATTATGTTGCACGATGATTGGTTTCACAACGCTACTTAATTAATCGTTTCGAAAGGAAAACGCATTTCGGTTGACATTTCATGAGTTAGCCCACCTACTGTACGTTGAGGCCTGTTTTAAAGCACTCACTGTAGACGTCATTAGAAGTCGTTCAATGCGGGTAGTCATTCCCAGTGAAACCGGAGGGCGGATACTTCAATGGCACTTCAGGCGCTGTAATCGTCACAGGGAAGTTTTTACGAATGCTGTAAACCGGCGTTGAAAAAGCCTACCCTACGCCCTTGAGCGGAGTTGGAGTTGCAGAAGGATGCAACCAAGTAAACCTCCGTAAGATTGGAGTGAGAGGAGCACAGGTAGTCACCACGTTACCGTCATAGAAGGATAGGGCGCTGTTGTTTTTTTTTGCTTAGAGTGAGGCCAAACAACACTGTTTTAGGCCGATAGGCAGATAGACACATCCCACCACCTCCAGTCGACTTGGCCCGGATTTGTTAATAAACACATCACAGGAGGAAGGCTAGATGGTGAGACAGAGAAACCTGCTTCACGCCGATCGGGCCCCTACTTCTATTCCTATAATAGATCTCGCTAGTTCGAACGTCGCATCCGACAATGCCCACCATGTGCTGCTCCACAGTAGGGTGAAACAGGCACGGTGACTTGCGCGTGGCTTGCGCAGCATCTACCGCACCGTCTCCCCTCCTCACCTCGACTCGGTGTCAAGACACAGCAAAGAAGACCGGAGGCGGGGAGGGCGCGGCCGAACACGCACCTTGGCGTTCAACTCCGCACCTCCTGATTAACGGCAAACACCTGGCTTGGATTTTGACCGAAAACAACAACAACAACAACAGATAAGAAGTGGACGACTGGGCATCCATGCACACGACCTGTATGCCCAGCGGGTGCGCAAGCGCATCTACCGCCAGAGAACCAGGTATCGGAGAAGTGCTAGAGCATACCAGGCTTCGAGGGCCGTGGTTGGCTGATTGTGGCATAGCAGACGCTCACAAACCTTGGGTTACAAGATATCCAATACGCATTTAGACTACCACAATTCAAAAAGTTGGCGGCTGAGAGATCATCTACCGACAGGATGACTGGGTCTGGCAGGGCACACCACGCTGACCAACAGATACGACCAGACACAGACATAACAGTTCGACTATCGCGAACATTGGTGCCCACCGTGTGCTCCAAAGCATGGTAGGCGCAGGGACGGTGACTTGCGCGCGAATTAGTTGATGGTGATAGTGAACCTGAGCAGCATCTAGCGCACCCTCCTCTCCCTCACCCACTTGAGCTCGGTGTCAGGACTGAGTCAGGAAAACCGGGGGCGAGATGAGGCACAGCGGCTGGTAGCGCTAGGTGGCCAGTCTACGCGTGCCACACACCGCCTGGTCCTACAGACATGTATGGGGTCCTCGCGAGGAGCAATGAGAGATGGAGGACGGTCCAGATTCAGACGGACAATGATTTCAAAAATCACGGGTGAATCAGCTCGTGCCAGGGCAGACTGGGAATGGATGCATACCGATCACCGGAGTTACATTACATAGTCGTGAAGAGAAAATCGCCTATCAGACCACACCGCGACGAACGCAGACAACGCCTGCTGAATCGAGGAGTAATATATGCAGCGAATGCTTTGCTGGTAGCCAGTTGCTGAGATTGTCACTTTCGACAAAGGCAAGGGAGACTGGAATGACCATTTCCGACTTATTGGCCGTCGTCAGCCAGCCGCACCCGCAAAGGATATATATGCCGATAACTGATGCACCGAGATAAGTAGAGCAGAAAATAGCTATCAACACCAAGGCGCTAAACACCCCCTCTTAGGCAGAATGGCATTACTGACGAAGACAAGGGAGACTCGAATGACCATTTCTGACTTGTAAACCATCGTCAGCCCACGGCTCATGGGTTAGAGGCGTCGAATTTCTAACTAACAAATCACGAGTTCGAGCCTCGGGTGTTCCACACTTCGAGGTTGGGTATGACTGGCTGACGACGGCCAGTAGGCCAGAAATGGCCATTCCAGCCTCTCTTATCTTTGTCGGTAATAACATTCTGCCTATATATCATGCGCCGCTGTGCGGCTGCTGGTTGGGCGCAAGAGAGAGCCCGTAAGATACAAGGTGTTTCGTATAAACGATTGGTGAGCGTCCCTTTACGACAGAATGGCATTATCGACAAAGACAAGGGAGACTGGAATGGCCATTTCTGGCTTATTAGTCGTCATCAGCCAGCCACACCGAACCCCGAAGTGTGGAACACCTGGGGCTCGAAGTCGCGACCTGTTGGTTAGAAGTGCAACGCCTCGTTCCGTTGGGACTTACGGGCTCTCTCTTGAGCCAAATGAGCAGCCGGACAGCGGCGCATGATATAGGCTGGTTAAAAGTCTGACGTCCCTAACCACTGAGACACGGGCTCGCTGTCCTGTCTATTGCGATCGGGTATATACAACTATAGGAAGGGTGCTGACTGCTGACGACAGCTAATAAGCCAGAAGTGGCCATTCTAATCAACCTTGTCTTTGTCGGTAATAACATTCTGCCTATATTACGCGCCGCCGTGCGGTCGTTGGTTGGGCTCGAGAGAGAGCTTCAAGGCACAACCGAACGAGTGAATTCTGTAAGAACGATTGGAGAGCGCCCTTCTACTGACGTCACAGGGTGTTTTTACCGCCTGGCATCGAAAAAACTATTCCCGCACGCCCTTGAGCGGGTACGGAAGAAGATGAGAGCTAAGCGAAGACTGGAAGTGGAGAAGGATGCAACCCAGCTAACCTTATCCGTGCTCAGTGGAGCGAGAGAAGCACAGGAAGTCACCACACCACCGTCAAAGAAGGATAGTGCACCATTGTTCTTTTGCTCAGGGTAAGACCAAACAACACTGTGTGGCGGGCGTTAGGCCGAGGCAGATAGGCACGCCAGTCACTGTGCCCGATCCCACCATCTCCAGTCGACTTGGCTCGGATTTGATAATAGAAACACCACAGGAGGAAGGATAGATGGTGAGACAATGACACCGATATCGGAATACTCTGCTTCACGCCGATCGGGCCCTTACTTTTATTCCTATAATAAATCCTACAAGCATCTAAACTACCACTACTCACTAAGTCGTGGCCTGAGAGATTGCCGACTGAGAGGATAACTGGGTCTGTCGCCGGACTAAAGGAGCATGTCAAAATGGTCCTTTCGATGAGTTACTCGAAGCCTTTTTTTGAAATGCGTAGACTCAAACTTTGTGACTCATTAGCTACTACGTCTGATCGCGGCTCCGACCGGCATGACTCGGAGATGCTTCCGTTGTGTGTCAGGAGACAGAGAGAAAGCGGTTAATCCAACACGAATTCTGTGCATACTGTTCTCACAATAAACAATCTCCTGCGTCGCAATCTCGCGGCTATGGTCTGTAGAGCTATCGACTGAAAGGGTAACTCGGTCTCCCAACGGACTGTGGGATAAGCTGCGATGCTTCTGCGAGGATGTTTTTGACGGAGAAGGCCGTGACTGTTCATGGCGCTCTGTCTGACAGGACACACCACGCTGACCAACAAATACGACCAGACACAGCAACTAGACTATTGCGAAAGATAACGCTCATCGTGCGCTTTAAAGCGTGCTGGGCGTAGGGACGGTGACTTGCGCAGTATTTACTTCACCCTCTCCTCCCTCACCCACCTGTCAGGACGGGATCAGGAACACCGGTGGGATCGGGCGGAGTGGCTGGTGGTGCTAAATAGCCACTCTACACGTACAACACACACACGACCTGGCTCTGCAGACACATATCGAGTCTTCACAAGGAACGAGGGGGGGAGGGGTGGAAGACGGATCAGATTCGTACGGAAGATCGCATGTGAATCAGTACTGTACAACCGTGGTTCTCTCCCGCATAAGTCAGTTCATGTCAGGGAAGAATGGAGATGGACGCATACCGGTCATCAGAATTGCACTACATAGTCGCGAAAAGGAAATCGCTTAGTAGGCAAACCCGCGGGAAGACGGGTTGCCCGTTAGCCTAGCTGCTGGCTACCCGGCGCGTCCACAGGTGGCGGCGGATAGTGGGACGACCTTCAGTGACGGGGGTTAGTTGCAAAATAAGCAGACCCAGGTCTGACGAGTAAGCAGTCGCCGACCAGCAGCGACATTGCTATCAGGATGCGGTGGCCTGAGGTCTGGCACGCTGAAAGCCTTATAAAAAGCCGCAAAACCCAATGACGGCATTGTGACATGGCGACCGTAAACCGCCATTAAATAAGTCTACTTGCCACCGCTGCCTTGTGGTTAGGCTTTTAAGCCAAAGCGCTAGAGGAGACAACCTCGAACAAACAATCCGAGCGATTGTTGGGGACTCGCCCGTATCCGAAATTCCCAAGAAACCTCATGAAAGATGTCCGATCACAGTATTCGGATCGTCACGCGTGGAGAGGTACACTTTGGGACATCATCGAGGCCGGCTAGATCAGGCATGACGCAGCCGTATCAAGTACAAGTAAACCCGCGGCGGACATAGACAAGGTTTGTTGAATCGAGCTATAGACAGCCCAGAATGGCAGAGACAGTTAGCAGAGTGGAAACAGTCTACTCACCAGGTCTTCCAGTGCGTCTTCCTTGTTGTACCTAGCGTAGTCTTTGCGAAGAGTGCGCAGGAGAATCATGCTGACCAGAGCCACCAGGAAGATGACCATCATGAAGGAGTTGAAGATGGAGAACCAGTGGACCTATGCGGCGGCGGAGGGGGGGGGGGGAAGGAACAAGCATATCCTTTAAACACAAAGTCCACACGAAGGAATGCCTGGGCATGAAAGCTGACTACCGTCCAGAAGGTTAACTCTTAAATCAGAGGATGCTGCGGAGGGATGATTGACTGATGATGATGATAGTTCGACCGTCGCATCCGACGATGTCCACCATGTGCTCTCCACAGCAAGTTGAAGCAGGCATGGTGGCTTGCGCAGCATCTACCGCACTCTACCCGCCTCCCCATCTGAGCCGGTGTCGAGATCGTGTCATGAAGATCGGAGGCGGGCAAGGCGCGGGTGGATGGCGCGGCCGGACCCGCACTTTGGCGCTCCACACCACACCGCCTGGTTCACAACAAAGCACTTGACCAGGACTTTGACCGAAAACAGCAACAGCAACAGAAAAGACGTGGACAACTGGACAGTCATGCACGCTACCTGTGCACCCAGCGGGTGAGCAAGCGTATCTACCGCCAGAGAACCAGGTGCCGAAGAACTGCCAGCGCACACCAGGCTGCGAGGGCGATGGTTTGCTGATCCTGGCAGAGCAGACGCTCACAGACTTTTAGGCAAGTTCACGGCACAGTAGACGCTCACAAACCTTGTAAACAAATAATTTGACCAGTCCCCCTTTTCCCCACCGAACGCTTTTACTAGATTAGGCAATCTGAGCCGATCAGGGAAAGTGCGGCCGGATGTACGGTAGGTAGTGCAGAATGTATGAGGAAGAGTGGCATATGTTGAAAAAAAAAGCTGAACAACCATGGGAACCAGGCCACAGATAGTTTCGAAAATGCTCGAGTCGTGAAACCGGATCAGATTTCTCTGTTCAGGGCCTCGGCAGTGCTGGTTTGCCGGATTTTTGCGACTTACCGAACGGCGGGTGGGGGGGGGGGCAGTGTCACGCGGGTGGGGGCAAATAACTAAATTCAGCGCTGAGCGACTTACCCTGTGCTGGAAGAAGTCCACATCCAGGTACTGGTCGTAGCGGCTCTCAAATGGCATTCCGGACTCAACCCAAACAACCTGCAGGCGGAGCAGAAGACACCCAGTGAGGTGAGTACACAGCGGCAGTTGACACAAAAAACGTCAAATTTCGCAAAGTTGGAGGCGAAGAAAATAATACAACTGTCTAGGTTACCACCATTGGTGATGGGGGGCTAGAAATGCTGGAGCTATGCACACAAATTCACGAGCACGCATCTGTGCAGCGTGTAAATGTCTGCGATCACGCGTGATAGGCATAGATGAATGGGACAAAACACTTGTTTGCACATGTAGTACTACTGCATTTGTGGTCGCGCGCAGAACAGCGTGGACTTTGCCACTCAGAGGGACACGAATTTCCACAGAATCAACGTGGTATGCCAGGCCGGAGCCAGCTACGGTCCGGGGTCGCCTCAGACTACCACTAACTTTGAGTTAATATAGTTAGGACGCAGAGGATGAAGATCTCATCACCTCCAAGTGGGTGTAGTGATCACTCGTCTGGCATCGAAGTCATTCCCTTTCCATATCCAGTATCATCCAACGGCATGACAGTTAAGAAATTGAGTGGGGGAATGCAGTGACCGAGTCTGACGACAGTTTGACCGTCATGCCCGAAGATGTCCATCGGCAGGTGAAGTAGGCACGGCAACTTGTGCGTGACTCCTTTTATAGTGATGGTAGACTTGCACAGCGCCTATCGCACTCTTTCCTACTCCCCACCTGGGCCCGGTATGAAGACATAGTCAAAAAGACCGGAGGTGGGGGCGGACACAGGTGGATGGCGCGAGGCATACAAACACACCCCCTGGCCCATAACAAACACTTGACCAGGACAACCGACGACGCGTCAGAAAGAGGAGGATGATAAGGCATTCATGCACACGCCCTGTATACCCAGCGGGCGCTCAAGCGCAGGGAACCATGTGCCAGAGAACTTCCAACGCACATCAGGCTGAGAGGAACATGGTTTGCTGTATCATGGCATAGCAGACGCATACACACCTTAACGTGCGGTGATCACTCGCACAGCATCGAAGTCATCCTCTTTCCATATCCAGCCCCATCCATCGGCATGAGAGTTAAGAAGAATTTGAATGGCGGAGAGGGGGGGTTGCAGTGGCTGAGTCTAGGTCTGCGCGTGACCCACAGACACGCGACTAACCGGACTCCCCTAACAGGGAGACTTGTCATAAAAGTCACATGACGACGAAATGGGGTTGTCCCTTCATTAACGACTACAAGGTCGTCGTATTATAGATAGTATGAGTCCAAGCTGAACTGATAGCACCTCGTGACTGTGCATACCCCCTGGGAGTCAAATGTAACAGTATTTGTGAATACTTAGTTTAGTCGCGGTTGCCATGAAGCCAGGAATTGACTTTCAGGCACTACCGTGCCTACTAAAGCCATCCACAGTATGCGTCAGAAATCATGAAAGACTAAAAGACCTCTCTCAAAGTTCAGAAAAATGGTACTCACGGGGTGTGACAGTAGTGCTAAATGTGGAAAACTGTCTGAAGCTGACTAGGGATGGCCATGGGGGCACTAGCCGACAGGGCTCCAAATGGCGCCTAGGCGTGTCGCATACCGTCCAATCCTCACCACACAACAGGAAACGACAGTTTGAGCGTCATGCTCGACGATGTCTAGCGTGTGCTCCACAGCAGGGTGAGAGCAGGCACGCTGACATGCGCGCGAATTAGTTTACAGTGACGGCAGACTTGCACAGCATCTACCGCACTCTCTCCTCCCCCCAACATGGGCTCGATGTCAAGAAATAGTCAAGAAAATCAGTGGCGAGAGGGCGCAAGTGGCTAGCGAAGGCGGAGTCATCTCTAAACGTACCGCCACACCCAGCTCGGAACCCACTATGGGAGGGGGGCTCCATAGCGGCCACATTAAGAAGCAGCCATTGCGGCCTGATCCCCCCGGTTTACCAGTTGGCCACTCCACACACAAACACACGCTGCAAGGTACGAGTTGGCAAGCCTCTAAGTCCTGGCTTTTGGCGGACCGTGATAGCTTGAAGCGCGTCAGATTGTCTATAGTGAGGAAAGTGCACTGAGTCGTCGACCTAACGCTGTATTCCCATTCCTGGACTTAGAAGTCGTCGTCAGCCAGTCATATCTAACCCCGAGGCGTGGAACACCTGGAGCTCGATCCCGAGCCCTGTTGATTAGAAGTCCTGCACCCCTAACCACTGGGCCACGGCCTCGTCGTCCTGTCGGTTGCAATCGGGCTAAGGGGCGCTCTGCCACTGTATATTCCCGATCGCTACCGACAGGACAACGAGCCCTTGGCAGTCATGATCGCAACCACTTGACCTAACCAGCTCTCTGGTTGTGTACATTAGTTAGGGGTCGAGCCGAGGTGGCGGCATGTCGACATTTCCGCTTCTGATGATGTTGACGACTACTAAGAAGACGTTAACGACGAAGACCTCATGGGGGTGGGGGAGGAGTGAGCTCCAGAGACGAATACTTATCAAAGTAAATTCCAGTTTGCCGAAAAGACATCAAACTCATGAAATGTAATGACGGGGAATAAGACGATCATTTTTAAGCATCCAGAACTCTAACCCGTTGCGGAGAATATCTCCTTTTTCAAGCAGACTATGCCTCTAATTAAGTCAATCGGACAGAATGGTTATAAATTTGAGAGGAACCCCACGCTACCTTGTATTCGGGAAATTTTCCATGTTAATAGTACTCTTAAATTAAGATTGCGCATCCGCGCGCGTCCTTTTTATGAGAGTAAAGTAATTTAAACTGGAGTGTTAAATCAAACAAAACTTGTTGCGCTTGAGAATTAATTTTTGTTCCGTGTAAATTAGGTGAGACAGGATGTAAACAAGAAGGTTATTTTTTCAAAACCGAATATTTTATTCCTTTTAAAAAGTCTTACTTGTAAATCTGCGTCATTTCATGTGATGAAAAGCGAAACGAACACCTACAAACAACCTTTTGTTCTAACGTACCCATATTAGGCAAGATGTGGTTATGTAGGCAAAATATTCCCGTGTTCTAATCACAACAATGATTTTAATATAAAACCAAACCGCTGCCCTAATCTTGATTCTAACCCTATCCAGATCCTTTACTCCGCAGTTAACACTAACCACTACCTTAACTAAACGTAATTTTGACTTACCTTAACGTTAACTTCAAATCTGGCCTTAAACCTAACCCCAGTTTCACTGGAAGTTGGCTCAAAACCCTATTGCAAGCGGTCCCTATTCACATGTCCTGCTACATGTATCGGTCCTACCTAATTTTATTTTTTATTTTATTCTTTTATTTTTAATTTAATTTTATTTTATTTCACTGTTGTATACAATAATGCATCCGTTCTACTTTCACGGTTCTATTAGATAGATTATGATTATTCCGTCGCATGTGGTTATGTAGCCCCACCCGAAGTAAACAAACCCCAGCCACCTGTAATACCGGACCGGTGGTATTGGGCTTTTTACAGGTGGGGCCGGGGAACGCACAAGCGACGAGGTCAAAACCATTGGGAGTGCGCGGTTGTACTTTGAGTGGTTGAGAAATGGTGGTCCTAACCCCTAATCCTGACCTCTAACCCTAAGCCCAGTCCCTAACCGCAACCCCAACAGTGTCGTGCCCATCAGGTGGGACTACATAACCACATCCTACCTCATATTGTCCTGTCATTTGCGAATATAGCATACGCAACAGTGGAAAGACCCATCAACAATGGACTGCTCTAACTTTTGAGCATAAGGTAGGATACTTTCGTGCGACCTAGTGTCTGCTAATATGTAATTCAGAAACGGAGTGGGCAGGGCATTAGTAATATGGATAATAAGTTATTATTAACATAGCTACTCTGTTGTGCAGTTATAATCGAAGGGGGGCTACAAGTAAACAGCGAAAATAGCCCCTACAAATAAAGAAAAGTGAGACCGTAAGCAAGCATCAGAACACTTGGCAGTGTCTCTCAGGGAAATGAGAAAGCCGATCAAAAGTTGAAATTGTCTTCCTGACTTTGCCTTAGAAAAGGGTAAACAGCATGGACATCCGTCATATTCATGCCATTTTTGAATGGGCAACTTATTAGGGGCTTTTCAAGTACGCAAAGGCATATGGGCGATGAGGTTCCATGTTTGGTGAGTATGCGAATATGACTCAAAAACGGAAAGTTGCATGAAAAACGTCTAAGAACCCACTAAACCGATGTATTCTTTTATGAAATATCTTATTTTACAGAGAGTGATAGAAACAAACCGCAGAACCAATCTTTTCGGCAAGTCGAATGGTAACCTTGAAAACCTCAGAGTATTCGCTGATATTTGGAGAACACCCTGTAACTCGGCGGACTCTACCGTCCCCCAAAACTCCATGACAATTTTACGGAAGAAGAATTCGCTTGACACATAGAGAATGATATGCTTAGGATTGCATCCGCTGATTCCATTCGGACTTACTAGTTACTGGCCGACCTCTCAACACTTGATCTTACGGAAACTGTTGCTCCAGTAACCTCTCTATCGGAGAAGTCTTTGCTCAGTTATACGCATGGACAGACTTGATGAGACCTAGGTCTACTCATCTGACATGCATTTTCGAAGCTTTTACCGGTCAGATGTGGTTATATAGCCCCACCCAAAGTAAACAAACCCCAACCACCTGTAATACCGAACCGGTGGTGACGGGGTTTCGACAGGTTGGGTCGGACAACGCGCAGGTGACGAGGTCAAGTAGTTGTATGCAAAATAAAAGCTATTGGGAACGCGCGGTTGTACTTTGAATGGTAGAGAAATAGTTGCCCTAACCATTAACCCTAATACCAACCTCAATAGTATTGTGTCCATCAGGTGGGGCTACATAACCACATCTCACACTTCTACCTCACTCTGTGTTCGCATACATCGTCTTCCGACAACATCCGGTCTGGTCAGTCTACACGTTTCCTGCAGATAGAATTGTCACGGTAACCAGAATAGATCCAGGTCATGGTCCTTCTTCGGCCGTTTAAGTTACACCTATTGAACCAGGTTCTCCGAGAACTCTTAATGTTTAGAAATACCAATTTTTGCAAAAAAAGCGGAAAATTCCGAAAATGTCAGAAATAAATGCAATTTAGTAAACCCCCAGTTTACGATGCAAAGGAAACCTGTCCATGCAAAAACTGAGAAAATATGACAACGCAAATAGAGAATAGTATTGTTGTGCAGTTTACACCTAACCATCCTTTAAGATTTAGTGCAATGTAAGGTACGGTGGTTTGCTGGCTGAGTTTATTCTGTGTAGATTCCAAAACGGTCTCCTGAGTATTCGTTATATTTTCTACGTTTATGCATTGGTGTAGATGCAGTTCGATAAAGCAAACAGGATTTTGTTTGACTTCACCCATAGGGACGTCATAGGAATAAAAGTTTTCAAAAGGTCATATGTTATCAGGCTGGCCGGCGACTAATAAGTAGATTAGCAGATTTAGCAGATGTAATCACAAATATACCATTTTGTGCATACAAAGGGAACTTGTCTTCCAGGAAATTAATTTGCACATTTTCTTGGTTCTGGATTGTGTGGAACTTCAGACCAGCCTTGAGTGATCGCTGAATACTTCATGATTTTCAGTGTTTTCAATCCATTGCCCATAAAGACGGATTTTGTATTATGCGTTTACCAAAATCTTTAAAGTAAGATATTGCTTGAAGGCGAGCGTTTGGGCGTTCTTCTTAATGTAAATGGTCGTTTGGGTCACATGTGAAGACTCACCCAGACATGAAACCTCATCGTCGAAAAAATTAACACCACAACAAAATTCGACAACGAATATGCTTTCGATCAATTAGAGAACTTTATTAGGGAAAATCTTTAAGGGAGCTTTAATACCGCATTCCATTGACGGATGCCTGGGTACTTTGGATTTTTGCACGCGGTGAAGCCGAAGAAAAGTTTGGTAATTTTGACCGTTTCTTTCACGCTGCTAAAACAAATACTGATGTTTTTCCACCGAAAACGTAAAACGTGCCATTTTGACTATCTTTGCTTACTTTTGGGCTCCGTTCTACGATTATGAATGCACGAAAGTGGCCATATCAATGCTTAAAGTGTTAGCGAGTTACTCGTTTAATCTCTAAATTACGTATTTGCTGAAGGTAGACCGCATGCAATGTACTGTTCCATATATTCCAAACTGAAAATGACCATTCGGTGGTAGTAATTTCTGTGGCTAGACGTATAATTTGCCAAGCGGCAAAACAATTTCGGCTCCTTTAAACGAAAGATTGCCTGCGTGTGTTAGTACTGCGTTTCATGGCGCCAAGTGGCACGGATTTGCTAACCTGACTTTTAAAAATCGACAAAACCTCGGGTTCTCTAAAAATAACCTGTGTGTCAGCAAACTGATTCTCACGGTTGGCAACAGACAAAAAAACAATTCGCAAGTGCGGCAAGCTCTGCTTTGTAGGACTCTCGAGGGTAAGTTGCTCTCCTCTCAAAGAAAAACACGGTCAGATGCGTAATCGAAGTCCAGGGTAGGTAGTAGCATAGGAAATTGCCCGAATATATCGCAACGTCAATTTTTGGTCGAATTTATGAACGTTTTGCTTGATAGTAATTGCGTAGACGAGCGAGAAAAGTGCGCAACGTTTAGGGCGTCCGAAAATTCGCATATCAGTTTCTATCATCAGATTTCATGAGTTAGGCCATGCACTACGGTTACTTTTAACCAACGAAACGGCAATTCATATATTTTTGGCGCTTTCATTTAACTGAAGATTCAAAAGGCAATTTGGCGAGCATACGTCTGCTTTCGATGAATTCTCTTCAGGACTGTACATTTATATGGTTATTGAAGTAACGAATTAAAAGATATGGGCAGCGCTTGTTGGCTACGGCAGAGGAGGCTGCAATCAGGCTACGTGGACCGATTGTATGCGCACAGAAGAACTTCATACAGGTCCTACAATTGCCATGATTCAAAGCCACCAAGCCAGCCACCCGCATGTAATTACTTTCGCCGGGACCCACCTTCTCCCTGGCGCTGACTGGGATTGTGGTGTTTCACTCTCCTCCTCCCCTCTCCAAACCTGAGCTACAGCTTAATTATCTACTTGCCCGTACCTTTTAACTCATTACTTCAATAGACATAAACGTACAGGCCTGAAGAGAATTTATCGAAAGCAGGCGTATGCTCGCCAAATTGCCTTTTGAATTTTTAAATGGGAATTTTCGCAACTCTATAAATGAAGTGTTTTGGAGTATACATTTGGACTGGCTTCCAATTGATTAGTGATTTTTCATTAAGTTTGGCATATTTCATGAGTCAGATTACCTACTGCATTACGCAAAACCTGCTTGGAAATGCGGCCCACAGGTATCAGGTTTGGCGGAGTCATACGCTACCATGGGTCCGACGAATAACTTAGCCAAAATTTGAAAAAAAATCATGGCTCGCGGTTGGGTCAAGTTCGGGAGGAAACAAATTACCGTTTTCGAGGGCTGATGAGAGGCCTTGCGCCCTTAAATTTAAACCTTTCGATGGCGGGTTTCGGGAGCCGGAGTTACAACGCTCACATAAAAAAACGCGTTCTTTTCGTGCGGAGTTAAAAGACCCCACGTACACCCCGAGGTGCAGGGATGACGAGGGGTTGAACAGATGGCGCCTCTCCAATTGCCGCAAAAGGTAGTTGCACCTATGGACAACACGACATTCAAGCCGAGATAGATGCAACCTTGTAATTAGCGGTTTCATAAGTATCTACTGTTGATGTGAGACTTCGTCCCAGCGACGTGAGATGAAGACCTAAATACCCAAAGAAACATCTCCCTGCCTGGATGAAGCTGTAGAATCCCTCGTTCAAGCGTAAAATAAGCATTTCGAGTGCGAAACGTCCTAAAACTTTCAACGCATGAAGGATTAAACACGACGTAGGGAGCGTCGGTATCGGCGGAGAAGCAAACAAAACAGCTAGGAAATGTGCCCAGAGGGGGGTGGGGTGGGAAGGGATAGCCGGCGTGTCCCCACTTGCACATGAGTCAGGGAAAGCAACGGACCAATGAGGGGGGGGACCTACCTCGTAGGAGAAGGGTATTGAAATGCCAGGCTTGAGGACCACGGGACTGCTGGTAGTCAGCGTGACACGAATGATCTGATCACGGTTATAGTGGATTTCGAAGAGTTTGTGCGTCCAGAGTACAGCCTCGCCGCGATCATTGGTCTCGCCCAGAACGGCCAGAATGAGCAGACCATCGAGATACATCTGGTACCAGTACTTATCGTCCACGGCATGCTTCAGATCTTCGTAACCTTCGGCTGTGAGTTCGCTTGTACAGAAGACGGTTTTTGGCACAGCCTCTGGAAAAGGCAGAAAGAGAAGGGTGAGCGCTCAACCATGCAGAAGACAAATAGCAAACTTAAGAGATCCCAAGCGATAATCTGAGAAATGCGTAGTTCTCATCGGACCAGAGCAATTGCATGATGGACGTTTCGGAGGGCTTGGCCAGCTGCCCATTATCGAAGCGTTCTGCGCAAAAAATAAATCAGAATTCTAAACAAACTGTCGGACTGTTGGCCTCTTTAGCTGCCTTGGCTTTCTGGCCGTTGCTGGTGCCTCTTGCGTTGGGTGTCGTCACCTCAATGGGGATAGGTTGCATCTGTGCTCCCCTTTCACGTGAATTAGTCCACGGGCCATATGTTCACGGCATTTTTAAGCTCCGTGTGACCACCTTGCCCTGGCCATGGCGTATGTAGTGACGTAGGACTTTATAGGCCGCGGGAAGTTCTAGATGCCTGCTGATGGCGTTGGCACCTGAGTACCAGGCTTCATGTGTGTGAGATCTTCTGTCCTTGAGGTGCCCCGGCTTGAGACGGTTGCTCCTTGGAAGTCGAAACTGCGCCCACTTTCTCCGATGTGAGTCGCAAGCTGCGGGTTCGCGTCTAGTCTCCGAGTTGCCAGTTTGTGCTCGTGCGGCGGGTCTGCGATTTCCGTCCGGCTTGCAGCCCACGTCGGAGAAATCGGCCACAGTTTTGACTGTTGGGACCAGGCGGTGGGAGTGTGTCCCTGTGTGTGCGCCACCATCGTCGGGTCAGAATCCAAGTTGTAGGAAGAGAGGCGGAAAGGCACCAGAATGAGGGGTTTATTGTGCACAGATCCCGCAGTTGTCCTCTCAGGCGGCAGTGGCCACTGGCGAAGTCAGTGCTGGTGTTGACTGCGTCCAGTCATACCTGAGAGTCTTTGCGATAGTGGCGGCAGCTGCTTTTGTAGGCTCGTGGGCCAAGCTCAACTGGCCTCCAATCGGTGTGTGTTGCATTTGCCGAGGGTTGCAGAGGGTGGCGCATGGATAGCCGCGACGCTGTGTGGACGCAATTGTGTCCGAGCTGAAGTCGGTCAAGTGGCTTCAGGTCGGCTCGTCTGGAACGGCTCGCTGCAAGGAGTGAATGACCTTGAGGCAGCGAGGTCTTGAACAATGACACCAGACCGGTCATGATGGCCGGCCACGACATGACTACCAAGGAGCAACCGTCTTAAGCCGGGGTGCCTCAAGGAGAGAACGTCTCAAACTTCAGGTTTGGTACGCAGATGCCAACTCCATCAACAGGCACCTAGAACTTCTTGCAGTCTATAAAGTCCTGCGTCACCATATGCGCCATAACCAGGACAAGACGGTCACACAGAGCTTGAAAATACCGTGAAAATACGGTCCATTTACTTATTCACCTGAAGGGGGGACACCGGTGCAACCGAACCCCATTGAGGTGACAATACACAACGCAGGAGGCCGCCCACACCCACATGCAGCGCCCAGAAGATCAAGGCAGCGAAAGAGGAAAAAATCGACCAGCCTGCGGCCAATTAATTCAGCGGGATGTTAAACGGAGAGCTGTCCAAGTCCTCCGAAACGTCAGTAATGCAATTGCTCTGATCCGGTGTGACCTATGCATTTCTCGGAAGGCAAGTAGTCAACGCTAAAAAAGTGTGCACAGTTTCCCTGCCCCACTCACTCCCCGAAGTAGTAGTGCCAGCAGCTACTAGTTGCCCACTTTAAGGCAGAACATCAGGGCTCTTTTTGTATGATATTTACAAGCAAACTGCTGCTTGTCAAATAATTGCAGAAAAAGAGTAGAGCCCGACGAGTGCGAAACAGAAATTCACTCATACTTCCAAATTTGGACCTATGAGAAATCCAGAGTGCTCAAGTATGCTTCAGAGCAGTAGGCTGAAGTACATGAACAGGCGTGAGAAAAACAGTACCAAAGGGAGTGTTGGACAATTGGTTATGTTTAAATCGAAAGGGTAGAAGTAGTGTTGTACAAAGGGAAGGTAGGACGGGAGGGGAGAGGGTGGAGGAGCGTCAGTTATCTTCGTTATAACTACTGAGGTTGGGAGCTCTGTACTCTGCGTCGAACGGCGTCCCCCATAAACGACAATAAGGCAATCTTGACAACCGGCCCTCGCTTGTATCGTAAGCAAGGTATCTCCTGAACGCGATGACGAAAACCGATATGATCGTTTCTGGACACCTCGAACGTTGCTCATCTTACCTATTCACCTAGTGTGTCCTGGAAAAAGCTCTTGTCTGATACAAAACATGTTTCCAAGCAATTTTATCAATGAGAAGGTGCGTAACCTCCCAAAGAAACCAATGTTACCTTATACTGTTGCGAATTCTCATGTTGTCAACTATTCTGGACCCCATTAGTGCATTAGTGCGTTTTCACGCCAGCGGGCATTAATATTCACCAATATGCCCGCAGAAAAAATCGATTTTTGGTTTCTCAACAGTCAAGTAAAGCAGGATGCGGATAAGCACGTTAAGTTCAGAGAACCAAAAATACTTTTTCAAAAGTCCAACTTGTAAACGTGTATGAAAATACGGTACTCAAAATAAAGCATTAATGCCCATAGTTTGTCCACAGTTTACACACATCTGAAAGTGCTCCAGAAGTCAGGAAATGGCCCAACGCTATTCCAGGAGATGTGGTGTCAAGGACAGGCTCCTCAAGATTTCAAGGGTGCGACAATCGCCCAGCTCCACAAGCTGAAAGGTAACCGACAACAGAGGCATCTCGCTGCCCGACCTCACTGGGCTGCCTCCGAATACTAAAGCTGAGATGGCAAGACGGGATTTCAGACACAAAAGTCCTCGAATGAATCGGGATTCTCGGCATCCAGGCCGTGCTGAGGTAAGTTCAGCTGCCTCGCGAGGATAGATGACGAGCGCCTACGACGATGCCGCTACGGGCGTTCGCCGACAAGGCGGCTGGAAAAGACGCTGCAAGGACAGCCTAAAAATATATCTCAAGCAACTACCAATCGAACGGCGATTTGCGTGGACCTCAACCAGAGCCGACCGGCCTGGAGAAGAACAGTGAAAACTGGGGCAAAGCCAAAAGGGAGGCTTGCAAGTCCCAAGCGCCTCTGACCCACAAAGCCGACACCTTAACCACCTCCAGCCTGTCCACGCTGTTAACAAAGAGACCTCGTCGGACATCTCCGACCCCAGTGCAACGACTTGAAAATCTCACCTGCTGTCTTTGCAGACATCCCCATCATCACCCCTGTCCTAACCCTCACGGAGTCCACGACGCGTGACCGCCTCAACCGGTGATCAGTCACCTTATACCCCAGCGCCGTCACTCACCGCCGCCTCCATCATCCCTGTCACAACTCCCACCACGACGGGGACTACCAACTCCTCCAGTCCCGCCACTGACAATGCGGACTTGATTCCACCATGTCCGAATTGTGATCACATCTTCACAATTATTCACCACATGGGCCTATTCGGTCACATGTGTATGCACCAGAGCGGAATCTCATCGAATGAGCCGCAACTTGAGAGCTGGCGTCGTTTCTCCGCACCGCACGGACCCCAAATTTTGGCGAGCGCTTCCGTATGTCAAGAACGTTTCGGAAGCTGTCGGCCGCCTTCTCACACCACTTGGGGTTGGAGTTGCATACAGACCGGAGGCAACCATCAAGCGTCAGTTAGTTAAACCGAAAGACCCACCGCCACGGCAAAGAACGTTTGGAGTCGTTTATCGGATCTAGTGCAGTTGCGGACAAAGCAACTACGTCGGAGAAACCGGAAGACAGCTCCGAACGCGAATGGCCGAACACGCTGCAACGGTGCGGAGAAATGACGCCAGCTCTCAAGTTGCGGCTCATTCGACGAGATCCGGCCACACATTTAAATTTGACGAGGCCGAAATTCTCGCAAGAGGTGACAACCGCGTGAGCCGGGAGCTGCTCGAGTCATGGTTTACTAGCCCCCAGTCCATAAACAAGTGCAATGATCTTCTGATTTCATACTCGGTGCTGGGACTTCACCTAGGAGTAATTATCCACGCGAGAACCGCACAGGTGAACACTTTTCCCAACGCCAGGGTCGGCGGATCAGATGTTCGAGCAACCATCACACCAACATCCAACGCACGTGATGAAATTGCAGCAATTAACGACGCGAATGTCGGCCATCAAACAGTCATCATTACCAAGTGCAACGATCCCTGATGAAGGGGGAAGTCGTGAATATTCATAGGTATGCGGTAGCATGGCGACCGCCTCCTATAAATACTGCAGCCCCTTGTGCATGAACCACCCGTATCTGCTTTTGTGTCTGATGATGGGTTCGAGCAGGAATCCGAAACGTCAGGCTAATAAAGTTCGTCCCAGCGATCGTGTCTCCTTCTTCAAGATCCTCCGCTTCTTCTCCATATGCTCCCCCTGCTACTCTAACACATGTGAGATCTGGCAGTCCATCCTCTTTGCGTCTGAAACGCTGGTGCCAGGTCGTGCGTTCGGCACGAGTAGACGGGCTGTGCCTGATCACAGCATCAGTTGGCTGACCGGCTCGGACAATTAACTGATGTAAAGGGGAGGAGGGAAGAATGTGAACCCGACTCTGCGCCCAGTCAGTGAATTCTTGACTATTACATTAACCGTGTGCCTCATGCGTCAGACGGAAGCAGACACCACGTCAGCCACTAGACTCAGTCTCAGCATCAAGCAACCGAAAGACTTGGAGACAAGGGGAAGGCAGGCCAATCCTCGAGAATTCTTCCTCATGAAAAATCAGCGCCATGATAAATCTGACTGGCGGAATGCTTACTCTTACTCCTCTGGAACAAGGGTCTGGCTGCAACGACCTCCCCATTAATGTGGCCTTTATGGTAATCCTCGATTGTGAGATATCCGAGGTCGTGTTTGGCACGCGTTTGATGGAGACCTTATGCCACACCAGTCACTGCGCCCTCATTGCTAGGCGGCCCGACCAAGACGAGCCACTGATGCGCGTCTTGCCTGCGTGCTTTGTGAGTCACCACTCCGTCGGGGGAAGTTGATTGAACCTCTGTCGGGAGGTCGGTTTAGCGGTTCTTGTTCTTCTTCACCGAGTACACTCGCTGTCGGCCTGTCTCCGTATGGCCTTTTTAAGTCCGGTGTGGTTGTTTGGTCCTGAGCTCTACGATCGTGATGAAGTAGGACTTTATAAGCTGCAGAAAGGTCCAGATGCCTGTTGATAGAGTGGGCATCGGAGAACCACGCCTCGAGAGTTAGCGGTTCTGTTTTTGTGTTGTACCGGCCTAATATGGTAGCTCTCTGGAGGTCAAAAGTATGTCCTGTTTCTCCAACGTGTGTTGCTAGTTAAGAGTTAGGGCCTAACCTCCGAGTGGCCGCTTTGTGCTCTTGTAGGCGAGTCAGCAATTTCCGCTCGGTTCCTCCCAAATAGTTGCAGACGCCCTCATCGCAATTTATTTTGTAAATAACTGCAAAAGTTTCGGCGGGTGGCAATGGGTCCTTAGGTTGCATCAGAAGGCGTCGAATTGTTGCCTGGGGTCGATGCGTTATGCCTACTCTGGCGGGTTGTACTAGTCGAGCGACCGCTTCAGAGACCCCTGTAACGTATGCCATGGCTTTCCAGACTTTGAGTTGCTGTTAATTTGTTCGTCGTTTGTGTGACCGACGTCTGCTTCTCTAGATGAAATGTCTAAGATAACCATTGGCTGTTTGTCTGTCTCTCTCGTTTCTGTCCAAAACCTCCGGACACGAAAGTTATAAACGAGGAAGTCTTCGAGTCTATTGTTCACCAGATTTTAGAAAAGCTCACCAGATCTTTGATGTCCAGCAAGCTGTGAAGTATAGTGTATTGATATACTGTTTTGTCGTGCCTCCAGTTCGGGTACTAGTGAAAAACTCAAGCAATTGCTCCACTCATTTGCATTTCTGAATGACGCAGTTGGTAGGAGTTCGGTTCATCATGCACCTACCAGGATAGGCTCCTGGGTATTAACTGCCTGTCAGCCAACTCTGAACCTTACAGGGTTCTCGGACAAGATCTGACATATTTAAATTTCTTGAAGAAGTTCAAACCTTAAACCTGTCCGATCAAAAGAAGCGATCGATGGAACAAGGGCTTTATTCGCCTGACGTTTCGGATTCTCACTTAAACCCATCATCAGAGACAGTGGCAAAAAAGAGTGACTCGTGCACAAGAATTTGCAGTATTTATAGGATGCAGCCGCTATGCTACCGCATGCCTATAGTAATTAGCCGCGCTCCTCTTCATCAAGGATGGCTGCCCGCCGGTGCGCTAATTGCTTGATGGCCGACATGCAAGTTGTTAATTGCTGAAATCTTTCCACCCGTGTTGGATGCTGGCGTGACGATTGCTCGACCATCTGGCTCACCGCCTTGCGCACTCCCCGATATAACTGTCTTAATCAGGACTGAAGGCGGAGACCAAATATCGCGGTTCGAGAACCACTTTCACGCCGTGATAGACTGTCGAACCAGGTTTTGAGTTGATCAGACGAAAACGAGCATGCCTATGTGCGTAAGTTAAATAGAAATTAACAGAGGGCGATACCAGTACCGCAACTCCGCAGTCTATAAAACGATTTTTGTCCATGATTCACGGGTTTCGACGCATACTGGGCTGGACGATTTACTGCGCAGTTCAGAAAAAGAAGATGCGACCGCTACGCCGTGCTCACACAGACGGTCCTACTGACAACTGCGCCCTCCCCTTCTGTGCCGCGTGCTAGGCCCTAGTCGGACTGCACGAATCGGACAACGGAACGAGATAAACGCAACCCTGAGGAACCACCCACATGGCTGCTTGACAGCTGAGTTCATACCTATCTCCTGCCCCTACCACAAGGCGTCTTCGACGATTCTCAGACCTGACTGCGCCATACTTAGAAACAACCTGGCGCATCGCGCCGCATTGGGGAGGATCACATGCGTAGGCAAACAGCGCGGCGTCTGGAATGCCACCGCGTGCGATCATTAGGCTGCGCTGGGGCACAAGTGCCTTCGCGCTAACCGCATTGTTAATAAAAACGCATTTTGCTTGAGCAGCTACGGCAAAATTGTTATCGTAGTTGGCAGGCGTGCAGGCAGTGTTCTCAAGCGTGACGAAGGGACAGGAAGTGCGTTGAATCGACAGTGCAGTCATAAAATAGCACGCAAGAAGGCGAGGACGGTGTGGCGAACAGCAAACGCGCCAGGAGTTGGGTTAGGACTATCGGTAACGTGCACTGGTACCTCGAAAACTATCGATAGAAGCAGTGGGAAGGGGAACTCGTAAGTACTTTCGAGGAAGGATCACTTAAGGTGAAGATGCAGTAGTGCAGAGCAAGAAAGGTAATCCCATGCAGGGAGCATGCGTACAGATTCAATTAGATGACTTACAAACGATGTCCAACAAGTTCGTTCTTATAATCATCTTATAGGGCAGGCGCTAGGTCTTTTAACAATTCGGGATTGGGAAAGACAATATTTTGAAAGGATCTGAAACCAATAACCTGCGACTTTCATTTTTTTCTGAGATTCGTGCCCGAGGGAAGTAATTTCGACCCCACCTCGGCTTCCCCGTCACAACCAATGAAACCAATCCTCATCACAGCGCACATTTTGCAAACAACGGAAGTAACCCTGTGGATGTTGGGCTGTCTGAGTGCTCAAAGAAATTGACGAAATCAAAGCAGTCCATCTCTTCTGGTATGAAATTTCAAGACTGGATTTATCGCGCTCTTGGGGACCAAAACAGCACCAAAGTACATACTACTTAAGCGACGCTTCTCTCAGTCTGGTTGACATGGGTGACTGAAAACGGGCCTAACGAAGGTCGACACATAGCAGTGGGTGTATTCTAATGGGTGCTAAGTAAAACAAGTTATTTATTTAGTTAACTTGAAGACAAACAACCAAGGCCAGCGAGCACTGAAACCTCACTTAAGTAGCATTTCTTTTCGAACAAACACCAAAAGATATCGGTCAGCAAATGTCTCCTGAGTGCCAGTATCTGTTTTTTGCCCTGGACTTCCAGCATTAAACGGAAGGTTTGTGCTGAGGGATTTGCTTCCAATTCGCACATTTATTCCCGTGGAAAGGAAAAAGACCCAACACCTGGAAAGTATAATGTGTTGGAGAGCAGCATACGAGGAACGCCGGGAACCAACTGATGGATTGAACGCCACCCAGCTGCGTCATACAGCGGCACGAAACCGCGGGAAGGCAGAGTCAGTCTGTTAGCCCAAATATGGGTCATCAGTAGACAGTAGACAGGCAGTAGACAGGGATCTGACTTCAAAAAGAAGCCAGTTGTGAAATAAACGAAGTCCTTGGTCTAGCAAATAAGGCAGTCCTGTAAAGGCGTCGGTAGTGCCTTTAGGCGCGACTGTGCACCGGTCTGAAAAATTGGCTACATGACAGTTCGAGCGTCGCATCCGACGATGCCCACCGCGTGCTCCACAACAAGGTGAAGCAGGCATGGTAAGTTGCGCGTGAGTTAGATCATAGGGAATGTAGACTTGCGCAGCATCTACCGCACTCTCCCACCCGGCGTCAAGACAGTCAAGAAGACCGGAGGCGGGGGAGGACGCAGGTGGATGGCACTGTCGGGCCTACAACTTGGCACTCCACACCATACCCACTGGTCCACAAAGATAATGACCAGGATTTCAACCAACAACAACAAAAGGGGTCGGCCCGACCGATGCCGCATCCAGGCGAGCCGTCACGTCTGGCTAGCATTATACGGAGTGGGAGTGCCAAAAAAGCCACATTAAGAAGGAGCCATTACAGCCTGAGTCTTAGACCATAAGTCGGCCGCTCCACACAAACACAACACTGGACCGACACTGGACGGAATAAGTTATCTCCTCAGTTGGCAATCTTATAGGCCACGACTTTTGGCGCACCGTGTTAGCTTTAAGTGCACCGCACTGCTTATGGCGGGGAAAATGCGCTAAGTCGTCGACTCCACTCTCCCTTCCCACCTCCAGGCCCCAGTCACTGCCCGAGCCGGTCAGTTGACAGGTGCGAGGGATGGGAATTGGCTACATATAGAAAGGGCAGAAGTGCTAGGGGTACAAAGGCATGATGAATGTCTGCCTGCCATCCGGTATCCGAAACAATCCAGCAACTACAAAATGGCACGCAGAAGGAGGCAATGGAGACCTTCAAATTAGGGATCATGGATTCAAGAAAACCATTCCATCGCCGAACCGCCCCATGCAGCAGCTAACGGGCGTGTCACAGCTCAATCGACGGTTGCAGGTCTCGGGTGCGGGTGCTGCATTTAAACTGGCCGAGGAATAATGGCATGGATCGGAGTAATAAGGTGCCCACCAACTGCTGAAATGCCTACTTAAAAACGAACAGCAACAGCGACCGCCAAGGGCAAAGGTGGTTGAAAGCCGAACTCACGTTTGAATCGAATATCCAAACCGCTGAATTCCAATTCCACGCCAGTGAGAGCTTCCGCGAGGGTTTCATGGTAGTGCTCAATGTTCTTCTGCGGTCCTTTGCAAAATGGCAGGCTGAAGTACTTGTAGGTCTCTTGTTTGTTGTGATAGGGGCTGACTGTGTTCATCCAGAGGACCACCTGTTCTGCATCTTTATACTGAAGCAAAAAAGATGCAGTGGCATCACTAGCGAGGACTATGGAAGGCCCAAATGGCAGGCTATTCAAAGTCAGACCTGATAAATACTATTGATGAAGGTTAGGAATGCTGGAATTGCTATTGTCGGTCAGTCATACAACACTCGACAGTTCGGCCGTCGGTTTCGGCGATGTCTGCCGTGCGCTCCACCGCAGGGTGACGGAGACTTGCGTAGTACAAGCCGCACTCTCTCCTTCACCCCCACTTGAACCCTGTGTCATGAACAAGTCCTGAAAACCGGAGGCGGGAGAGGCTTCGGGTGGCCGATGCGGTGAAACCAGCACCTAGACGTGCCACCACAAACATTTGACCAGGATTTTCAACAACAAAGATGAGGTGGGGGGAGGGAGGTGGCAGGGATCCCAATTAGCGCGGCGTGATTCCGCAACTGTGTCTGCCACTGCATCCTGAGTGTGGGTATTTGATATGAACGCAAATTCTCAATAACGCCTGCTAGAATCCGATGTGGACCCCGTGTTGGTCCAGCGCATCTACAGCGTGGCCCGTTCCAGGGGCACACACCGCATTCACAGGTAACGACACACCCGAGGTTCGAACCCGGGTTAAGTTGGTAATCAACCACAAAAGTTTTGACACTATCCACCTTAGGTCCCAGCGTCGACTTCTGTTGAGCGAGGTCAGGGATATCACCGAAGTTTTACCGACAAAGAAGAGGGACCCCACTCACTGTTTAGAATTGAATTACGCAAAAATCACACCCAGGATTAAAATGATTCGGTGTTGTTGGATGTAGTCTCTGAAAACAAAAATCCTCACGACACTCTACTAGACGTCTAGCCTAGGAGATAAGTGACATTATGGAGACACTTCTAAATCGCTAAATTACCAGCTACTCAATCGGCAGGCCTGACTCCTCCCCCGATATCAGTTAAGTGCAGGACGAAGACCGAAAGACAAAACAACAAGGATTCTGGGGCTGAAACTGACACCTTCACAAGTGTAGGTAACGCTCGAAAACTACCAATTAATCTGTTTGGTCAGTGGCAGGGTTCAGCACTGCCCATGATGTAAATGACGGTCTCATTGCTAGTAACTGGCGTTGCTAGTAACTCTGGCATTAGCACTTTGATTTCGTTCTAAACTTTGACAAATTGCCACCTCCCTTCGTCCATCCTTAGCATCACAGGCTAGATCTGGACAGCTCAACCCATTCTCTTCGCCAGCGACGGAAGCCGAATACTGAAGGTCCAAGAACCTGTTCCAATGTCTTGATGAACTGTGATAAGCCAGGTTTTGAGTTGGTCCCCTCTTCGACGCCTCCAACGGGGTAACGGTGTCGGATAGAGGACAGTAGCATTGAAATCTTGTGGTGGACGGCGAAGAACATGCCCAAACTGCCTTAGTCATCTTTCTTGGATGTCCTGAGTTATCCTTAAGATGTTGTCGCAGCGAGCGCAAACTATCTCATTTGAAACGAAGTCGGACTTCACTCGAAGGATGGTCCTCAAGCAGTTTTGGTCAAATACCTCCAGTTTTCGTTCGTCCTCCACGTGCAAAGCCCAGCATTCACAACCGTAGAGAAGGAAAGACCGGACAGATGCACGGTACACGCGAATCTGACGCGGTCACCGTGAACCGTCATCAAAGAAGTACGCCTGCCACGGTTCCTGCACCAAGGCACCGGAGGCAACAGTTCCAAAAAAGCCCTGGTCGGGGTTATCCTAGCAACGTTGTCACGACGAGTGCAGACTACCTCATTTGAAACGAAGTTGGTGTACCTCGTGAGTCTCTATGGCTAATAAAGGGAACTAAACCGTATGCCGGCAAAAAGTGCTTCACAAGAACAAAGGTTATTCTCCGAATTCCCCACCCACAAGCGTCTCGCCGTTTTTCCCGTTTAACTACTTGATTGGCTGGATCCTAGTAAGGGTTCTACTGGTTTTTACGCCGTCAAGTGTTCGCGAGGACGCTGGTTTACCGTTTTTGATGACAGTGACAACATCGACCAGTTACTTTCAAGCTTTGGTAACTTACGCATGCGGGCTTGCGAGAATGAGGTCGCTTTATTCACCAAGCTGTGGAAACCAGTGTATTATGGAGTTGCATAGCTGGTCAGGGGAAAGCGTCTCTCATGGTTAATAGGTGTCCGTCAGAAAAAAGTAGTTTTATATATATCCGGTCACTTTATTGCAAAACGAACTGAGTAAGGACGGCATCATCGCCCGAATTGATGCTGCTTGAGGGGTTTTGCAAACTCTCGACGATGTCCATCAACCCGGTCGTGATACTTCAATCCACGTGTATCAAGCGTCCATCCGGTCAATCATTCTTCGCGGTTGTGAATGCTGGGCTGAGCGCGCGGAATACTAGTGAAAGCTGGAGTTTTATGGCCATTCCTGCCTAATTACGATGGCCCAATTTAAGTAATATTTTGTCCCGACTGAGAATCCGTAGTCATTTTGACAAAAAACACGAGAATAGTTTGACCCACTCAAAATACGGCCGAGGTTGTATGGGCGCTTTGTTAAAAAACGAAACGTGCATTTAGAGTCGTTGCTCTGCATCCGACACCAGCGTTTAACTAGCAGCGGCGATCAGATATGCAAAACTGGCTAGAAACAGGGGTAGTGCTTTGATCTAAGATATTCTGTCTTAGTAGCCGAAGGAAAGGGAGAGTGAATTCGCGAAACGCGTTGTTGAAAATCGTCGAGCATGTGGGCATTGTACGCAACATTGGGAAGAAGAGTTATCCATTAGCCTAACTTCTGGCGGCCCGGAGAGTCCACAGGTGGCGGACAGTGAAACAACCTTCGGCAAAGGTTAGCTGTGAGGGGTCACTTAGGAACATCTCTGTCGTCTCCGTGTACGCACCAACATTAGCGACCGAACAATGTGATAAAGAGACCCTCTACTCGCAGGTGCAGGAGTTGATCGTCTTGGGTTGGGCTCTTGACGCGACAATGGCGAGAGAATGTTTAACTTCGCTGACCAGAGCCGATTGTCAGTAACACGTGCTTCCGACACCATCACAAACATCTGCCGGTCAGGCATTTAAAGGACGGCCACTATGTCAGTCGGATCGACTACATTCTATTTGGTTCACGCTTCCTCAGCTGAGTTTATGATAGCAGATCGCTGAAATCTACAAGTCTTGTATCGACACCCGGGTGGCTGAGCAAGCATGAAAGGTTAAGGTGCTCGGACATCCTTCTGCCTATCTTTAGGGAAAATAAGACAAAGCGCAAGAGCTATCGCGGTATTAGTCTCACTAACATTGCTGCGAAGGGCTTCGCTAATGTCCTTCTCAGGCAATTCCAAACTATGCGAGGTCAAACCAGGCCGGATTTCCGGCAAGGTGTGGATGCACGAACTAGAGATTCACGCTGCGGCGGACTCTCGAATTCTACTATGGTTACCAACAACCGACAGCCGCCTGCTTTGTTGACTCCGCCACGGCGTCCGACATCTAGCGAGAACTAGATGATGTGCAGGCTAAAATTATCGCCATGACCAAGATCTACTATCGTTAAACCAGTGCGCGAGTTCTCGTCCAAAACAATCTTTCTGATATCTTATCCGGTGTTCGACAGAGTTACAGCATGTTGTCCCTTCTGTTTAACCACGCCACTGACTGGATTCTCAGAACAAACCTACATGGTTTTGACGGTGTTGAATTCGCACCCAGAGACCGGCTGACTAGATTACGCTGACGATATCGCCTTGCTAGCCTCAAACTTGGATGATCTACAGTCTGTGGTGTTACGATTGAATGAAGTCGACACTTCGGTCTGTTTATTCATAAACGTTCAGATGACCAAATTGTTTTCGAGCTGCATCCCTGGGCAGAAGACACCCCTTGGGATTACTGACTGCCAACTTGAAGAAGTAGAAAGTTTCAAATGCCTGCGAGCGACGCCGTTACACGATGGATGGAACAAGGGCGACAATTGCCGCGTAAATCATAATATGGTTAGTAAGAATGCATCATATGTCCATTACCACAGTCATAGTAAATTTCGCAAACTGTATAACTTACGTGATGAGTATGCTCATCGCCAGTGGCGGCTGAAAGCAGGAATCCAAGAATAAAGATCCACAACATCTGGGGAAACGTTGACCGCAACGACGCACTACCAGGTGTGTAGCACAGGTTGTTCAGGTTTCCGATTGGCTTACGTCAACTATCAGGGCCCTGAAGTCTCCAAGTTCTAATGCAAGCAATAGTAAATCCAGAAACTCGAAAACTCCTGATTGTTTTGGAGTCTCTTATGTGGAGTGGGCAAAAAATAAGGCCAGATTGGGCGCTGACGTGTCTCACCAAAATTCCAATAAGAGCACGAAGCAATGGAGACACGAAAGACGAGATGCCGCGGCCAATTACGCTTGAAAAGGCAAATTTTAGAAAGCCGAAGGAAAGCAGACGTAAAATAGAAAACCCACATAGGCGCGATTGCGTAAGTGGCGGCAGATTACGCATGCCCGACTGCAAATATTCCACAGCAATTGCCGTCAAACGTAATTTTTCGTTTTCCAGACATGAACAGTGAGCACAATGGCGAAAGCCTCATTCCCTATATAATGTTAATTAACTTGTGCCGACGTTGTCTCTGGGCATAGGCCCTGCTAGAATGTTGAATCAAAGGCGGGGACAAGCTTCGTCTTTGAGATCAAGATATCTGGAGTGGTAATTACACGTGTGGGGAGTTTATTCCGTGGATTTGTAGCAAAACCACCAAGATGCCCACAAATGAGAGTGATGCTGATGTACGTTGTATGCTTCGAGTGAGCATCGCCGGACTTCAAATAAAGCACACATCTGTCGGCTACAGACCGATAAGATTTTGACCGATACGTTTATTAATTTGGCAAATCGTCTGCATCTAGTAGTTTGAGCAATCGAATACAACTACAGCCTGGCCCTTATCGCCACTAGTTGACCAGCACCATTCACCCTTAAAGCTTTCACATGAACTAATTTGAAAGTTTTAAGGTAAGGGACACGTGCGACTGGATTTCGTTAACTGGCGTAAAGGCTGGAGCGCACATCGCGTTCCCACCGCTCTAAGATCTGTGAGGAACTTCAGGTGCACAATGCTCCCTTCTGGAAAGACTTATTTACTAAAGACAAGTCGAAACACAGTCTCAGCACTAAGTCTTGATTGACTACTTGTCATTTATATTAGCGTTCACGGTTTAGTAGTTCGTTAGCACGACTTGGACACAGCGGTATTGCGGAAATCGATATCATAAAGCCTATCTAAAAAACGTCCCGTTTATTGTTAATGATTTTTCTGTTTTCTGAAACAGCTATCCAGAAAATCGGGAACTGCGCAACTGTGTTTTTCATGCTAGTCCTAGTTTTCATTTTGCCACGTGCAATATCAATGACCTACGGCCCCATTTCAAATCCGCTTTCGGATGTCTGATTTGTGTTCGTACTAAGCTATTGTAGCTCATAGGCAGCACGGCTTAGTTATAAAGTGCCTTCCTTTTTGAATCCACTTCACACCTCAGAAACCGCAACTGTCAGGTGTTTCATTGGGCCGTACATTTTGGGTGAAACGCTTTTTGCACAAGCCACTATGCTTCACTGTTTGACACGCTGATGGTGTGGATTGTCGGCTGCTCTTATGAAATTCGGTGATCATCA